>CM077294.1:377500-397500 GCA_039654925.1 Anguilla pacifica
GGTGTGTAAGAATGTGGGGTGTGTCTGTTACAGGTAAGACTGTGATATGTGTCTGTTACAGGTGTGTAAGACTGTAAGGTGTGTCTGGTACAGGTGTGTAAGAATGTGGGGTGTGTCTGTTACAGGTGTGTAAGACTGTAAGGTGTGTCTGGTACAGGTGTGTAAGACTAAGGTGTGTATGTTACAGGTGTGTAAGACTGTGAGGTGTGTCTGTTACAGGTGTGTAAGACTGTAAGGTGTATCTGTTACAGGTGTGTAAGACTGTAAGGTGTGTCTGGTACAGGTGTGTAAGACTGTAAGGTGTGTCTGGTACAGGTGTGTTAGACTAATGTGTGTCTGTTACAGGTGTGTAAGACTGTAAGGTGTATCTGTTACAGGTGTGTAAGACTGTAGACTGTAAGGTGTGTCTGTTACAGGTGTGTAAGACTGAGGTGTGTTTGTTACAGGCGTGTAAGACTGTAAGGTGTGTCTGGTACAGGTGTGTAAGACTGTAAGGTGTATGTTACAGGTGTGTAAGACTAAGGTGTGTCTGGTACAGGTGTGTAAGACTGTAAGGTGTGTCTGGTACAGGTGTGTTAGACTAATGTGTGTCTGTTACAGGTGTGTAAGACTGTAAGGTGTGTCTGTTACAGGTGTGTAAGACCGTAAGGTGTGTCTGTTACAGGTGTGTAAGACTGTAAGGTGTGTCTGGTACAGGTGTGTAAGACTGTAAGGTGTGTCTGTTACAGGTGTATAAAAAGGCCATGCAGAACCTGCTGCCCACCCCTGCTAAGTCGCATTACACCTTTAACCTGCGGGATTTCTCGCGGGTGGTGCGCGGCTGCCTGCTGCTGCAGAAGGAGTCGCTGGAGAGCAAGCACACCATGATCCACCTGTTTGTGCACGAGGTCTTCCGCGTCTTCTACGACCGCCTGGTGGACGACAAGGACCGGGCGTGGCTGTACAAGCTGATGAACGACATCGTGAAGGAACATTTCCGAGAGAACTTTGATGCTGTGTTCAGCTATCTGAAACAAGACAACAGGCCTGTAAGAAATAACAGACTATAATCCAACACACTATAACCTAACACACTTTAACCTGACAAACTATGATTTAACATTCTGTAGCCTAACACGCTGTAACCTAATACTCTTTGACTGTACTTTGGTTGTGTAGGTCATTGTGACGACATTTACGCTTCTGTTGAATCCACTTTTTAAAAATCAATAGCTTTTGAACTGCTGTCCACCTGACCTGTTTGTGTGTGTGTGTGTGTGTGTGTGCGCCTGTTCTTGTGTGCACACTTGTGTGCATGTGTGTACACTTGTGTGTGTGCGCACTTGTGTGTGTGTGCGCATGTGTGTGCATGCATATGTGTCCGCACTTGTGTGCGTGTGTGTGTGTGTGTACGCCCGTGTGCGTGTGTGTGTGCGCACTTGTGTGCGTGTGTGTGCGTGTGTGCGCACGCCCGTGTGCGTGTGTTGTGGGTAGCTGTGTGAGGAGGACATGCGGAACCTACTTTTTGGGGACTACATGAACCCCGACCTGGAGGACAGCGAGCGTCTGTACGCTGAGGTGCCGTCCATGGACAGCTTCAGCCAGGTGGTGGAGCTCTGCCTGGACGAGTACAACCAGACCCACAAGAACCGCATGAACCTGGTCATCTTCCGGTAAGCGCGTGTCTGCACTCTGCCACAACAGTCCTCCAGAGGCAGCGGTTTTACTGCTGCTCGGCCTGCCACATGCAGGGTACCAACAGAACACCATGGAAAATCCTGGAAAACATTTACATCCTGGAAAGTTATGGAAAAGTCAAGGAAAGTATTCAAATATCCCTGTTTTTGGAAAGTCAGGGTGGCATCTCAACTGAGGAGCCTGACGTCCTTTACTGCTGCCTGTGAGTCTTAAGGTCTGTATGCGGAAAACTCCAGGCTGTCCTGACCTGCAGCCCAAAACGTAGCCAGAAATGTCCTTAAAGTCAGACATTTGCCTTTAAAATGTCTCTGAAGATGAATGCAGTGTGAATCTGCTGTGATAGGTACTGACCGCAGTACACCAGCCAGCAGACAGGGGGCGCTGAGCACTGCGGCCGGTATGGCGTTGTGTGTCATGTGACTCTCGGGCTTCAGCAGGTCAGAGGGCACCGCACAGGCTGGTGGGAAATGGAACTGAGAGCCTGGGCGCTAGCTTTTCTCTCTTCTGCTAGCTTCTGGGGGGTTTCAGTGTCTTCCTGGTTTTTAATGAGTTTTATTGATTATTGATTGTGGTGTTATTGATTAGCCTGTGGAGTTATTGTTGTTATTGAGTACTGATTAGCCGGTGGAGCTCTTGTTTTTGGTAAGCAGAGCGGTCCGCTGTCCACCCCTGCAGGTACGTTCTGGAGCACCTGTCCCGGATCAGCCGTGTTCTGAAGCAGCCGGGGGGGAACGCGCTTCTGGTGGGGGTGGGGGGCAGCGGGAGACAGTCGCTCACACGGCTCGCCACCTCCATGTCCAAGATGACCATCTTTCAGCCGGAAATCTCCAAGAGCTACGGCATGAACGAGTGGAGAGACGACCTGAAGGTACTGTCTCCTTGGTTACCACTTCCTGTATGACATCACAGTGCTGAAGGTACTGTCTCCCACCTTAACCACTTCTTGTATGACCTCACAGTGCTCCATAAATGATGGATCTGTGTTGTAACTGTGCTTTGCTCTGAGTGCACTGTGCTCAGACTGTGCTGTGACTGTGCTGTGCTTTGCTGTGACTGTGCTACAACTACTGTGCTGTAACTGTGCTTTGCTTTGAGTGCACTGTGCTCAGACTGTGCTGTGACTGTGCTGTAACTGTACTGTGCTTTGCTGTGACTGTGCTATAACTATACTGTGCTGTAACTGTGCTTTGCTCTGAGTGTACTGTGCTCAGACTGTGCTGTGACTGTGCTGTGCTCTGAGTGCAGTGTGCTCAGACTGTGCTGTGACTGTGCTGTGCTTTGCTGTGACTGTGCTACAACTACTATGCTGTAACTGTGCTTTGCTTTGAGTGCACTGTGCTCAGACTGTGCTGTGACTGCTGTAACTGTACTGTTCTGTAACTGTGCTTTGTTCTGAGTACACTGTGCTCAGACTGTGCTGTGACTGTGACTGTGCTGTATCTGTACTGTGCTGTGACTGTGCTGTGCTCTGTGCAGCGCTTGCTGAAGAGTGCCGGTGTGAAGGGGGAGCAGACGGTGTTCCTCCTCACAGATGCCCAGATTAAGGAGGAGGCCTTCCTGGAGGATGTGGACAGCTTGCTGAACACGGGCGAAGTGCCCAACATCTTTGCTGTGGATGAGAAGCAGGAAATCATGGAGGTAAAACCAGGAGCCTCACCGACCGACAGACTGTTCAGCTCCGCCCCGTTTACCATCAGCCAATCATCTTTCATTCCACCGCCCTGAAAGACAGAGCTATATCTCCCACCCGCCCTCTCTCTTCTCTGTTTCTCTCCACCTCTTTTCCTTTTCTTCTCATTTTCTCTCTCCTTTCCTCTCTCTCCCTCACTACTGATTATTAGGAATGTCATAAAATATCAATGTAATGAATGTTGATTGACATGTTGTTGTATCGAGGAATATTTGCAGCATTGAGATGTATTAAAAATACAGTACTTAATTTTTTCTATTTTAGAGGGATTATTTACTCTCTTATGCCACATTATATCAGAAGTAGCTATGTGTGCCATGGAGAAGACAAGTACCATATTCACATTGTGCTTATTGTGTTGTATTGAAAACAATTGCATAAAAAGAGGTTAAACTTCCATTTAAAGACTGAAGTGGATCAATAGGCTCAATGTGGCTTAAGATGGTAAATAATCCCTCAAGACATTAAGAGCACCCTTAAGAAAAATTAGCAGCTTGTTAAAATTGCGATTGTGGTTGACCAGGGGGCCTCAGGACCGAGTTTGGGAACCCCTGGACTGGACTATAAACCTTCTTCACTTGTACTGTAGTAGCCTATAATGGGTAGTGGGCCTTACAGAAGTTATGTTTTGAATTCAGTTTGATTCCAGTGTTTTCTGTATCCTGCTCTTATGATGATTATTTGAGAAAATGTGCAGTTGAACAGGATGTTATTTTCTATCTATGAGTAGGTTTTGCCTAAATCAGCAAAAACAAAACCCGCTCTTGTAGGCTGAATAACAATGTGTATGTTAATTACAAATTACATTTGCATTACATGAGGTTTTGTTGCCATTCTTCCTGCAGTGATTCTGAGCATTATTATTACCATTATTATAGGCTATTTAACAAGTTTATGCCGGGCCTGCTGCTGGTTACATTTCTTTCTGTAGGAATATGGAGTAAACTGAATTAAGCTGTCTGAGTCTCAGTTCTGTCCCCTCCCCTCGCCCCCCCCGGCCCCCCCCAGGCGGTGCGGCCCGTGGCCCAGACGGGCAGCCGGGACGCAGAGCTCAGCCCGCTGGCCCTCTTCGCCTTCTTCGTGACGCGCTGCCGGGAGAACCTGCACATCGTGGTGGCGTTCAGCCCCATCGGGGACGCCTTCCGCAACCGACTTCGCCAGTTCCCCTCCCTCATCAACTGCTGCACCATCGACTGGTTCCAGGTCTGCCCCCCCCCCCACCGCCGGCAGGCTGTGTGCCCCCCCCCAGGCTCTGTGACACCCTCCCCCTCAACCCCCCCCAGGCTCTGTGCCCCCTCCTCACCACCGCCCCCAGGCTCTGTGCCACCCTCCCCCTCAACCCCCCCCAGGCTCTCTGCCCCCTCCTCACCACCGCCCCCATGCTCTGTGCCACCCTCCCCCTCAACCCCCCCAACCCCCCCCCAGGCTCTGTGCCACCCTCCCCCTCAACCCCCCCAGGCTCTCTGCCCCCTCCTCACCACCGCCCCCAGGCTCTGTGCCACCCTCCCCCTCAACCCCCCCCAGGCTCTCTGCCCCCTCCTCACCACCGCCCCCAGGCTCTGTGCCACCCTCCCCCTCAACCCCCCCCAGGCTCTCTGCCCCCTCCTCACCACCACCCCCAGGCTCTGTGCCACCCTCCCCCTCAACCGCCCCAACCCCCCCCCAGGCTCTGTGCCCCCCTCCCCCTCAACCCCCCCAACCCCCCCCCAGGCTCAGTGCCCCCTCCTCACCACCGCCCCCAGGCTCTGTGCCCCCCCCTCCCTCCCCCCACCCCCCCGAATCACCGCCCCCCAGCTCTATGGCCCCCCCAGGTGCTCTAAATCCCCCTCCCCCCCAGGCTCTGTGCCCCCCCCCCCGACACCCCCTCCCAACCACCACCCCCCACCCCCCAGCTTTCTTCTGCTGGCTGTTGGTTTCCTGCCAAACACTGGGAAATCCACTGCAACTCTACTTTGGATGTTATTTGTTCCTGGTAGATGTTTTCTAAGTCACCATCCTTAATTTTTTTGTATGTTCCTGCTGGCATGTTTGTAAAAATATTGATTTAATGTGTTTGCATTCGGACATTACTCCTCCATATGCGGTTTTCCACTGGTGGTGTCGGGTGCGACAATCCTGCCAAGTATTCAGAGACGATGACCCACACACATTGGGTGCCCAATGCGGAATAGCAAGTGTCTAAAATCCACAAAGCATCTTTAAGATTCGGTTAGATATGCTACTCATTATTACCGTGTCAGATGCCATTGTTGGTTGTCTCTAGGCAGTCTTCTTTCTCCAAAATACACTACAGCTGGATTGTCTTCGAAGAGAAATGAGCAGTCGATGTGCTGGTAGTAGCCTAATGGCTTCGTTTCGAGTGGATCTCTGTTATTTGTAGTGTGACTTTTGTGACCACCAATAACCATAGATGTCGCCAAATCCACCAGAACTGAAATATTAAGGATAGCCGCTTGACCCAGCTCCACCGTGTGATAATTAACACCCTGGGTGCACTTCCAGCCCTGGCCAGAGGAGGCGCTAGAGCGAGTGGCCTACAAGTTCCTGGAGAGCCTGGAGCTGAGTGACCACGAGCGGCAGGAAGTCATCATTCTCTGCAAGACCTTCCACACCTCTGCCATTAACCTGTCTCACAGGTGAGCCCCGCCCCCCCGTACAGCCACACCTCCATCATTAACCTGTCTCACAGGTGAGCCCCGCCCCCCCGTACAGCCACACCTCCATCATTAACCTGTCTCACAGGTGAGCCCCGCTCCCCCGTACAGCCACACCTCCATCATTAACCTGTCCCACAGGTGAGCCCCGCCCCCACGTACAGCCACACCTCCATCATTAACCTGTCCCACAGGTGAGCCCCCTGTGCGGCGACGCAGGTGAGCCCCCCCCCCCGCCCCCCCGTACGGCGCTCAGTGCTGCAGAACTGACCCAGTGCTGCCTCCGCAGGTTCCTGTCTGAACTGGGACGCCACAACTACGTCACTCCCACCTCCTACCTGGAGCTGATCGCCGCCTTCCGCCAGCTCCTCACTCAGAAACGCGACGCCGTCATGAGAGCCAAGAAACGTTACACCAACGGCCTGGACAAGCTGGCCTTCGCCGAGTCCCAGGTGCCCGAATGCAGGCGATCGCCCTGCTATTGCAGTGATGTAATACTGTGATGTAATGCAGGGGATCACACTGCTGCCACAGTGATGTAATACTGTGATGTAATGCAGGGGATCGCACTGCTGCCACAGTGATGTAATGCGGTGATGTAATACTGTGGATCACACTGCTGTCGCGGTGATGTAATACAGTGATGTAATACTATGATGTAATGCAGTGGACTGCAGTGGATTGCACTGCTGGCGCAGTGATGCAATGCAGTGGACTGCAGTGAATCACACTGCTGTCGCAGTGATGTAACACAGTGACGTAATGCGGTCATGTAATACTGTGATATAACGCAGTGATGTAATGCAGTGGACTGCAGTGCTGGTGCAGTGATTTATTGCAGTGGATCACATCGCCGTCTGTAGGTGAGTGAGATGAAGAAGGAGCTGGTTGACCTGCAGCCTAAACTGGAGGTGGCCAAAGTGGAGAACAACAACATGATGAAGGTGAAGCCATTTCACAGATGATTCACCATTTCACCCATGTTTCAGCATTTATAACTGTCTGTCTGACTGTATTCTTATTATTGTTATTATTGTTACTTTTTTAATTTGTAATTTCGAGAGAGAGACATACACTTCAGTTTTGAGAGTGATTGTCATCCCGCCTGCCCTGTATCTGACGGGTGTCATGGCGATGTGTGCAGGTGATCGAGGTGGAGTCGGTGCAGGTGGAGGCGAAGAGTAAGCTGGTGCGGGTGGATGAGGAGGCGGCCACGCTGAAGGCCGGGGAGGCCCAGGCGCTGAAGGACGAGTGTGAGAGTGACCTCGCTGAGGCCATCCCCGCCCTTGAGGCTGCGCTGTCTGCCCTCGACACGCTAAAGGTGCGCCCCCACCACGCCCTGCATACGCCCCCAATACGCCCTGCATACTCCCCCAGCACGCCCTGCATACTCCCCCAGCACACCCTGCATTCGCCGCCAACACACCCTGCATACGCCCCCGACACGCCCTGCATACTCCCCCAGCACGCCCTGCATATGCCCCCGACATGCCCTGCATACTCCCCCAGCACGCCATGCATACGCCCCCAACACACCCTGCATATGCCCCCAACACACCCTGCATACTCCCCCAGCACGCCCTGCATACTCCCCCGTCGCCCTGCATACGCCCCCGACACACCCCAACACGCCCTGCATACGCCCCCAGCACGCCCTGCATACTCCCCCAGCACACCCTGCATTCGCCGCCAACACACCCTGCATACGCCCCCGACACGCCCTGCATACTCCCCCAGCACGCCCTGCATATGCCCCCGACATGCCCTGCATACTCCCCCAGCACGCCATGCATACGCCCCCAACACACCCTGCATATGCCCCCAACACACCCTGCATACTCCCCCAGCACGCCCTGCATACTCCCCCGTCGCCCTGCATACGCCCCCGACACACCCCAACACGCCCTGCATACGCCCCCGACATGCCCTGCATACTCCCCCAGCACGCCATGCATACGCCCCCAACACACCCTGCATATGCCCCCAACACACCCTGCATACTCCCCCAGCACGCCCTGCATACTCCCCCGTCGCCCTGCATACGCCCCCGACACACCCCAACACGCCCTGCATACGCCCCCGACATGCCCTGCATACTCCCCCAGCACGCCCTGCATACTCCCCCATCGCCCTGCATACGCCCCCGACACACCCCAGCACGCCCTGCATACTCCCCCAGCACGCCCTGCATATGCCCCCGACACGCCCTGCATACTCCCCCAGCACGCCCTGCATACTCCCCCGTCGCCCTGCATACGCCCCCGACACACCCCAACACGCCCTGCATACGCCCCCGACATGCCCTGCATACTCCCCCAGCACGCCCTGCATACTCCCCCATCGCCCTGCATACGCCCCCGACACACCCCAGCACGCCCTGCATACTCCCCCAGCACGCCCTGCATATGCCCCCGACACGCCCTGCATACTCCCCCAGCACGCCCTGCATACTCCCCCGTCGCCCTGCATACGCCTCCGACACACCCCAACACGCCCTGCATACGCCCCCGACATGCCCTGCATACTCCCCCAGCACGCCCTGCATACTCCCCCATCGCCCTGCATACGCCCCCGACACACCCCAGCACGCCCTGCATACTCCCCCAGCACGCCCTGCATATGCCCCCGACACACCCTGCATACTCCCCCAGCACGCCATGCATACGCCCCCAACACACCCTGCATATGCCCCCGACACGCCCTGCATACTCCCCCAGCACGCCCTGCATATGCCCCCGACATGCCCTGCATACTCCCCCAGCACGCCATGCATACGCCCCCAACACACCCTGCATATGCCCCCAACACACCCTGCATACTCCCCCAGCTCGCCCTGCATACGCCCCCGACACACCCCAACACGCCCTGCATACGCCCCCGACATGCCCTGCATACTCCCCCGTCGCCCTGCATACGCCCCCGACACACCCCAACACGCCCTGCATACGCCCCCGACATGCCCTGCATACTCCCCCAGCACGCCCTGCATACTCCCCCATCGCCCTGCATACGCCCCCGACACACCCCAGCACGCCCTGCATACTCCCCCAGCACGCCCTGCATATGCCCCCGACACGCCCTGCATACTCCCCCAGCACGCCCTGCATACTCCCCCGTCGCCCTGCATACGCCCCCGACACACCCCAACACGCCCTGCATACGCCCCCGACATGCCCTGCATACTCCCCCAGCACGCCCTGCATACTCCCCCATCGCCCTGCATACGCCCCCGACACACCCCAGCACGCCCTGCATACTCCCCCAGCACGCCCTGCATATGCCCCCGACACGCCCTGCATACTCCCCCAGCACGCCCTGCATACTCCCCCGTCGCCCTGCATACGCCTCCGACACACCCCAACACGCCCTGCATACGCCCCCGACATGCCCTGCATACTCCCCCAGCACGCCCTGCATACTCCCCCATCGCCCTGCATACGCCCCCGACACACCCCAGCACGCCCTGCATACTCCCCCAGCACGCCCTGCATATGCCCCCGACACACCCTGCATACTCCCCCAGCACGCCATGCATACGCCCCCAACACACCCTGCATATGCCCCCGACACGCCCTGCATACTCCCCCAGCACGCCCTGCATATGCCCCCGACATGCCCTGCATACTCCCCCAGCACGCCATGCATACGCCCCCAACACACCCTGCATATGCCCCCAACACACCCTGCATACTCCCCCAGCTCGCCCTGCATACGCCCCCGACACACCCCAACACGCCCTGCATACGCCCCCGACATGCCCTGCATACTCCCCCAGCACGCCCTGCATACTCCCCCATCGCCCTGCATACGCCCCCGACACACCCCAGCACGCCCTGCATACTCCCCCAGCACGCCCTGCATACGCCCTCGACACACCCCAACACGCCCTGCATACTCCCCCAGCACGCCCTGCATACGACCCCGGCACGCCCTGCATACGCCCCCAACACACCCTGCATACGCCCCCGACGCCCTGTATACTCCCCCAGCACGCCCTGCATACGACCCCAGCACACCCTGCATACGCCCCCAGCACGCCATGCATACTCCCCCAGCACGCCCTGCATACGCCCCCGACACACCCCAACACGCACTGCATACGCCCTCGACATGCCCTGCATATGCCCCAACACACCCAAACACGCCCTGCATATGCCCCAACATGCCCCCGACACACCCTGCATACCCCACAACACGCCCCCAACACGCCCTGCATACGCCCTCGACACGCCCTGCATACCCCCCCCGACACGCCCTACATACGCACACCCAACACCCCTCTGCATGAAACATCTCTGTGTTTACAGCCGTCTGACGTTACCATAGTGAAGTCCATGAAGAACCCGCCCTCAGGCGTGAAGCTGGTGATGTCAGCTGTCTGTGTGATGAAGGAGATCAAGCCGGAGAAGATCACTGACCCTGCGGGGAAAGGACAGAAGGTTCGATTCTGTGCAGAAATGTCAGCAGTTAGGAGGTGGTCTCAGCTCATTGCAGACTGAGGGGAGAAGGTCTGACTTGAAGGTCATTCAGTTGGGACAATCTTAGGCTTTGTGGTCACCTGAGCAGGTGTCACTCATGTTTAACTCTTTATCCCTTTGCATTGTGTTATTTTACAGCACACTGCAGTCTTGTTTTTTATGACTGTATTTGGTGCTGAAGTCATGGCTGATAAGAGCTGGTGCTGATGGTGTAGTTACATGTCACAGCCTCAGAGTGGCGCATAAGCAGTGTATAAGTGCTGTGAATTCTCTTATATTCCTCAGATACTTGACTATTGGGGCCCGAGTAAGAAGCTGCTGGGAGACATGAATTTCCTGAGAGATTTGAGAGAGTACGACAAGGACAACATCCCTGTGAGACTGCCCGACCTGTGCCTTCTCTGCTCCTAATGTTTCATCTGACGTAACACCATAAGAGTAGCAATTCATCTGAAAAATTATTACTAGTTCCCTGCAATCCGTTTCTGTTGATATCACTGAATGAGGTAGATATGACTGTGTGCAGGGTAGATCGCTCTCTCTAAATGTGTATGGAGTAGATCTATATATATATTTGATATCACTGTGTATAGGGTTGATCTCAGTGTATATGATTCAGGTCACTATGTGTGGGGTGTACATGGTGGATTTCTTCCTGTATGATGTTGATATGACTGTAGCTGATTGATCTGGGTGTGTATTTGCCAGACCTCTCTGAGTGTGTGTGGCGCTGTTTGTGGCAGGTGCCGGTCATGGCTAAAATCCGCAGTGAGTACATGAGTAACCCCGACTTTGACCCAACCAAAGTGGCCAAAGCTTCGTCTGCTGCAGAGGGTCTGTGCAAGTGGATCACAGCCATGGAGGTGTATGACAGAGTGGCCAAGGTACATACCCTCTACATCCCTACTCTAGTGGTGCCTACTCTACTGGTACCTTCTCTAATGGTACCTACTCTACTGGTGCCTACTCTAGTGTTACCTACTCTACTGGTACCTACTCTACTGGTGCCTACTGTAGTGGTACCTACTCTACTGGTGCCTACTCTACTGGTACCTACTCTACTGGTGCCTGCTCTATTGGTACCTACTCTACTGGTGTCTACTGTAGTGGTACCTATTCTGCTGGTTCCTACTCTACTGGTGCCTACTGTAGTGGTACCTACTCTACTGGTACCTACTGTAGTGGTACCTACTCTACTGGTGCCTACTCTAGTGGTACATACTCTACTGGTGCCTACTGTAGTGGTGCCTACTCTACTGGTACATACTCTAGTGGTGCCTACTCTAGTGGTGCCTACTCTGCTGATACCTACTGTAGTGGTACCTACTCTACTGGTGCCTACTTTAGTGGTACCTACTCTACTGGTGCCTACTGTAGTGGTACCTACTCTACTGGTACCTACTCTAGTGGTGCCTACTCTACTGGTGCCTACTCTAGTGGTGCCTACTCTGCTGGTACCTACTCTACTGGTGACAGTGGCAGTCCCACAGCGCAGCCTGTTCAGGCTCTTTGATGTCGTTTTCCCGCCCCAGGTTGTGGCTCCTAAGAAGGCCAACCTTCGGGAGGCTCAGGATTCGCTGGCCACCACCATGGCCCTGCTGAATGAGAAGAGGGCGGAGCTTAAGGAGGTGGAGGACCGGTTGGCCGCCCTGCAGCGCACCTTTGAGGAGAAGACGGAGGAGAAGGCGCAGCTGGAGCTGCAGGTGGAGCTCTGCGCCAGTAAGCTGGAGAGAGCAGAGAAACTCATCGGGGGACTGGGGGGCGAGAAGACTAGGTATGCATGCTAACCCTAACCTGTGGGTGTGTTTGTGTGAGAGTGTGTGTGTGTGTGTGTGTGTGTATGTATGAGAGAGAGAGTGTGTGTGTGTGTAAGAGTGCATGTGTGGTGTGTGTTTGTGTTAGAATGTGTGCATGCATGTCTGTGTAACTGGTTCTTTAAGAGCAGGTATCTGCCCCATGCAGGTGGTCCATTGCAGCAGATGACCTGCAGAACATCTACGACAACCTGACAGGTGATGTGCTGATCTCCGCTGGGGTCATCGCCTACCTGGGGGCCTTTACCTCTGCGTTCCGCCAAGACTGCTCCAGGAACTGGACCCAGCTCTGCAAGGTGCCGCACCTGACTAGCTAACAGACACTCACCTGTCACAGTTTTATAGAGAGAGACACAGCTATGACACACAGAAGAGTTTTATAGAGAGGCCATCATAATGTGACAGTATTTTTAATGTACTTATGATTCTTTGAAATCCACATGCAGTCCAGAGACATTCCGTCTTCAGATGACTTCTCGTTGAGTAAAACTCTGGGTGACCCCATTAAGATCCGAGCCTGGAACATCGCGGGTCTGCCCACCGACAGCTTCTCCATTGACAACGGCGTCATCGTCAGCAACTCCCGGAGATGGTGAGCCGGTCTCTCAGAGGACCCAAACAGACTGTGATTATGCCCCAGGATGACTTATATTTCACTGGCTGGTTTTGTTAATGATTCACCAGGTGTGTGTGTGTGTGTGTGTGATTCCCTGTCTGGTGTTTTTTTTCTTCAGGCCACTGATGATTGACCCTCAGGGTCAGGCTAACAAGTGGGTGAAGAACTCTGAGAAGGACAATAAGCTGAGCATTATCAAGCTCACAGACTCCGACTACATGAGGACTCTGGAAAACTGCATCCAGTTCGGCACCCCCCTGCTTCTGGAGAACGTGGGGGAGGAACTGGACCCTTCACTGGAACCCCTGCTGCTCAAGCAGACCTTCAAACAGGGTACTAACCTAAAACAGGGCACTGCATGGTACTAACCTACAAACAGGGTACTGCACAGTACTAACCTACAAACAGGGCACTGCACGGTACTAACCTACAAACAGGGTACTAACTTACCTAACCTACAAACAAGGTACTGTATGGTACTAACCTACAAACAGGGTACTTACCTAGAAACAGGATACTGCACAGTACTTACTAAAATAGGGTAAGCCATGATAATGACAATCCTGAATGTGGAATGGCACCACAGTGCAGTTTTAAAAGAGACTATTGGTAGGCCATAGTCAAACGTGGGACCTGGTGTTTTGTGTATGAGTGAAGCTATCCCATCAGGCCCCTGAATCCCTGCCTGTGAGTGAAGAGTGTGGGTCACTCAGTTGTGTTTCTGACCCCTGTAGGAGGCATGGATTGCATCAGACTGGGCGAGAGCGTGATTGAGTACTCCTGTGATTTCCGCTTCTACATCACCACCAAGCTGAGGAACCCACACTACCTGCCCGAGCTGGCCACCAAGGTCTCCCTGCTCAACTTCATGATCACCCCCGAGGGCCTGGAGGACCAGCTGCTGGGCATCGTGGTGGCCAAAGAGAGGTATGGTTTAAAGCCCTCCTGCTCCTGGCACACAAACTACTGACGCCCTCATACCCCTGGTGCCCTGCAGGTGATTACTATTTAGTACAGATTTCCTGGGTGGTGATTAGTATATAGCACATTTTCCATTGGTGGTGATTAGTATTTAGAACAAATTTACTTGTTGATAATTAGTCTGTAGTGTAGTTTCCCTTGGTGGTGATTAGCATTTAGTACAGATTTCCTTGTTGGTGATTAGTATGTAGTGTGGTTTCTCTCTGGTGGTGATTAGTATGTAGTGTGGTTTCAATCTGGTGGTGATTAGTATGTAGTGTGGTTTCTTGTGGTGGTGATTAGTATGTGGTGTGGTTTCTCTCTGGTGGTGATTAGTATGTAGCGTGGATTCTCGTAGTGGTGATTAGTATGTAGTGTGGTTTCTCGTAGTGGTGATTAGTATGTAGTGTGGTTTCTCTCTGGTGGTGATTAGTATGTAGTGTGGTTTCTCTCTGGTGGTGATTAGTATGTAGTGTGGTTTCTCTCTGGTGGTGATTAGTATGTAGTGTGGTTTCTCGTAGTGGTGATTAGTATGTAGTGTGGTTTCTCGTAGTGGTGATTAGTATGTGGTGTGGTTCCTCATGGTGGTGATTAGAATGTAGTGTGGTTTCTTTCTGGTGGTGGTTAGTATGCAGTGTGGTATCTCGTGGTGGTGATTAGTATGTGCTTGCAGACCGGAGCTGGAGGAGGAGAGGAATGCCCTGATCCTTCAGTCGGCCACCAATAAGAAGCAGCTGAAGGAGATAGAGGACAGGATCCTGGAGACGCTGCATTCTGAGGGAAACATCCTGGAAGACGAGAGTGCCATTCAGGTCCTGGACTCCGCCAAAATCATGTCCAATGAGATCACAAAGAAGCAGCAGGTGGGTAATGGAACAGAAGAGTGTTTGTCAGAGAATGAGAGAGAAGGAGACAAGAGTGGTGCTGTGCTCAGTGATTCTGTACTCACTGGTGCTGTACTTAGTGATTCTGTACTCAGTGGTTCTGTGCTCACTGGTGCTGTACTCAGTGGTTCTGTACTCACTGGTGCTGTACTCGGTGAATCTACTCAGTGGTTCTGTGCTCACTGGTGCTGTACTCAGTGGTTCTGTACTCACTGGTGCTGCACTCATTGATTCTGTACTCAGCGGTGTTGTACTCAGTGACTCTGTGCTCGGTGGTGCTCTACTCAGTGACTCTGTGCTCAATGGTGCTGTGCTCAGTGATTCTATGCTCAGTGGTGCTGTGCTCAGTGATTCTGTGCTCAGTGATGCTGTGTTCAGCAGTGCTGTACTAAATGGTGCTGTACTCAGTGATTCTGTACTGAGTAGTGCTGTACAAAATGGTGTTGTTCTCAGTAGTATTTATTGGATTCTGTACTCAGTGATGCTGTGCTGAGTGGTGCTTAGTGGTGCTGTGCTAAGTGGTGCTGTACTCAATCGTGCTGTGCCCAGTAGTGCTGTACTTAGTGGTTCTGTACTCAGTAATGCTGTACTTAGTGGTGCTTAGTGGTTCTGTACTCAGTGATGCTGTGCTGAGTGGTGCTTAGTGGTGCTGTGCTAAGTGGTGCTGTACTTAGTGGTTCTGTACTCAGTAGTGCTGTACTCAGTGGTGCTTAGTGGTTCTGTACTCAGTAGTGCTGTGCTGGCCCTGATTGCCTTGCATGCTCTCCTGTTGTCAGATTGCTGAAAAGACGGAGATAAAGATTGCGGAATCGAGGGAGGGCTACAGGCCGATTGCCAAGCACTCCTCCATCCTGTTCTTCAGCATCGCAGACCTGGGCAACATTGACCCCATGTACCAGTACTCCCTCACCTGGTTCGTCAACCTGTACATCAGCTCAATCCAGGAGAGGTGAGCCCAGCTCAGGCCCAGCCAGGCCTAAATCAGTCTGTCCCCTGTGCGGTACATCCTCAGAGCCAGATAATCACACACCCACCCCATCCCATTACGAACACACTCTGCTGAGCTTGGGTTGGTGGAAAACCCTACAACTCTTTGATCAGGTCACACTTTCCCGTATAATAATTGGCCTGTTTTGTTTAAATCCAGGGGAAAGTCCAAGGTTTTGGAGAAGAGGCTGCGGTTCCTGATCGATCACTTCACCTACAACCTGTACTGCAACGTGTGCCGCTCGCTGTTCGAGAAAGACAAGCTGCTCTTCTCCTTCCTGCTCTGCTCCAACCTCCTCCTGTGAGTGCCTGCTCTGACTGTGCTACCTGTGTGGGACCTGCAGGGGTGACTGTGCTACCTG
Organism: Anguilla pacifica; assembly: GCA_039654925.1. Classification (NCBI taxonomy): domain Eukaryota; kingdom Metazoa; phylum Chordata; class Actinopteri; order Anguilliformes; family Anguillidae; genus Anguilla; species Anguilla pacifica. The sequence goes on from CM077294.1 coordinate 393,623, forward strand.
TGTGGGGCCTGCAGGAGGTGCCTGTGCTACCTGTGTGGGGCCTGCAGGGGTGACTGTGCTACCTGTGTGGGGCCTGCAGGAGGTGCCTGTGCTACCTGTGTGGGGCCTGCAGGAGGTGCCTGTGCTACCTGTGTGGAGCCTGCAGGAGGTGCATGTGCTACCTGTGTGGAGCCTGCAGGAGGTGCATGTGCTACCTGTGTGGGACCTGCAGGGGGTGACTGTGCTACCTGTGTGGGGCCTGCAGGAGGTGCCTGTGCTACCTGTGTGGAGCTTGCAGGAGGTGCATGTGCTACCTGTGTGGGACCTGCAGGGGGTGACTGTGCTACCTCTATGGGGCCTACAGGGGTGACTGTGCTACCTGTGTGGGGCCTGCAGGAGGTGCCTGTGCTACCTGTGTGGGGCCTGCAGGAGGTGCCTGTGCTACCTGTGTGGGGCCTGCAGGGGGTGCCTGTGCTACCTGTGTGGGGCCTGCAGGAGGTGCCTGTGCTACCTGTGTGGGTCCTGCAGGGTGTGCCTGTGCTACCTGTGTGGGGCCTGCAGGGGGTGCCTGTGTGACCTGAGGGTCTGTTCCCACAGGGCTAAGCGGGAGATCGATTACACGGAGTTCATGTTCCTGCTGACGGGCGGGGTGGGGCTGCAGAACACCGTGCCCAATCCCGACCCCAGCTGGCTGCAGGACAAGAGCTGGGATGAGATCTGCAGAGCCAGCGACCTGCCGGGCCTGCGGGGCCTCAGGTACCAAGGGCCACGCCCGCAGCTACAGCCACGCCCACAGATATAGCCACGCCCACAGCCACATCAACGGCCACGCCCACAGCTATAGCCACGCCCATACCCACAACCAGAGCCACACACACACCCACACCCAGAGCCACACCCACACGCAGAGCTACAGCCAGAGCCACACCCATAGCTATAGCCATGCCCACACCCACAACCACAACCAGAGCCACACCCACAGCTATAGCCATGCCCACACCCATGCCCACAGCCAGAGCCACACCCACAACCACAACCAGAGCCACGCCCACAGCTACAGCCACACCCACAACCACAACCAGAGCCACAACCACAGCCAGAGCCACACACAGACATACACAGAGCCACAGAGTAATACAGTGACCTATACCATTTCTGTCGTCCAGTCTAATGTTCAGTGTCGTTCAGCTTGTGATGATGCTTCTGATCTCATGGAGAATTGCTGTGTTTAGAGAGTTTTTCAGTGAGAACCCAGAGAGTTTCCAGCAGATTTACGACAGTAAGGAGCCCTACAACATGCCACTGCCCAGCCCCTGGAGCGATCGACTCAACCACCTGCAAAAGATGATCGTGTACCGATGCCTGCGTCCCGACAAGGTCAGCCCCCCCCCCCCCCCCCCCCCCAAAACACCCCCCTCCCTGATGGAATGCAGCAGGGACTCATCATTCATTGATTATAGTCTGTTTACAGAGTGCTCACTGTCTTAGAATTATGGACTGTAGCAGCAATTACACTTATTGCAGTGATCACTCGTTTATATTGATAGATTGTAACTGATAGATTCTAACAGATTGTAATAGGTAATAACTTTTCTATTGATAGACCATAACTGTTAGATTATAGCAGATTATAACAGGTTATAACTTTCGTATTGATAGATAGATTAACTCTTGTTATGTATAGATTGTTCCGGCGATCTCTAACTACGTGACGGATAACCTGGGGAAGAAGTTTGTGGAGCCGCCGCCGTTCGACCTGACGAAGAGCTACACGGACTCCAACTCCACCGTGCCGCTGGTGTTCGTGCTGTCGCCTGGCGCCGACCCCATGGCCAGTCAGTACCGCCCACTTTCCCTGCCTGACCAATAAAAACGCAGCGTGTGTGCGCTGGTGTGTAAATGCAGTGTGTGTACGCACTGGTGTGAGCTGGCTGTGTGTAAACGCAGTGTGTGTGTGCACTGGTGTGAGCTGGGCGGTGTGTAAACGCAGTGTGTGTGTGCTGGGCGGTGTGTAAACGCAGTGTGTGTGCGCTGGTGTGAGCTGGGCGGTGTGTAAACGCAGTGTGTGTGTGCTGGGCGGTGTGTAAACGCAGTGTGTGTGAGCTGGCGGTGTGTAAACGCAGTGTGTGTGCGCTGGTGTGAGCTGGGCGGTGTGTAAACGCAGTGTGTGTGAGCTGGGCGGTGTGTAAACGCAGTGTGTGTGCGCTGGTGTGAGCTGGCTGTGTGTAAACGCAGTGTGTGTGTGCTGGGCGGTGTGTAAACGCAGTGTGTGTGTGCTGGGCGGTGTGTAAACGCAGTGTGTGTGAGCTGGGCGGTGTGTAAACGCAGTGTGTGTGCGCTGGTGTGAGCTGGCTGTGTGTAAACGCAGTGTGTGTGCGCTGGTGTGAGCTGGCTGTGTGTAAACGCAGTGTGTGTGCGCTGGTGTGAGCTGGCTGTGTGTAAACGCATTGTGTGTGTGCTGGGCGGTGTGTAAACGCAGTGTGTGTGTGCTGGGCGGTGTGTAAACGCAGTGTGTGTGAGCTGGGCGGTGTGTAAACGCAGTGTGTGTGCGCTGGTGTGAGCTGGCTGTGTGTAAACGCAGTGTGTGTGCGCTGGTGTGAGCTGGCTGTGTGTAAACGCAGTGTGTGTGAGCTGGCTGTGTGTAAACGCAGTGTGTGTGCGCTGGTGTGAGCTGGCTGTGTGTAAACGCAGTGTGTAAACCTGGCGGTGTGTGTTTCCCTGTGCTTCAGGCCTGCTGAAGTTCGCCAATGATAAGAACATGGGCGGGGCCATGTTCCAGTCCATCTCGCTGGGCCAGGGCCAGGGCCCCATCGCTGCCCGCATGATCCGCGTGGCCATGAGCGAGGGCACCTGGGTGTGCCTGCAGAACTGCCACCTGGCCGTGTCCTGGATGACCACGCTGGAGAAGATCTGTGAGGACCTCAGCCCTGAAACCTGCCACCCCGACTTCCGCCTCTGGCTCACCAGCTACCCCTCCCCCAAGGTACCGCCCTGCCCTCAAACCCCACCCACAGACCCGCCCACACACTGACCCCACCCACAGACCCGCCCACAAACCCCACCCACAGACCCGCCCACACACTGACCCCACCCACAGACCCACCCACAGACCCGCCCACACACTCACCCCACCCACAGACCCGCCCACACACTGACCCCACCCACAGACCCGCCCACAAACCCCACCCACAGACCCGCACACACACTGACCCCACCCACAGACCCGCCCACAAACCCCACCCACAGACCCGCCCACACACTCACCCCACCCACAGACCCGCCCACACACTGACCCCACCCACAGACCCACCCACACACTGACCCCACCCACAGACCTGCCCACAAACCCCACCCACAGACCCGCCCACACACTGACCCCACCCACAGACCCGCCCACAAACCCCACCCACAGACCCGCCCACACACTGACCCCACCCACAGACCCGCCCACAAACCCCACCCACAGACCCACCCACACACTGACCCCATCTACAGACCTGCCCAAAAACCCCACCCACAGACCCGCCCACACACTGACCCCACCCACAGACCCGCCCACACACTGACCCCACCCACAGACCCGCCCACACACTGACCCCACCCACAGACCCGCCCACACACTCACCCCACCCACAGACCCGCCCACACACTGACCCCATCCACAGACCCGCCCACACACGGACCACACCCACAGACCCGCCCACAAACCCCACCCACAGACCCACCCACACACTGACCCCATCTACAGACCTGCCCAAAAACCCCACCCACAGACCCGCCCACACACTGACCCCACCCACAGACCCGCCCACAAACCCCACCCACAGACCCGCCCACACACTCACCCCACTGACACAGTGAGCCACCTGCCCACAGACTGACCTACTTCCTGACTGACA
>CM077294.1:402500-420000 GCA_039654925.1 Anguilla pacifica
TGTGTGTGTGGAGTCTGTCGGTGTGTGTGTGTGGAGTCTGTTGGTGTGTGTGTGGAGTCGGTTGGTGTGTGTGTGTGGAGTCGGTCGGTGTGTGTGTGTGGAGTCTGTTGGTGTGTGTGTGTGTGGAGTCTGTCGGTGTGTGTGTGGAGTCTGTTGGTGTGTGTGTGGAGTCGGTCGGTGTGTGTGTGTGGAGTCTGTTGGTGTGTGTGTGGAGTCGGTCGGTGTGTGTGTGTGGAGTCCGTTGGTGTGTGTGTGGAGTTTGTCGGTGTGTGTGTGGAGTCGGTCGGTGTGTGTGTGGAGTTTGTCGGTGTGTGTGTGGAGTCGGTCGGTGTGTGTGTGGAGTTTGTCGGTGTGTGTGTGGAGTCGGTCGGTGTGTGTGTGGAGTTTGTCGGTGTGTGTGTGGAGTCGGTCGGTGTGTGTGTGGAGTTTGTCGGTGTGTGTGTGGAGTCGCTGTGTGTGTGTGTGGAGTTGGTTGGTGTGTGTGTGTGGAGTCGGTCGGTGTGTGTGTGGAGTCTGTCGGTGTGTGTGTGGAGTCTGTTGGTGTGTGTGTGTGGAGTCTGTCGGTGTGTGTGTGTGGAGTCTGTTGGTGTGTGTGTGGAGTCTGTCGGTGTGTGTGTGGAGTTTGTTGGTGTGTGTGTGTGGAGTCGGTCGGTGTGTGCTAGCTGAGGTAACCTTTGGCTTTGTGGTGCAGAACCTGCCTGTCACTCAGCAGCCAGAGGTGTTTGGCATGCATGAGAATGTGGACATATCCAAGGACCTGCAGCAGACCAAGCTGCTCTTTGATTCGCTACTACTCACCCAGGGGGGTGGAGCTAAAGGTGGAGGTAGCTCAGGAGGGGACAGCACTTTATTTGACATTGCACACGACATCCTCAGCAAGGTAGGGCCCTACACTGACTAATCCCCTCAGATCCACCCTCTCTGTCCTATAGGCTCTCTCAGATAGGACCCTACACTGATTAGTCCCCTCAAATCCACCCTCTCTGTTCTATAGGCTCTCATAGATCTACTGTATATCTATTCTAATCACTCATAGCCTTAATAAACTGTACTCTTTGTGTGAAACGTGGTGCATTCTGGTGAGTGTGGTCCACAGTGTTGTTTCTGCAGTGTAGTGTCAGTGTTCAGATAGCAGTGTTTCTTGCCTGGTTCCCAGCTCCCGGACAGCTTTGACCTGGAGGCAGCGCTGGCTAAGTTCCCTGTGCTGTATGAGGAGAGCATGAACACTGTGCTGGTGCAGGAAATGCAGCGATACAACACGTATGTGCAGGGAGCTTCTCCTCCCGCCTCGCCTGTCCCCCTGCTCCACCTCTCCACCTCCATCTCTCCCCCCATTCCACCTCTCCACCTCCATCTCCCCCCCCACTCCACCTGCCCCCTGTTCCATCTCTCCCCCTGCTCCACCTCTCCATTTCTCCTCCTCCACCTGTCCTCCCGCTCCACCCCACCCCCCTGCTCCACCTGTCCTCCTGCTCCAACCCCCCCCCCCCCGCTCCACATCCATCTCCACCTCTTGCTCCACGGCATAACGGTGCTGTGTGTGTAACAGGCTGTGTGTGTAATGGAGGTGTGTGTGTAACAGGCTGGGTGTGTAATGATGCTGTGTGTGTAACAGGCTGGGTGTGTAATGATGCTGTGTGTGTAACAGGCTGGGTGCGTAATGGTGCTGTGTGTGTAACAGGCTGGGTGTGTAATGGTGCTGTGTGTGTAACAGGCTGTGTGTGTAACAGGCTGGGTGTGTAATGGTGCTGTGTGTGTAACAGGCTGGGTGTGTAATGATGCTGTGTGTGTAACAGGCTGGGTGTGTAATGATGCTGTGTGTGTAACAGGCTGGGTGCGTAATGGTGCTGTGTGTGTAACAGGCTGGGTGTGTAATGGCGCTGTGTGTGTAACAGGCTGGGTGTGTAATGGAGGTGTGTGTGTAACAGGCTGTGTGTGTAATGGTGCTGTGTGTGTAACAGGCTGGGTGTGTAATGGTGCTGTGTGTGTAACAGGCTGGGTGTGTAATGATGCTGTGTGTGTAACAGGCTGGGTGTGTAATGGTGCTGTGTGTGTAACAGGCTGTGTGTGTAATGGTGCTGTGTGTGTAACAGGCTGTGTGTGTAACAGGCTGGGTGTGTAATGGTGCTTTGTGTGTAACAGGCTGTGTGTGTAACAGGCTGGGTGTGTAATGGAGGTGTGTGTGTAACAGGCTGGGTGTGTAATGGTGCTGTGTGTGTAACAGGCTGGGTGTGTAATGGTGCTGTGTGTGTAACAGGCTGTGTGTGTAACAGGCTGGGTGTGTAATGGTGCTGTGTGTGTAACAGGCTGGGTGTGTAATGATGCTGTGTGTGTAACAGGCTGGGTGTGTAATGGTGCTGTGTGTGTAACAGGCTGTGTGTGTAATGGAGGTGTGTGTGTAACAGGCTGGGTGTGTAATGGTGCTGTGTGTGTAACAGGCTGTGTGTGTAATGGCGCTGTGTGTGTAACAGGCTGTGTGTGTAATGGTGCTGTGTGTGTAACAGGCTGTGTGTGTAATGGTGCTGTGCGTGTAACAGGCTGGGTGTGTAATGGTGCTGTGTGTGTAACAGGCTGGGTGTGTAATGATGCTGTGTGTGTAACAGGCTGGGGAGCACCATTCGCCTGAGTCTGCAGAACCTGCAGAAGGCCATTAAGGGGCTGGTGGTGATGGACGCGGATCTGGAGGCCCTGTCCGGAAGCCTGATGGTGGGGAAGGTTCCGGAGAAATGGGCCAAGGTCTCCTACCCCAGCCTCAAGCCGTTGGGCAGCTACGTCAACGACTTCCTCGCCAGGCTCAAGTTCCTGCAGGTCTCAGGCTGCATGCCTACACATTTAAATCTGGCAGAATGTTATGTCCAGGGAACAATCTGCTGTAAATAAGTTGCGTCGATGGAAATATAATTATAATGACAACACTGGTGTAGAGTTTTTGGGATAACATGCTGGAGTTTTGTACATCGCATAACCTTTGTGGCCGTTATTCACTTTCACAGTTATAATCATGTAGCATTTGCACTGTATTTAAGTATTAATATGGCACCATTCTACCGTAGGCTATAGTCTCCTGTTTTGCGTATATTTAGAGAATTAAACACAGAATTACTGTGTTTGACTGTGTATATGCCTGTGTATGTGTTTATGTGTGTGTTCCTGTAGGACTGGTATGAGAGCACCAAGCCGAATGTCTTTTGGCTGTCCGGCTTCTTCTTTACCCAAGCCTTCCTGACGGGGGCACTGCAGAACTACGCCAGGAAGTACTCTATCCCCATCGACCTGCTGGGCTTCGACTTCCAGGTGCTGCTCTGTGCATTCTGCCTGTCATTCCCATCAGCACACTGTGCTACTGCACGGGAAACGCTGAAGCTCCTCCCCTCTGCCCTGTGATCCCGCCCCACAGGTCCTGCCCATTACCTCCTCTGACTCCGCCCCCGAGGATGGAGTCTACATCCACGGCCTCTTTTTAGATGGAGCACGCTGGGACAAGGCAGCGTACGTTAGCTTTAGTCAGCGTGTGTGTGTGGATGTGTGTGCGTGTGCGAGTGCAAGTGTGTGAGTGTGTGTGTGTGTGTGTGTGTGTGTGTGAATGTTCATACTGTATTTATGTGTGTGTGTGGATGTGTGTGCGTGTGCAAGTGTGTGTGTGTGTGTGTGAGTGTGTGTGTGTGTGTGTGTGTGTGTGTGTGTGTGTGGATGTGTGTGCGTGTGCGTGTGCGTGTGCGAGTGCAAGTGTGTGAGTATGTGTGTGTGTGTGTGTGTGTGTGGATGTTCATACTGTATTTATGTGTGTGTGTGGATGTGTGTGCGTGTGCAAGTGTGTGTGTGTGGATGTTCATACTGTATTTATGTGTGTGTGAGTGTGAGTATGAGTGTGCGTGGATGTTCATACTGTATTTGTGTGTGTGTGTGTGTGTGTGTGGATGTTCATACTGTATTTATGTGTGTGTGTGTGTGTGTGTGAGTGTGTGTGTGTGTGTCGATGTTCATACTGTATTTGTGTGTGTGTGTGTGTGTGTGGATGTTCATACTGTATTTATGTGTGTGTGTGTGTGAGTTTGAGTGTGATTGTGAGTGTGAGTGTGTGTGTGTGGATGTTCATACTGTATTTATGTGTGTGTGTGTGTGTGTGTGTGTGTGTGGATGTTCATACTGTATTTATGTGTGTGTGTGTGTGTGTGGATGTTCATACTGTATTTATGTGTGTGTGTGTGTGTGTGTGTGTGTGTGGATGTTCATACTGTATTTATGTGTGACAAAAAGAGAAAAGGGGCGACATAGCTCAGGAGGTAAGAGCGGTTGTCTGGCAGTCGGAGGGTTGCTGGTTCGATCCCCCGCCCTGGACGTGTCGAAGTGTCCCTGAGCAAGACACCTTACCCCTAACTGCTCTGGTGAATGAGAGGCATCAATTATAAAGCACTTTGGATAAAAGGGCTATATAAATGCAGTCCATTTACCATGTGTGTGTGTGTGTGTGTGATTCTTTTTCAGTGGAGTTCTAGCTGAGCAGCTGCCCAAGGTTCTATTTGACTCTGTCCCCATAATCTGGATAAAACCATGTAAATATATAACACTGCATAATGCACCACAACCTTACTGCACAGCACTACACAATGCATAGCAACATCACTGCACTGCAGAATGCATGATGACATCACTGCAGAATGCATGATGACATCACTGCACAGCACATTACATGTCACCACAATGTGTTTAAGTCTGCTTTTTTATTTTTACATGCACACACACATACACACACACACACACACACACACACATACATACACACACACACACACACACACATACACACACATACACAGAGTATATGTGTATTATATACTGTATATTTGAGTTGTATCTGCATTGGGGTGATGGGCGTTTGGTCTGTTTTAATTGCGTCTGTGTTTGCGCTGCTCTCTCTCTCCAGTGAAGAGGAGCTCAGCAGGGTCATCGCAGAGCGTGTACGTGTGCCCGCTCTACAAGACCAGCGAGCGCAAGGGCACTCTGTCCACCACCGGCCACTCCACAAACTTCGTCATCACCATGACGCTCCCCACCGCCCTGCGTCCCCAGCACTGGATCAAGAGGGGCGTGGCTTTGCTGTGTCAGCTGGACGACTGAACCCCCGAAGCCCAGAGCACAGGCTGCACAGGCAGCACAGGCTGCACAGGCAGCCGCACAGGCCGCACAGGCAGCAGCACAGGCCCAGCTGTAGCCATATAAACTAGTGACTGGCACAATAAACACGACACAGTTGTGTTTTCATATCGGACCACTTCTGAGGGACTAAATTAACTTTGTAAAATTTGTTTTGAGAAAAATACATAACTATTCTATTGAGGAAATTATGTTTGTAAAATATGATTTGAGAAAAATAAATAAAAACTGTTGAAAAGGGAATCTAAGATGCACACTTGAATCATATTTAATATCACAGGATGATTCCTGGAGTGATTGTGTTTATCTCTGCAGATGATTATTCATTACCAGCTATAAGCTGTACACAAACACCACACTGCACTAACACTGCACACTAACACCACACTGCAGTAACACTGCACACTAACACCACACTGCACTAACACCACACACAAACACCACACTGCACTAACACTGCACAATAACACCACACTGCACTAACACCGCACACTAACACCACACTGCACTAACACCACACACAAACACCACACTGCACTAACACCACACTGCACTAACACTGCACACTAACACCACACTGCACTAACACCGCACACAAACACCACACTACACTAACACTGCACACAAACACCACACTGCACTAACACTGCACACTAACACCACACTGCACTAACACCACACACTAACACCACACTGCACTAACACCACACACTAACACCACACTGCACTAACACCACACACAAACACCACACTGCACTGACACCACACACAAACACCACACTGCACTAACACTGCACACTAACACTACACTGCACTAACACCGCACACAAACACCACACTGCACTGACACTGCACACTAACACCACACTGACACTGACACTGCACACTAACACCACACTGACACTGACACTGCACACAAACACCACACTGCACTAACACCACACACTAACACCACACTGCACTAACATTGCACACTAACACCACACTGCACTAACACTGCACTAACACCACACACTGACACCACACTGCACTAACACTGCACACTAACACCACACACTAACACCACACTGCACTAACACCGCACACTAACATCACACTGCACGAACACTGCACACTAACACCACACACTAACACCGCACTGCACTAACATTGCACACTAACACTGCACACTAACACTGCACTGCACTAACACCACACACTAACGCCACACTGCACTAACACCACACACAAACACCACACTGCACTAACACTGCACACTAACACCACACTGCACGAACACTGCACACTAACACCACACACTAACACTGCACACTAACACCACACACAAACACCACACTGCACTAACACCACACACAAACACCACACTGCATGAACACTGCACACTAACACCACACTGCACTAACACTGCACACTAACACCACACTGCACTAACACTGCACACTAACACCGCACACTAACACCACACTGCACACACCCATAGCAGCATACTGCACCGGTTGTGTGAAAGTGTGGAACCCAGACAAAGCTGCTCCCTCCCAGATAGCAGTGCAGCACTGAGACGGCCTACTGCTGCCTCCCAGAGAGCAGTGAAGCACTGAGTCAGAGAGAAGGCCTACTGCTCCCTCCCAGAGAGCAGTGAAGCACTGAGACTGAGAGAAGGCCTACTGCTGCCTCCCAGAGAGCAGTGAAGCACTGAGACAGAGAGAAGGCCTACTGCTGCCTCCCAGAGAGCAGTGAAGCACTGAGACTGAGAGAAGGCCTACTGATGCCTCCCAGAGAGCAGTGAAGCACTGAGACTGAGAGAAGGCCTACTGCTCCCTCCCAGAGAGCAGTGAAGCACTGAGACTGAGAGAAGGCCTACTGCTGCCTCCCAGAGAGCAGTGAAGCACTGAGACAGAGAGAAGGCCTACTGCTGCCTCCCAGAGAGCAGTGAAGCACTGAGACTGAGAGAAGGCCTACTGATGCCTCCCAGAGAGCAGTGAAGCACTGAGACTGAGAGAAGGCCTACTGATGCCTCCCAGAGAGCAGTGAAGCACTGAGACTGAGAGAAGGCCGACTGATGCCTCCCAGAGAGCAGTGAAGCACTGAGGCTGAGAGACGGCCTACTACTGCCTCCCAGAGAGCAGTGAAACACTGAGACAGAGAGAAGGCCTACTGCTGCCTCCCAGAGAGCAGTGAAGCACTGAGGTGGTGGGGGGGGCGCCCCGCTGCTCAGATATTTATAGCAGCGCAGGACGAGGATAGCCCTGCAGAGAAACAGGTCACCTGCTGCACCACAGAGGCCAGCCAGAGCCACGCTGCCGGAACGAAAGGTAAAAACAGGTAAAAACAGGTAAATCAGTGCTCAGACCCAGCAGCTAGCAAAGGTCCGTGTCCTGAATTCCAGAGAACTGTATGTTTATTTACTCATGTGAGTGACTGTGAGGGTTAGGGTGCAGTCCGCTTGTCTCGTCTCTGACACACTGTAAACAAACACAGATGCTATTAATACTCTGCTCTGCGTTCACATGCTCCTGCTGGAGTCCAGCGCTTCAGAGAGTTATTAATGCGACAGAGCTAGAGCTGAGAGTACGGTTAGCGCACGGTTTGGACATAACTCAAGTACTGCCGTTACAGTCTGCCTTGTTCCTACGGCCTAATGTCTGCAGGTGCCTGTTCTGAAATCTTTCTCCAGTGGTTTAGGGATCAGTGTTAACAATGTTTGTTCAGAATCCTTCACTATTCCATAATGCACAGAGCTCAGGCTAGGCCAGCTGGCCAGATACACCAGTCTTTCAGGTTGTAAGGTAGCTTATGTACAGAGCTATCATCCTAATTGTGCAGGCACCCACTGACTGTTTTCTGGACGAGGCAGCCTATCTCAGTCTTGGGCAGGATCAGAGATAATTCAGCACAGCACCCCCTGCTGGCTGGGTGGACCTCGTGCAGTGCTGGGCATGGATAGTTCGGGGGAGGAATGGGACGAGGATGTGGAGACGCAGCTTGTGATTGAGCAGAGCCTGTTGGGCTTCACCAAGCGTGAGGACTGTGGGGGGGCTGCCACCAAGCACAAGAGCAGGTACGAGCCGTCCCCCCCATATGCACCTGCCTTCACACTGCTCGTCACCATGCCAACTGACCCCTCCCCATCGTTCCACAGCGTCCCTGATGCTACTACGACAACTGACAGGATCTTCACAGCTATAAAGACAGGTGAGTGTATTAATGTCTGTTTTGCCCAGCTGTGTGAAACTGTGCTGACTGTGCTTTCTCTGTGCTGCCTGTTTAACACACACATGCTAACCTGTGAAGGTGAAACTGTGCTGCCTATTTAACACAGAGGTGAAACTGTGCTGCCTGTTTAACGCACAGGTGAAACTGTACTGCCTGTTTAACACACAGGTGAAACTGTTCTGCCTGTTTAACACACAGGTGAAACTGTGCTGCCTGTTTAATGCACAGGTGAAACTGTACTGCCTGTTTAATGCACAGGTGAAACTATGCTGCCTGTTTAGCACACTGGTGAAACTGTACTGCCTGTTTAACACACAGGTAAAACTGTGCTGCCTGTTTAATGCACAGGTGAAACTGTACTGCCTGTTTAATGCACAGGTGAAACTATGCTGCCTGTTTAGCACACTGGTGAAACTGTACTGCCTGTTTAACACACAGGTAAAACTGTGCTGCCTGTTTAATGCACAGGTGAAACTATACTGCCTGTTTAATGCACAGGTGAAACTGTGCTGCCTGTTTAGCACACTGGTGAAACTGTACTGCCTGTTTAACGCACAGGTGAAACTGTGCTGCCTGTTTAACGCACAGGTGGAACTGTGCTGCCTGTTTAGCACACAAGTGAAACTGTGCTGCCTGTTTAGCACACAAGTGAAACTGATGCCTTTTTAACACACAGGTGAAACTGATGCCTGTTTAACGCACCTGTGCTGCAGGTGATGTGGAGACACTTGCAGAGCTGTGTGATCGCTGTGAAGCCTGGGCAGAGACAGACAGTCGAGGGTGGACCCCCCTGCACGAGGCTGCAGTCCAGTCCAGCAGGAACGTCCTGCAGATCACCTTCTCAGGTGCGTGTGACATCATCACCGGATCACCTTCTCAGGTGCGTGTGACATCAGAGCCTGGCCCAGTCCACAGGTACAGCTTAAACACCGAAACCCAGTTAACCCTTTAAGGTGTGAGGTCACAAGTAGGCCTATGTGATTGGAATGTTTTTAACTGAACATTCTAATGCTGATGTCACAATCACGGCTGGTAACTGCAATCAGTGGAGTTTTATTACACTTAGAATTTAGAAAAAGCATTCCAGAAGCCTGCCATTGAGAGGGGTAATCAGACCATTCATTGCACTCAGGCTGTTAATCTCAGGTACCAGGTCTGAAAGATTCTGCTCAGGGGTTAAAAGATGAGCAACATTCAGCAGGTAAACAAAAATTCTGATTACATTTATGAAATGAAGTGTAACATGGCAGAATAGTTTTTTTTAAAATCAGAGCATCTGAGTTTTCAGTGTTTGTGTTGAGTTGTGACCTGTGACCTTTGACGTCACCTCCCAGCCACCCAGCAGGGGGCAGAGCAGAGCCGCACGCTTCGGGGGGAGACGCCGCTCCTCCTCGCTGTCGAGCGCGGCCTCACAGCCAACGCCACCTTCCTGCTGCAAAACGGCTGTGACCCCAACAGCCCCAACGAGGAGGAGGACTCCCCACTGATCTCAGGTCAGTCTCTCTCTCTCCCCCCACTGATCTCAGGTCAGTCTCTCTCTCTCTCACTCTCTTTCCCTCTCTCCACTGATCTCAGGTCAGCCTCTCACCCCACTGATCTCAGGTCAATCTCTCCCCACTGATCGCAGGTCAGTCTCTCTCCCCACTGATCTCAGGTCAGTCTCTCTCTCCCTACTGATCTCAGGTCAGTCTCTCTCCCCACTGATCGCAGGTCAGTCTCTAACCCCCACTGATCTCAGGTCAGTCGCTAACCCCCACTGATCTCAGGTCAGTCTCTCTCTCCCCACTGATCTCAGGTCAGTCTCTCTCCCCACTGATCTCAGGTCAGTCTCTCTCCCCACTGATCTCAGGTCAGTCGCTAACCCCCACTGATCTCAGGTCAGTCTCTAATCCCCACTGATTGCAGGTCAGTCTCTAATCCCCACTGATTGCAGGTCAGTCTCTCTCCCCACTGATCTCAGGTCAGTCTCTCTCCCCACTGATCTCAGGTCAGTCTCTAATACCCACTGATTGCAGGTCAGTCTCTAATCCCCACTGATTGCAGGTCAGTCTCACTCTCTCTCCGCTGATCTCAGGTCAGTCTCTCTCCCCACTGGTGTCTTCTCAAATGCTGCTTCCATTTTGGAGGGTGTGCATGCTTTGCCATGGAGGATTTTGCAATGAAAGGGACAGACCGATATTCCAAACTGTCTCATTTCCTGTCTCTCCTCTTATGTCACTTCCTGTCTCTCAGCCATAAAGAACGATCAGTATGACACAGCCTCGCTGCTGCTGAGCTTCGGAGCGGATGTGAACCGGGCGGGGCTGCACCGGAGGACTGCGCTCCATGAGGCCGCACACCTGGGCCGGGAGAACATGGTTCACCTGCTGCTGCAGTCCGGCGCCGAGCCCGACCCGCCCAGCGCCTACAACAGAACCCCCCTCGGCCTCGCGGCCCAGAACGCACACCTGAGCGTGGTACACACACTGCTGCAGAGAGGTGTGTGTGCGCGTGTGTGTGTGCGTGTGTGTGTGTGAGAGCGTGCGTGTGTGTGTGTGCGTGCGTGTGTGTGTGTGTGTGTGCGTGCGTGTGTGTGTGTAGTGTGTGTGCAGTGTGTGTGTGCGTGTGTGTGTGTGAGAGCGTGCGTGTGTGTGTGTGTGTGCGTGCGTGCGTGTGTGCTTGTGTGTGTGTATATGTGTGTGTGTGTGTGTGTGTGTGTGAGTGTGTGTGTCTGCGTGCATACGTGCGTGTGCCTGTGTGTGTGTGAGTGCGTGTGTGTGTGTGTGTGTAGTGTGTAGTGTGTGTGTGTGTGAGTGTGTGTGTGCATGTGTGCGTGCGTGCGTGTGTGTGTGCGTGTGTGTGAGTGTGTGTGCGTGTGTGTGTGTGTGTATTGTGTGTGTGAGAGTGTGTGTGTGTGTGTGTGTGTAGTGTGTGTGTGTATGTGTGTGTGTGCGTGTGTGTGTGTGTGTGCGTGTGTGTGTGTGTGTAGTGTGTGTGTGTGAGTGTGTGTGCGTGTGTGTGTGCATGTGTGTGTGTGTAGTGTGTAGTGTGTGTGAGAGTGTGTGCGTGTGTGCATGTGTGTGTGTGTGCGTGTATTACATTACATTACAGGCATTTAGCCGACGCTCTTATCCAGAGCGACGTACAGTGTGTGTGTGAGTGTGTGAGTGTGCGTGTGTAGAGCGTATGTGTGTGAGTGTGTGCGCAGCGTGTAGAGTGTGTGTGTGTGTGAGAGACATTGCAGCCCTGTGTTCTCTCTCTCTCAGGTGCGAAGGTGAACTCTCAGGCCATGGACTCGGCCTCTGTACTGTTTGAAGCTGCCGGTTCTGGAAACCCCGACATCATCACCCTGCTGCTGGAGTACGGCGCTGACGCCAACATGCCCAACCGCACCGGCCACCTGCCAATCCACCGCGCCGCACACCGCGGGCACCGACTGTGAGCTCACTGCACACTGTCACTGTTACACTCACACTGCAGGCTGTTACACTCACACTACAGACTGTTACACTCACAGTACACTCACACTACAGGCTGTTACACTCACACTACACTCACACTGCAGACTGTTACACTCACACTGCAGGCTGTTACACTCACACTACACTCACACTGCAGGCTGTTACACTCACAGTACACTCACACTACAGGCTGTTACACTCACACTACACTCACACTACAGGCTGTTACACTCACACTGCAGACTGTTACACTCACACTGCAGGCTGTTACACTCACTACACTCACACTGCAGGCTGTTACACTCACACTACACTCACACTGCAGGCTGTTACACTCACACTACAGACTGTTACACTCACACTGCAGGCTGTTACACTCACACTGCAGACTGTTACACTCACACTACACTCACACTGCAGACTGTTACACTCACACTGCAGACTGTTACACTCACACTGCAGGCTGTTACATTCACACTACACTCACACTACTGACTGTTACACTCACACTACACTCACACTACAGGCTGTTACAGTTTCACTACAGACTGTTACACTTACGCTGCAGTCCCACTACAGGCTCTTACAGTCACACTGCAGACTGTTACACTCACACTACAGGCTGTTACATTCACACTGCAGACTGTTACACTCACACTACAGGCTGTTACATTCACACTGCAGACTGTTACACTCACACTACACTCACACTACAGACTGTTACACTTACACTGCAGTCCCACTACAGGCTCTTACAGTCACACTGCAGACTGTTACACTCACACTGCAGACTGTTACACTCACACTACAGGCTGTTATACTCACACTACACTCACACTACACTCACACTGCAGACTGTTACACTCACACTACAGACTATTACACTTACACTGCAGTCCCATCTACAGGCTCTTACTGTCACACTGCAGGCTGTTTGCTGTGATGATGCAAACCCTGACCCTAACACACATAGTTTCTGGAATGAGAGCTAGATTTCCAATTTATTGTATAAATTGTAGAAACATGAAATACATGTAACACCAACCATACACATACCTGTACCCCAAATCTGTAATCAAACCTGTACCTGTACTTGTACCCTACCTGTACCTGCCCCCCCCCCCCCCCCCAGAGCGCTGGAGCGTTTGATCCCTGTGACGAGACTGGACGCGGTGAAGGAGAGCGGGATTAGTCCGCTGCATTCAGCAGCGGACGGCGGCTACCCACAATGCATTGAGCTCCTGCTGAACGCCGGCTATGACGTCAACTACATGCTACACCCGCGCGTGCGGCGTAACTATGACGACGAGCGCAAGTCGGCGCTGTACTTCGCCGTGAGCAACAGCGACGTGCAGTCCTGCAGGCTACTCCTGGAGGCGGGCGCCATGCCCAACCAGGACCCCGTCACCTGCCTGCAGGTGGCGCTGCACTTGGGCAACTACGAGCTCATCCACACGCTGCTGCGCCACGGCGCCAACGTCAACTACTACTCCCGCATCAACACCACCCACTTCCCCTCCGCCCTGCAGTACGCCATGAAGGACCAGGTCCTGCTCCGCATGCTGCTCAACCACGGCTACGACGCCCAGCGCTGCTTCCACTGTCCCTACGGCAACGGCTCCCATGTGCCCCAGGACTACGAGGGCTGGGGCAGCTCCACCATCAGAGACATGCTGGTGAGTCTGCAGTGCGCCCTCGCTCTCTCTCTCTCTCTGTCAACCTCACACTCTCTCTCAACCGCACTCTCTCTCTCAACCTCACTCTCTTTCTCTCTCTCACCCTCTCTCTCTCACTCTGTCAACCTCACTCTCTCTCTCTCTCTGTCAACCTCTCTGTCAACCTCTCTCTCTCTCTCTCGCAACCTCACTCTCTTTCTCTCTGATAAATGTATGTTTTTATTGCCAAAACATAAATAGCATAATAGAATTTCAATGAACAGAAACAACATTGTATAAAGAGAGGCCTAAATAAGCAGAATAAGCACAATTTGATCTATTTATTTATTTAATCTAATTTTTGTTTTTGATCTTAAATTACATCTGTATTTATTTCCCCTAAATCTTGGAAGATTAGAATAAAAAGATGAGTATATTTAATGAACATTGAGAGCCGGGGCCCAGGTATGACAGTGCTGCTCTCTGCCGCAGTTCTGTGAGGTCATCACCGTTTCCTGGCTGAAGGACTTCGCTGCTCCGGTCGTCCGCATCCTGCTGGACTACGTTGATCACGTGACATTTTGCTCCAAACTGAAAGCCGTCCTTGTGGATCAGAAGCAGTGGCCCGAGATCAGTCACATCCAAGGTGATCTGTCACGTCCGCCGCTGATCTCGGTCTTTGGTTGTACTCCTCCTTGGTGTGAATGAACCCTATTTTGAACATATTACATCACCATAACTTTGGGTACAGTAAATATGCATTTTTGCACCTTAACCATAAATTTGAGCACCGTAAATGCAAATATGCAACTGAGAATTTGAGGACTGTGTCCATGAAAATGTGACTAGAAATATCATGTATATATAGGAGTACATGTATAGACGCTTTCATCGGACGCACACAAGGTTATGCACTTGGCCCTAAATTAACTTCCGGTCTGTGTTTGTTTATTATTGGGTTTGTGTTTACTGGCTAATATGGCACCGATTACAAACGGAGTGAAAGTTAAACTGATGAGCAGGCTGACGTTGGGCTCAGGCTGTTGTGCTGTGGGGTGCAACTTGGAACAAATGCCATTTCGAAAATTTGTAAAAATACATTATTTAACTTTGTAACCCCACTAGGGAATTGTGAAACAAATTGCTTGAATCCCTGCGATTATTATAGCTGGTGCTTGCCCATTGTTACTTCGTGTTTTTGAGAAATAACTGCACATCATTACCTATTAAATGTAAGTCCTGTAAAAATACACATAATAAACTGTATAAATAAATAAACCAACATCATGCATACACATTTAGTAATACTAATACAGGCTTATTTACTATATCAACTTTAAGACTAGCAACACGCTCGTAATTATCTCATCGTGACCCATTAAAGCCAATGGCGCAGAGGTTGCTTCATACTTTCAAACTGCTTTCCCAACGGCTATTTTGCGTCCTGCGACTTGAGTTACAACAGTGAATATGTACGGATTCCTAGACGTGCTGATAGGGACCACCCTTTCTCATATTAACCTCAAATATGCAAGACGGGATACTTATACAGTATGCTAGCAAATTTATGTTAAATTCCATTCATTTATATAGGGTTGTGGATACACGTCCCCCTAGCAACCAAAAGCTAGCGCTGGACCACCTCTGACTTATTTGCCGGCACAGAAAAAAAAATCGCGAAAGTGTTGAAAAAATAACCACGGGAGGATAACAAGGACATTTTTTCCTACTTAACTAGGTACAGGTTGTTACTGATATTTCACCTATTTCATATATAGTCGCAAATCAGTTTACGTTTTCCTGTCTGTCGAACGAAGGTGGTCGAATAGGTGCTCTCACTGTAGCACTGACTTTGTTTCAGGTAACAAACTCATGATAAGCGACAGCTAATAGCTAGCTGACCAGTAACAAGCCTTCAATAGTTATGAACAATTAGCTAACTAAATTGACTGTAGCTAGCTAGCTAGCTAGCTAAACGTAGCCAACATTGTATAAATTATACACAGAAACGTTAGATCAATGCTAGTAGTTGATACGCTATAGCTACGTTTTGAACGAACGTTATAATACCTGTTTCCAATGACTTGACAATGTTACATTGCCTGATAATTTTTTGTTGTGGTAACCTAGCAAGATGACCCAAACTATTAGAGCCACAATGTTTTTCCATCAATGCATGCTATACAAATAAATACCTAGTAATTGCATTGGCTACACATGCTGCCCAGCACTAGCCCCATTTTGTGTCTCATGTAATCATCGTTTTTAAGCAATGTAACAGAAAGAGTGCACTTTTTACACAAGAATGTGCATGTAACCAGAATGGTTATGGATTATGCAAGGAATGTATGATGCTCCGCAAGGTGCAATACTGTCAACAGTTATCTGTTTCTGTCGCTTGTTTTTCTGGTAGTGTAACGTAATCGCATTTGAGTTTGGCCAAGTAACGGTTCTTTTCTTCGACTGGTAACCCCAAATAATACTGGCTTGCCATAGTTTTAACTAGCTAGCTAACATAATTTACTTGTTATTTATTTTGCTTGTTATCAGAAATAGTCTAAAGGGACTCTTGTTATTGATTGTTTGCGGAAGTCTGCCGGAAGTTAGGGCCAGAACAACGCACATGCACAGTAACGTTTGTTTATGTTGTTACCGTTGAAAGCGTCTATATGTCGGGTAAAATTTTTATTCAGGAATACCAGCTATGAATGGAGGTGATGAATTGGGATTTAGGATGAGAATGACAGAATTAAGGTGGCGTAGGGTTTTAACCCTGATTTTACCCTGTAGTGTCCTGCTGCAGGGAGTGTTCGCTGCTTTAACCCCGTAGTGTCCTGCTGCAGGGAGTGTTCACTGCTTTAACCCCGTAGTGTCCTGCTGCAGGGAGTGTTCGCTGCTTTAACCCCGTAGTGTCCTGCTGCAGGGAGTGTTCGCTGCTTTAACCCCGTAGTGTCCTGCTGCAGGGAGTGTTCGCTGCTTTAACCCCGTAGTGTCCTGCTGTAGGGAGTGTTCGCTGATTTAACCCCGTAGTGTCCTGCTGCAGGGAGTGTTCGCTGCTTTAACCCCGTAGTATCCTGCTGCAGGGAGTGTTCGCTGATTTAACCCCGTAGTATCCTGCTGCAGGGAGTGTTCGCTGATTTAACCCCATAGTGTCCTGCTGCAGGGAGTGTTCGCTGCTTTAACCCCGTAGTGTCCTGCTGCAGGGAGTGTTCGCTGCTTTAACCCCGTAGTATCCTGCTGCAGGGAGTGTTCGCTGCTTTAACCCCGTAGTGTCCTGCTGCAGGAAGTGTTCGCTGCTTTAACCCCGTAGTATCCTGCTGTAGGGAGTGTTCGCTGATTTAACCCCATAGTGTCCTGCTGCAGGGAGTGTTCGCTGCTTTAACCCCGTAGTATCCTGCTGCAGGGAGTGTTCGCTGATTTAACCCCGTAGTGTCCTGCTGCAGGGAGTGTTCGCTGATTTAACCCCGTAGTGTCCTGCTGCAGGGAGTGTTCGCTGCTTTAACCCCGTAGTGTCCTGCTGCAGGGAGTGTTCGCTGCTTTAACCCCGTAGTGTCCTGCTGCAGGGAGTGTTCGCTGATTTAACCCCATAGTGTCCTGCTGCAGGGAGTGTTCGCTGCTTTAACCCCGTAGTGTCCTGCTGCAGGGAGTGTTCGCTGCTTTAACACCGTAGTATTCTACTGCAGGGAGTGTTCGCTGCTTTAACCCCGTAGTGTCCTGCTGCAGGGAGTGTTCGCTGCTTTAACCCCGTAGTGTCCTGCTGCAGGGAGTGTTCGCGGTCTGAAGCATCTCTGTCGGCTGAGGATCCGGGACTGCTTGGGCCGGCGGCGGTTCAGAGCTCCTGTGTTCATCAGCTTCCTGCCGTTACCCACAAGACTCAAGGACTACATCCTGTTCCGCGAGTATGACCTATATGGCCAAGGCAGCGTGGAATGACCCCGTTTAAATGACTCTCCAGCTCCTCCTCTCTCCACCTCTCTCTCCTTCAGCATCTCCCTCTCTCTCCTCCTCTCCACCTGTGTCTCCTCCTCTCCACCTCTC
>CM077294.1:427500-530000 GCA_039654925.1 Anguilla pacifica
TTAGGGTTAAGGTTAGGCATGTAGTGGTTGGAGTTAAAGGTAGAGTTAGAGTTAGAGGGTTAGGTTTAGAGGTTACAAAATGAATATATTCAATGGGAAGTCCTCACAAGTATAGCAATAAATTCTTGTGTGTGTGTGTGTGTGAGAGAGAGTGATTAAGAGACAGTCTCAGACCCTTACAGAAGAGATGTGAGCATTAATGAGGAGATGTGTGTTTTAATGAAGAGACCCCCAACCCGCGGGATACCCCCCCAACCCACGGGATACCCCCCCAACCTGCAGGATACCCCCCCAACCTGCAGGATACCCCCCCCCCCAACCCGCGGGATACCCCCCCAACCCACGGGATACCCCCCCCCCCCCAACCCACGGGATACCCCCCCCCCGACCCGCGGAATACACCCCCCCCAACCTGCGGGATACCCCCCCAACCTGCGGGATGCCCCCCCAACCCGCGCGATACCCCCCCCCCCAACCCGCGGGATACCCCCCCAACCCACAGGATACCCCCCCCCCCCAACCTGCGGGATACCCCCCCCCCAACCCACGGGATACCCCCCCAACCCGCGGGATACCCCCCCCCAACCCACGGGATACCCCCCCCCCAACCTGCGGGATACCCCCCCAACCTGCGGGATGCCCCCCCAACCCGCGGGATACCCCCCCCAACCTGCAGGATACCCCCCCCCCCCAACCCGCGGGATACCCCCCCAACCCACAGGATACCCCCCCCCCAACCTGCGGGATACCCCCCCCCCCAACCCACGGGATACCCCCCCCAACCCACGGGATACCCCCCCAACCTGCGGGATACCCCCCATGCAGAGTATGTGTCTCTATCCTGTTTATGATCGTTCTGCACATTAATCAGTGAGTCCATTTAAATAATCATCAGAAATTAGCAGTCTCTTATTTTTATTGTATTCTTTGCATCTATTGTGGCCACTCTACCTTTACGCACTTATGAAATGAATATGAAATCATACTAAGTGCTGAAAGGTAGAACAAAAGGTAAATAAAAAAGGGCTTTAAGAGAGATAGATCAGTTTGTGCATCAGGTTTAGCGGTTTGTTATACAAGTGTGTTATAGTGGTTTGTTACTGCGGTTTGTTTTATGGTATTTAAAATCATTATAATTATATATTTTTTATAGTTGGCATATACACTAATGTAGCTCACATTGCAGGGGATGATTATGAACACAGTGTAATTTAGCATAAACCCATCTGAAACATACGAGTTATCATCTGAGAAAAAATAGTGAAACTGACCATAACAATCCTAATTAGGACATCTGGATATTACTGATGGAAAACAAGAAGGGCCTAATTCTAATTTAAAATTTTTCTAATGCTGTATGATATAGCCTACTACCATGGATGTACCACCCTAACAGTGCTATGTAATATCAAGCATCAAAATTTAGGGGAAAATATTTTCCAAAATATTTAAAAAGATTTATGTTGCTCCTACGCTGCATCCATTCTTACAGGTGGGTAGACTGATCGCAGGGCGTGGGGTGGAGGAGCAGTGCTGGGTCTGGCCACAAACAGCTTCTGCTGCTTCAGAGGTGTGCTGTACACTGAAGATGGGTGGGAGGATGGGCAGAAGGGGTTGCTATGGTGACATTTGGTGCTGATATTGAGAGTGGAGTACTTTCCCTCTCTCCTTTTCTTCCCCCTCTTTTTTTCCTCCTTCTCTCCCCCTCTCACTCCCCACACTGTGAAGCTCATTTACAGTTGGGAGGACTTGGAGTTCAATCTGCTAACAAGATGAGAGAGAAAACCTCTGTGTTGGCTCTGTGTGTCGTATCTCAGGCACTAAAAATTAAGTTTGTATTGACCTGTGGATGTGCAGTTCCTTTCATTCATGATAAGGCTGTGCTGTTAACGCGTGTTGAGGAGGCAGCTGTGCTGTTAGGGTGGTCAGTGCTGTTAGCTGTAAGGCTGTGCTGTTAGTGTGGTCAGTGCTGTTAACTGTGAGGCTGTGCTTTTGGTGTGGTCAGTGCTGTTAGCTGTGAGGCTGTGCTGCTAGTGTGGTCAGTGCTGTTAGCTGTACGGCTGTGCTGTTAGTGTGGTCAGTGCTGTTAGCTGTGAGGCTGTGCTGTTAGTGTGGTCAGTGCTGTTAGCTGTAAGGCTGTGCTGTTAGTGTGGTCAGTGCTGTTAGCTGTAAGGCTGTGCTGTTAGTGTGGTCAGTGCTGTTAGCTGTACGGCTGTGCTGTTAGTGTGGTCAGTGCTGTTAGCTGTAAGGCTGTGCTTTTGGTGTGGTCAGTGCTGTTAGTGTACGGCTGTGCTGTTAGTGTTGTCAGTGCTGTTAGCTGTGAGGCTGTGCTGTTAGTGTGGTCAGTGCTGTTAGCTGTGAGGCTGTGCTGTTGGTGTGGTCAGTGCTGTTAGTGTACGGCTGTGCTGTTAGTGTGGTCAGTGCTGTTAGCTGTACGGCTGTGCTGTTAGTGTGGTCAGTGCTGTTAGCTGTACGGCTGTGCTGTTGGTGTGGTCAGTGCTGTTAGTGTACGGCTGTGCTGTTGGTGTGGTCAGTGCTGTTAGCTGTGAGGCTGTGCTGTTAGTGTGGTCAGTGCTGTTAGCTGTGAGGCTGTGCTGTTGGTGTGGTCAGTGCTGTTAGTGTACGGCTGTGCTGTTAGTGTGGTCAGTGCTGTTAGCTGTGAGGCTGTGCTGTTAGTGTGGTCAGTGCTGTTAGCTGTACGGCTGTGCTGTTGGTGTGGTCAGTGCTGTTAGTGTACGGCTGTGCTGTTAGTGTGGTCAGTGCTGTTAGCTGTAAGGCTGTGCTGTTAGTGTGGTCAGTGCTGTTAGCTGTGAGGCTGTGCTGTTAGTGTGGTCAGTGCTGTTAGCTGTGAGGCTGTGCTGTTGGTGTGGTCAGTGCTGTTAGCTGTGAGGCTGTGCTGTTAGTGTGGTCAGTGCACAGGAAACACACAGACACGTGGAGGAGGCAGCTGGCCCTGCTGCTCTCCTGTAGGGAGAAACGGGCGGTTAATCCTGCGCTCTGGAGAGAGAGACGGACTCTGACCTCATTGCTGCAGCTTTCATTTCCTCTGGTTTTCTGAGAGAAATGACAGATTAAAGGATTTGTGCGGTTGGACTATCACTGGAGCACCTGGTTTTCCTGGTTAATCTGATCAGATTTGATCCTAGTTCATGTCTGATTTAGACACCACCATCTCAATGAAAAACAGCAACACACCACAGTACATACGCAGCTCAACATCAGCGTGTTCAGTGTTAAAGAAGCCTAGTTACATATGGTAGACAAAGAACACACTCTCTGTACATATCTTTGGGATATGGCTTGTTTATTTTCTGTGAAACACTTTGCATCATTTTGACATTCATAATTAGATTCTTCTGAATTGGGGCTTTTTAATGCATGGAAAGCATATGTTTTGTGTGCATGAGTAGCTTTGCTTTTTAACAGTGTTTTTGTAGAGGTATCATGACATTATTTTATTTAATACACAATAATTACATGGACCTCAGCTCGGTCTTGGGGCTCCCCTTGTGCATGCTGGTTTTTGTTCCAACTACAATTGTGATCCCATAATTTTAACAAGCTGATAATGTTTCTTAAGTGCTTTTCGTGTTTAGAGGGATTATTTACCCTCTCAATATATATTATGTCAGAAATTGTTTTGCATGTCACAAAGAATAAAATTCCCATTTTGATATTGTGCTACATTGTAAACAATTACATAAAGAGAGGTAACCTTTTTCGATCAAATGAAGGACAGAGGTAAATCAATAGGCTCCTAATTAGGTTGTTGAACACATAAAATTGGAGCAGGGGCAGGTGATTGGCTGTGTGGTTTCACACAGGGCAGGTGATTGGCTGTGTGGTTTGGAGCAGGGGCAGGTGACTGGCTGTGTGGTTTCGCACAGGGCAGGTGATTGGCTGTGCAGTTTGGAGCAGGGGCAGGTGATTGGCTGTGTGGATCTGTGTGTCTGCTCTGTGCACTGGAGACAGCATGTCACAGGTGTGTGCGAGAGAACTTGCAGGTGTGTTAGAGAGAACACAGGTGTGTGAGAGAGAACGCGCAGGTGTGTGAGAGAGAACACACAGGTGTGTGAGAGAGAACTTGCAGGTGTGTGAGAGAGAACACACAGGTGTGTGAGAGAGAACTTGCAGGTGTGTGAGAGAGAACACACAGGTGTGTGAGAGAATGGGCTGTGGTTCTCTCTCTCTCTCACTATCTTAATTTATGAAAATGATGCTCCCGGTGCTTTCTTAATATGATATTTACGTAATTTACTTGTTGCCAATACTATTAAGAAAAATAATTACAAAAAAATGTCAAAATGGATTTATTGACAGAAGAAAATGTCAGATTTAAACAGATTGGCTGTACTGTGCAGAGGAGATTAACCCTTTCACTTCTGTGTGGGAGGTTCTGCTGATTACTTTCGATTTATCACCAGCTGTTGTTGTTGATGAAAGAATTTAGCCTGGCAGGAAATCGTTTCTCTTTCCTTTAACCTCAGGAGATTAAATGTTTATTCAGTGAGATATGCTGCTGCTGGTGGTTCATATGCTAACACAATCTTCCACTGCGTGCTGGGTGTTTGTATACACAGCCTGTCTGTAGAACTAGTGTTTTTAACACACATATAGGCTCTGTCTGTGGTTCTGAACCTGTACCTGGTCTCTCTTCCTCTCTCCCTCCCCCTCTCTTTCTTTCTCCCTCTCTTTTTCTCCTGTCCCTCTTTCTCTCTCACACTCATTTACATACAATGACATCTGCAATATGGCTAAATAATATATACAGCATAAATGACAGAAACTAGCATAGATTCACACCAAATCAAAGAATACTCAGGGTTACTGTCAGACAGACAGAGGGACAGACAACATCATCATCATTACTGCCTCCTTCATCATCATGGCCAGTTCTAGAAGTGATAAAATCAGATGTGTACATTTCATCTGAGCAGTGGAATTGTTTAAGAAGTCATAAACAGCATCACACACGCACACACACTCACTCATGCACACACACACACACACACACACACACTCACTCACTCACTCACTCACTCATGCACACACACAAATCTTAATGTGATATATGAATAAAGAGGCTTGGAAAACTATGGAAAAACAAACATATTTATTTAAATCAACTGTATGAATTCAAAACAAACATTAAAAATGAATTTATTTAAAAAAAACATTTGTTTAAAACAAAACCTTAAATCAAATTTAAACAGTCATGTTTATTATGAAGTAAAGTTTTGGAGTTCACAGATTCTGCAGGTACAGATTTGTTTAGCTGCAGGTTTCTCCACTCAAGGTTAAAGCACTAGAAATGAGGACTGAGCTGACGGACATCTACTGACTCCTGTTGCCACGTCCTGTTTTTTGGGGTTTTTGTGGGTTTTTGTGGGTCTGTGTGTCACCCTGTAGGCTCTCTCTGCAGTCAGCACCAGCACAGTCTCTACACTAGCACAGTCAGTACCAGCACAGTCTCTACACTAGCACAGTCAGCACCAGCACAGTCTCTACACTATCACAGTCAGCACCGGCACAGTCTCTACACTAGCACAGTCAGTACCAGCACAGTCTCTACACTAGCACAGTCAGTACCAGCACAGTCTCTACACTAGCACAGTCAGCACCAGCACAGTCTAGCTCTCCCTGCCTGGCTAAGCCCCACTCACAGCTCTCCCTGCCTGGCTAAGCCCCGCCCCCAGCTCTCCCTGCCTGGCTAAGCCCCGCCCCCAGCTCTCCCTGCCGGGCTAAGCCCCGCCTCCAGCTCTCTCTGCCGGGCTAAGCCCCGCCTCCAGCTCTCCCTGCCGGGCAAAGCCCCGCCCCCAGCTCTCCCTGCCTGGCTAAGCCCCGCCTCCAGCTCTCCCTGCCGGGCAAAGCCCCGCCTCCAGCTCTCCCTGCCGGGCTAAGCCCCGCCTCCAGCTCTCCCTGCCTGGCTAAGCCCCGCCCCCAGCTCTCCCTGCTGGGCTAAGCCCCGCCTCCAGCTCTCCCTGCCTGGCTAAGCCCCGCCCCCAGCTCTCCCTGCCCCAGCAGTGCCTGTGTGATTTGCTGGTGGATGGACCACCCATGCGGGGTTGGCTTGGCTGTTGCTATGGCGCAGAGGAGTCTGTGCTGATTGGCTCAGGGTGGTCCCTCTGCTGGGGGTGTTTGTGGGGTCCCGTGGGCGGCGTTGGGGAGGACCTGTTCTGCACCTGCCTGATGGGCTCCAGAAACATCACATGCTTACTGTTCCCCAGCCTGTGTCCGGGCCCCTCCCGGGCCGGTGGGGCGGGGCTGGGGCCGGGGTCATCGTCGGCGGGAGGTGGGGCGGGGGGGCGGGCGTGGCGGTGGCGGAAGCAGCGGCAGGGTGTGAGGAACAGGTACATGAGCACCAGCAGCAGGCTGACCCCGCAGCCCAGGAGCGTGGTGAAGCCAGTGTTAAAGGGCTCCCCGCCCCCCCAGCGCTCCCCGCCCCCCCAGAGCTCCGACACCGTCACGTTCACCTCCCAGGTGTCGTTCTGCTGCCGCCTGGGGTCCCACGCCACGCACAGGTACACGCCCGAGTCCTCCGGGCGCACCGCGCCCATCCGCAGCGTGCCGTTGCCAAACACCTGCCGGCTGCCGTTACCGGGCGGGGCCAGGTGCTCCAGCTGGGGCGACACCCACAGGTAGGCCAGGTGCTGCCCCCTGAGCGTGGTCAGACAGTGCAGAAGGAGGGGCTCGCCCACCTGCGCCCGCAGCCCCGCCCTGGCCCCGCCCCCCTCGCCGGCCACCGGCTCGCTGCAGTTGTGGAAGAAGGGGGTGTGGCCGAGGATCTGCACCGGGGCGCGCGGCTCGCCGAGCGGCAGGCAGGTGTGGTCGTCGCGGTGATGGCGCACGGAGCCGTAGCCCCGCCCCTCCCAGCCGCGGAGCAGGTGGTGCAGGCCGCACTGGCAGCCCAGCGGGTTGTTGTGCAGGAACAGGCCCCCGCGCAGCGCCACGGGCAGCGCCGCCACCTCCGCCAGCGGCAGCGCCCGCAGCCGGTTGGAGGAGAGGTCGAGCGTGAGCAGGCCG
This sequence comes from Anguilla pacifica, assembly GCA_039654925.1. Taxonomy (NCBI): domain Eukaryota; kingdom Metazoa; phylum Chordata; class Actinopteri; order Anguilliformes; family Anguillidae; genus Anguilla; species Anguilla pacifica. The sequence continues at coordinate 434,524 of CM077294.1, forward strand.
GGGTGGGCGTGGCGCAGGGAGAAGAAGGGGAAGCTGGTGATGCGGTTGTGGCTGAGGTAGGCGTGGCGCAGGGCGGGCAGCGGCAGCAGGGCGTGGCTCTCCACGCGGGCCAGCCGGTTGCTGAAGAGCAGCAGCTCCTGCAGCGCAGACAGCCCCTGCAGGCTGCGGCCGTCCAGCACGCGCAGCGCGTTGCAGCTCAGGTCCAGCACCCGCAGCGCACTGGCGTTCCGGAAGGCTCCGCCGCCCAGCGCCCACAGCCGGTTATGGGACAGGAGCAGCACCCGCAGGCGGGGCAGCCCAAACACCCCCCCCGGCTCCAGCCGCTCCAGCCGATTGTGACTCAGGTCCAGGGTGGCGGTGGGCGGGGGCAGGGAGGCGGGGATCGTCTCCAGGCTCCGCCCCCCACAGCTCAGGATATCGGAGGCACAGAGGCAGGGGGAGGGGCAGCTGGCCCCCCCACACCGCAGGAGGACGGAGCTGAGCACCAGGAGGCTGGCCACGCCCCCAACACACCTCATGGCGCTGAGAGCTCCCGACGCCCTAACACCTGACCCCCTGACCCCCTGAGCACAAACTGGGCCAGAGCAGGAACCCAAACCACAACAGTGCTGCTTCAGCAGCCGCGGGAAACTCTGTGACGTGCGGTTTGTTCTGGTTCTGTAGCGGTAAGGAGAGTGGTTTGTTCCTGGTTCAGTAGCGGTGAGGAGAGCGGGTTGTTCTGGTTCAGTAGCGGTAAGGAGAGCGGTTTGTTCTGGTTCAGTAGTGGTGAGAAGAGCGGTTTGTTCTAGTTCAGTAGCGGTAAGGAGAGCGGTTTGTTCTGGTTCAGTAGTGGTGAGGAGAGCGGTTTGTTCTGGTTCAGTAGCGGTAAGGAGAGCGGTTTGTTCTGGTTCAGTAGCGGTAAGGAGAGCGGTTTGTTCTGGTTCAGTAGCGGTAAGGAGAGCGGTTTGTTCTGGTTCAGTAGTGGTAAGGAGAGCGGGTTGTTCTGGTTCAGTAGCAGTAAGGAGAGCGGGTTGTTCTGGTTCAGTAGCAGTAAGGAGAGTGGTTTGTTCTGGTTCAGTAGCAGTAGGGAGAGTGGTTTGTTCTGGTTCAGTAGCAGTTAGGAGAGTGGTTTGTTCTGGTTCAGTAGCAGTAGGGAGAGTGGTTTGTTCTGGTTCAGTAGCGGTAAGGAGAGCGGGTTGTTCTGGTTCAGTAGCGGTGAGGAGAGCGGTTTGTTCTGGGTTCAGTAGCGCTAAGGAGAGCAGGTTGTTCTGGGTTCAGTAGCAGTAGGGAGAGCGGGTTGTTCTGGTTCAGTAGTGGTGAGAAGAGTGGTTTGTTCTGGTTCAGTAGCGGTGAGGAGAGCGGTTTGTTCTGGTTCAGTAGCAGTAGGGAGAGTGGTTTGTTCTGGTTCAGTAGCAGTAGGGAGAGTGGTTTGTTCTGGTTCAGTAGCGGTAAGGAGAGCGGTTTGTTCTGGTTCAGTAGCGGTAAGGAGAGCGGTTTGTTCAGTAGTGTAACATTCCCCTACTACAGCAGGTCAGTGCTGCGTGATACAGTGTGAACTCCCCTGATCCTTAAACTGCAAAACACAGTCCTCAACACCAAACCCCTCAATCCAACCAGACCCCCTGACCTGCCCGACCTCTTCACCTGCCCGACCCCCTCACCTGCCCAACCCCCTCACCTCCTCACATCAGAAGAGTTCTGTCCCTCACATTCCTCTCCTGGAATGTGTTGTGGAATGTGTTGGGTTCCTCCTCTTCAGGGTGGAGCTGTGTTGGGTTCCTCCTCTTCAGACTGGGGTGTGTTGGGTTCCTCTTCAGGGTGGAGATGTGTTGGGTTCGTCCTCTTTAGGGTGGAGCTGTGTTGGGTTCCTCCTCTTTAGGCTGGGGGTGTGTTGGGTTCCTCCTCTTTAGGGTGGAGCTGTGTTGGGTTCCTCCTCTTTAGGGTGGGGGTGTGTTGGGTTCCTCCTCTTTAGGGTGGAGCTGTGTTGGGTTCCTCCTCTTTAGGCTGGGAGTGTGTTGGGTACCTACTCTTTAGGGTGGAGCTGTGTTGGGTTCCTTCTCTTCAGAGTGGGGGTGTGATGCTGTGCTCCTCTTCAGGGTGGGGGTGTGATGCTGTGCTCCTCTTTAGGGTGGGGGTGTGTTGGGTTCCTCCTCTTCAGGGTGGGGGTGTGATGCTGTGCTCCTCTTCAGGGTGGGGGTGTGATGCTGTGCTCCTCTGCAGGGTGGGGGTGTGTTGGGTTCCTCCTCTTCAGGGTGGGGGTGTGATGCTGTGCTCCTCTTTAGGGTGGGGGTGTGATGCTGTGCTCCTCTTTAGGGTGGAGCTGTGTTGGGTTCCTCCTCTTCAGGGTGGGGGTGTGATGCTGTGCTCCTCTTTAGGGTGGAGCTGTGTTGGGTTCCTCCTCTTCAGGGTGGGGGTGTGATGCTGTGCTCCTCTTCAGGGTGGGGGTGTGATGCTGTGCTCCTCTTCAGGGTGGGGGTGTGATGCTGTGCTCCTCTGCAGGGTGGGGGTGTGTTGGGTTCCTCCTCTTTAGGGTGGGGGTGTGATGCTGTGCTCCTCTTCAGGGTGGGGGTGTGATGCTGTGCTCCTCTGCAGGGTGGGGGTGTGTTGGGTTCCTCCTCTTTAGGGTGGGGGTGTGATGCTGTGCTCCTCTTCAGGGTGGGGGTGTGATGCTGTGCTCCTCTTTAGGGTGGAGCTGTGTTGGGTTCCTCCTCTTCAGGGTGGGGGTGTGATGCTGTGCTCCTCTGCAGGGTGGGGGTGTGTTGGGTTCCTCCTCTTCAGGGTGGGGGTGTGTTGGATTCCTCCTCTCTAGGGTGGGGGTGTGTTGGGTTCCTCCTCTTTAGGGCCAGGATCACTGATTCAGTCTGCAGAAGGCTCAGACTCTTCCACAAACAGAATTGAGGTGTTTTAAAGTGAAAGGTGTGTGTTCTGTTCTGCAGGTGCAGCAGGTACCTGTATACAGGCAGACTGCAGGTGTGCAGGGTTCTCAGCTCCTGGCTTTGCGCACACACAGGGTCTCTGCATCTCCGGCTGTTTGCCCCAAATACAGACTCCCTCTGCTTCTCCGGCTGCTTCTGACTCTCAACCAACTGCTACATGCATTTAATCTGAACCACAGTCCCTCCCTCTCTCCCTCCCTCTCTGTCTCTCCCATCCTTTCACTTTCCCTCCCTCTATCTCCCTTCTTCTCTCTTTCCCTCCCCCTTTCTCTCTCTCCCATCCTCTTACTTTCCTATCCTCTCTCTCTCCTTCGCTCTTTCCCTCCCTCTCCCCCCCCCTTCCCCCCCCCCCCCCGCCGAGGGCTTTGCATATATTAGTGGCTCTGTACTTTATTGGTCAGTCTTAGGAGTTACAGAAGTGGGCGGAGTGAGGGAATTCTGGAAAGCTCTGATTGGTTCGAGGAACTGTTTATGTAAAGGGGAGGGGCTTCAGCAGACCACTGTTTCCGTCTCCCATGCAGCCTGTGTGCAAGTGTTGCCTCTGATGTCAACATTTATCTGGATCCCTGTGTGTACATGTCCAGGCACTGATCTCTGTGCTCTGTTCCCTGAGTTTATCTCTGTGCACTGATCTCTATGTTATGTTTATCTCTGTGCACGGATCTCTGTGTTTAACTTGTGCACTGATCCCTGTGTTTAACTCTGTGCACTGATCTCTGTGTTTAACTTGTGCACTGATCCCTGTGTTTATTTCTGTGCACTGATCCGTGTGTTCATCTCTGTTTTTTGTTAAACAAAAGCTGTTAAACCTAAGTATTCAAAAAAAAAACGATTGTCTTGATTGTTCTACTGTAACCATATGAAATTACTTTCTGTATTCTGTAAAAATTCACAATATCACAAAAAAAAATCCTGTCTGAGCACCACCACTAAACGATCAGGCCCTCCAACACAGAATTCTTGTCAATGCTGTAGAAAGACATTTTTAAAGTTTAACAGCCCATAGAATGGATTTAGATCTATCTGGCTGTTTAATTTAACGGAAAATCACAGCCTGTGTTACGTATGCAAGCAACTGAGAGCCCCAAGGTCAGACCAGTGCTTATAGCCGATACTCTGTTAGTGTTCATATAGCTGCTTATAGCTGATACTCTATTAGTGTTCATATAGCTGCTTATAGCTGATACTCTGTTAGTGTTCATATAGCTGCTTATAGCTGATACTCTGTTAGTGTTCATATAGCTGCTTATAGCCGATACTCTGTTAGTGTTCATATAGCTGCTTATAGCTGATACTCTGTTAGTGTTCATATAGCTGCTTATAGCCGATACTCTATTAGTGTTCATATAGCTGCTTATAGCCGATACTCTGTTAGTGTTCATATAGCTGCTTATAGCTGATACTCTATTAGTGTTCATATAGCTGCTTATAGCTGATACTCTGTTAGTGTTCATATAGCTGCTTATAGCTGATACTCTATTAGTGTTCATATAGCTGCTTATAGCCGATACTCTGTTAGTGTTCATATAGCTGCTTATAGCTGATACTCTATTAGTGTTCATATAGCTGCTTATAGCTGATACTCTGTTAGTGTTCATATAGCTGCTTATAGCTGATACTCTGTTAGTGTTCATATAGCTGCGTATAGCCGATACTCTGTTACTGTTCATATAGCTGCATATGAAAGCATTAGGTGTGTCTGGTTTGGAAGAAAGAGGTCTGGAGTACATGATGAGGTTCATTCTCCTTTTTAATGTGTGTATGAGACTGCCACAGCATCCCTCCCTCCCCCTGTGGCACTGCTCAGTCCTCCACCCTGCTGTTCTCTGACCTGTGTGCTGATCTCACAACACACTACACGCGTGCGATCTGCACACACTGCTGTGTGTAGCCCTGACAGCCTGGGTCCTGAGACAGGTGTCTGAGGGCAAGGTGGTATTTATTCATTTATTAGGCGGGGGTGGGGGGGTGTGGGGGTGTGGGGGTGTGTGTGGGGGGGGGGGGGGCAGCTGCAGGCCCCCCCGAACCCAGCAGGGTTCTGATGCTCAGACTCATACCCCCCCAGAGTGGGGTGGAGCTGGGCTGGGAGATACACTGCCCTGCCCTCTCAGAACCACGGGACATAAGATGGGGGGGGGGGTTGCTGTAGTCTCCTGGAGACTTCCCCAGTCACTGTGCTTAACTGGATAAGCTGATCCTGCATCCAGCATGGCTTCCAGATCCCAACGGTTGTATTGTAACTTAAACAGCTTAAGCAGACTGATCCTTAGCAGGCACACACATGCATGCACACATGCACACACACACACACACATGCATGGACACACCCTCAGACACACACACACACACACCTATTTTTGTCATATCACTGCAGTCTCTCTACTTGCTGTGGCCACACTATTAATACAAACAGATGTAAGAGGATTGGGGTTGATATTCAGATTGATATTTTATTGTGTAATTTACTGAAGATGTGGCTCTGACTGGGCCTCGGGCAAAGACTGGGTTGGGGGTGTGTGTCTACATTCTTTATATTAGAGGAAAGAAGTTTCAGCCTGAAATGACTGGAGCAAAGGGACACGCCCAGTTCCACACAGAGACACACCCAGTTCCACAGAGAGACACGCCCAGTTCCACACAGAGACACACCCAGTTCCACACAGAGACACACCCTGTTCCACTTTAATTGTTTCAATTGCAAACTGACAGGTGAAATCAGTTGGGTCCCATTTGCTGAGAGAGCGGAACCTGAAATGATCTATTTAAAATGAAAGAGTTCACTGACAGCAAAAGTCAGACTTGTATCACATTATAATGAGTTTAATCACAAAATTATGGTAGAACTCAAGCACATTTTCAACAACCTTAACTAATCAAGAGACTGGCCTTGACAAAAAAAACAAAAAAAAAACACCCAACTAACAGAATACATAGTGGATGCACAGGACTAGGGTTGAGAAGATGGCTGTTTGTGAAGTTTGGAGTTGGCCGTGGGACAGTAAAGTGATTGGTTTATTGACGATTTTTCTCCTGCAGATTGAAGGACAACATTAAAAATGTTGGGCTACTACGTCTGGTTATTGGACGCCATTGGAGAGCAGAAGTGTTCCTGTCTTCATTTGACTCTTTTCTGGGGGAAGCGTGCACGTGAGCCACCTTTTAAACAAACGAAACCAAGGCCGACGCAGAGCTGGAAGCGCGGTTACGCTGTGGGAGGAGCTGCGGTGCGGGTGAGCCGCAGCCCTCCGGCTCTCGGGCTGGGGACTAACTTCTGTTTTTTTTTGTTTATTTCGTAACGCCTCGTTGGCATGTAGCCGTACAAGCAAGGCCATCTGGGTTAGCATCGCCCCTATTTGGGAACGTAGGGTTACAGATACCCTATTTGGGAACGTAGGGTTACAAATGGCGCTTGAGTGTATGAACCGATCGGCCAATATTTCTGTATTGTATATGCTTTGGGACTGTGTAGTTCTCTGGTGTGCAGTGCGTCCATGGCGCTATGCTTTCTGCGTACGGCTGCCTCTCCTCCGCTTTCCCTCTTCCAGCGCTGAGCTGCTCTGCCCATCCTATTCATCCGCTGCTCTGCCCATCCTATTCATCCGTTTCCATCCCTTTGTTTGGTGTGCGACTGAGTGGCCTTCACACCGCAGACCTGAGAAACGCGGGCCTTTCAGACAGTGAAGCACCCGTCTGTGCTTTCACACGGGAGCACGAGCCTGTCTGCATTCAACATTCTGAACACGTCTCCAGGAAAAGCATAGCTGGCACGGAAAGTTGTTGTTGCCAGGCTACTGCACGTTGATGGCATCTCACAGCTTTGACTGATGTGTTTGACAGCACATCTGTCTTTGTCTTTTGAAGTTCAAGTTCCGTGGTTCCCTGGCTCTGTATGGATTGCAGCAGTGACAGCAATAGTTGGTTAGTTAGTTAAATAATTAGTAATAAATTCGCACATTTTTAAATATTGTGGGGTAACCTGTTCAGCAAACAAACAAACAATCCTGCCAAGTACAAACTAGTACTGAAATTACATTTGCCTAATCAGAATCTGACAAAAACAATCTTGCCAAATAAAAACTAATGTGATCGTATTAGCCTAACTAGGTACATTGAGCTAAACTATAGGCTAGGGAGGGGTGGGGGGAGGTGCAGCCTGAAGAGATGAGTCTTTAGTCTGCGTTTGAAGGTAGTCAGATTCTCTGCTGTTCTGACCGCCACTGGGAGGTCATTCCACCAGCGAGGGGCCAGGACAGACAGCAGACGGGAGCAGGAAGTACAGACACGAAGAGGGGGAGGTGCCAAGCGTCCAGAGGTGGCAGAATGGAGAGGTCTGGATGGTGTGTAGGGTCTGTTGATCCTCTGGATGTGTCAGATCCTCTGGAGGGTAGACTCCAGGCTCGTTAGTGTAGAGTGCGTGGGGCTGGGGATTAGTGCTGCATCGATTAGCTCTGTATTTCTGTCTCTGCCTTATTGATAAACCCTTAAGAGTGTAAAGAAGCATCGCTCCTCGCTCGGGGGTGGGGGTGGGGGGGGTGGGGTGGGGGGGGCTCTCAGCAGGGTGCAGGTACAGCTCACTGCTGCTGTAGGCTGTTTAATGAGAAATGCACTAGGGAACGCTCATTTTTCAACAAGCAGAAAGAAATCCACTCATGAGCAGTACAACCTGCAAGAACAGACCAGGACTGTTGAAAGGTTAAAGGTTAAAAGTTGAAGGTTATTGCTGTGTCTTCCTGATGGATACATCATGGGCTGCCCTTGGATGCACTCCAGAGCTCTTTATTTGCTGTTGAAGGTTATTTTGAGCTCTGGTCTTGTGTGTGGCTCAGCACAGCAGGGCGTTGGGAATCTGAGGACACATAGCGGGAGGCTGGGAATTTGGGGTTTGATAGTGGGAGGCTGGGAATTTGGGGTTTGATAGCTGGAGGCTGGGAATTTGCGGTTTGATAGCTGGAGGCTGGGAATTTGGGATTTGATAGCTGGAGGCTGGGAATTTGGGGTTTGATAGCTGGAGGCTGGGAATTTGGGGTTTGATAGCTGGAGGCTGGGAATTTGGGGTTTGATAGCGGGAGGCTGGGAATTTGGGGTTTGATAGCGGGAGGCTGGGAATTTGGGGTTTGATAGCGGGAGGCTGGGGATTTGGGGTTTGATAGCGGGAGGCTGGGGATTCGGGATTTGATAGCGGGAGGCTGGGGATTTGGGGTTTGATAGCGGGAGGCTGGGAATTTGGGGTTTGATAGCGGGAGGCTGGGAATTTGGGGTTTGATAGCGGGAGGCTGGGAATTTGGGGTTTGATAGCGGGAGGCTGGGAATTTGGGGTTTGATAGCGGGAAGGAGACTCCTGTTTTGTGACCGAGTAACTGGCTTTTTTAATGGGCTTTCCAAACAGCTTTACTATTTTGAAACAATCTGAAAATATGCACAAATGTTGCCATTCTGAATTGTGAAACCATTTGGAAATGGGTGTGCTTGCCTTGCTATTATTCCTTAGCCCTTGTGCCCCATCTAGTGTTTAAAAATAAAACTGAACATTAGCGTTCTCTTGATTTAAAAATGGGTAATGCCCCACCTGCTGGCTGAAAGTCACAGTTGCGACTTGGTTGCCTGATTATGCAGATCTTTGCACTTGCCCCAAAAAAGACTGGTTATTGTACAGAGATACACAAGAAACAAAGACCCCTTTTCAAGCTTAGGAAGAAGGAAAGTATACAGATGATTCAGCTGTACTGTAGGTCTCTATTTGACAGCTCCACCTGCAGTGTAACACATTTAGGGAACCGGATAAATAAACAGTAGAAGCAGCGTCTGAAGTTGTAGGGACAAGAAAAACATCACTCCTACCCATCTAAAAATAGGACCTATGAAACAGCATTTTAGAGTTGTATAATAAGTGAGGAGCTGGTCCTGTAACCTAAAGGCCACAGGCTTGATTCCCAGGTAGGACACTGCTGTTTTTCTTTACCCTTGACCAAGGTAACCTGCATTGCTTCATACGTATCCAGCTGTATAAAATGCTGGGTGAGTTGCTCAGGATTAGAGTGTCTGCTGAATGCCTGTAATGTAATTTAATGAGCTGGGGACACTGGAGTGCCTGAGTCAGGTGTCAGACCCACAGTGCCTCTGTCCCCCTGTCTGCAGGTCAGAGGTCATGCATTACATCAGCTCTTTAATTCAGTCTGGCTGCCCGTTAACTTCACTCTCACTCCTGATCTGGAGTCTCCCTGCTAGACGCCTCCGCCCCCTCAGTGAGTTCCAGCTCTGTTTGACACCATGACGTCACTGCCAGGTCCCTGTTCGCTGTGACCCCATTACACCGCGCCTGTCTGCGGTCCTTACGGTGCGGAGCGGTAAAGGAGCTTTCTGTGAGGAGCAGCCGGTTCAGGGCCGTGGAGTCAGAGCCGCATCGCTGCTGTAAGGGCCTCAGAGCCGCTGCTGTAAGGGCCTCAGAGCCGCTGCTGTAAGGGCCTCAGAGCCGCATCGCTGCTGTAGGGGCCTCAGAGCCGCATCGCTGCTGTAAGGGCCTCAGAGCCGCTGCTGTAAGGGCCTCAGAGCCGCATCGCTGCTGTAAGGGCCTCAGAGCCGCTGCTGTAAGAGCCTCAGAGCTGCTGCTGTAAGGGCCTCAGAGCCGCTGCTGTAAGAGCCTCAGAGCCGCTGCTGTAAGGGCCTCAGAGCCGCATCGCTGCTGTAAGGGCCTCAGAGCTGCTGCTGTAAGGGCCTCAGAGCCGCTGCTGTAAGAGCCTCAGAGCCGCTGCTGTAAGGGCCTCAGAGCCGCATCGCTGCTGTAAGGGCCTCAGAGCCGCATCGCTGCTGTAAGGGCCTCAGAGCCGTTGCTGTAAGGGCCTCAGAGCTGCTGCTGTAAGAGCCTCAGAGCCGCTGCTGTAAGAGCCTCAGAGCCGCTGCTGTAAGGGCCTCAGAGCCGCATCGCTGCTGTAAGGGCCTCAGAGCCGCATTGCTGCTGTAAGGGCCTCAGAGCCGCATCGCTGCTGTAAGAGCCTCAGAGCCGCTGCTGTAAGGGCCTCAGAGCTGCAGCTGTAAGGGCCTCAGAGCTGCTGCTGTAAGGGCCTCAGAGCTGCTGCTGTAAGGGCCTCAGAGCCGCGTTGCTGCTGTAAGGGCCTCAGAGCTGCAGCTGTAAGGGCCTCAGAGCCGCTGCTGTAAGGGCCTCAGAGCCGCATCGCTGCTGTAAGGGCCTCAGAGCCGCATCGCTGCTGTAAGGGCCTCAGAGCTGCAGCTGTAAGGGCCTCAGAGCTGCTGCTGTAAGGGCCTCAGAGCCGCGTTGCTGCTGTAAGGGCCTCAGAGCTGCTGCTGTAAGGGCCTCAGAGCCGCATCGCTGCTGTAAGGGCCTCAGAGCCGCATCACTGCTGTAAGGGCCTCAGAGCCGCATCGCTGCTGTAAGGGCCTCAGAGCCGTTGCTGTAAGGGCCTCAGAGCTGCTGCTGTAAGAGCCTCAGAGCCGCTGCTGTAAGAGCCGCGCCTGTCTGCGGTCCTTACGGTGCGGAGCGGTAAAGGAGCTTTCTGTGAGGAGCAGCCGGTTCAGGGCCGTGGAGCTGTCTGTGGAGTCAGAAAGGCACTGTGGCAGCGGCTGGCTGACGAGGCTTTCTGCATTTCTGCAGCTTATAGCAGCTCTGCGCATTCGGCAGGTTTTACTCCGGAAGGTTCTTTAGATCCCGGGGTCTTTGGGGGGGCGCCTCCAGCGTGGCTCTGGGACGCAGCGGGGGTGTCCCGGGTGTACTGGGCGTGCCCCTCTCCTGCCCCCCTCTCTCAGCACCTTTAACCACACCCTCCTGTCATTGGAAGGCCTCTGAGTACAAATGGCAGCAGGTGAAATATGCGCTGCTTCCCAAAGTGAGGCTGGCGGGCATGTAGGGGACAGCCTGGGAGTGCAGGGTTTATGATCTGCGCCTGGGCCCCTGATCTACACATTAGTGAATTATCTTTGCTGAGCTGCATTATCTCTGCTCAGGTGTATAATCTCTGCTCAGGTGAATTATCTCTGCTCAGGTGTATTATCTGCTGAGGTGTATGATCTCTGCTGAGGTGTATTGTCTCTGCACAGGTGTATGATCTCTGCTCAGGTGAATTATCTCTGCTCAGGTGTATTATCTGCTCAGGTGTATGATCTCTGCTGAGGTGTATTGTCTCTGCACAGGTGTATGATCTCTGCTCAGGTGAATTATCTCTGCTCAGGTGTATTATCTGCTGAGGTGTATGATCTCTGCTGAGGTGTATGATCTCTGCTCAGGTGTATTATCTGCTCAGGTGTATGATCTCTGCTGAGGTGTATTATCTGCTCAGGTGTATGATCTCTGCTGAGGTGTATTGTCTCTGCACAGGTGTATTATCTGCTCAGGTGTATGATCTCTGCTGAGGTGTATGATCTCTGCTGAGGTGTATTATCTGCTCAGGTGTATGATCTCTGCTGAGGTGTATGATCTCTGCTCAGGTATATTATCTCTGCTCAGGTGTATTATCTTTGAACCTACTTGGGCTGGTAAGGCTGACACTGAATTAGAGGGATGAGCTGAGGTGACATCCTCGCCATCCAGTGGACAAAAGGAGAGCTGCACTGGAGAGATTAAAGATCCGCAGGAGAGATCTGCAGAGCAGGAGGAGGAAATAAGAGAAGTTAAAAAGAGGAATCTATGATCATGCTAATTGTAGACAGAGAGAAATGATGTCCACATGGAGAATATCCTGTTGGGGACTTCTCCTGGAGAGGAAAGAGGGGGAAAACAGACTCCTGCTGATACCTTTAGAGTAGCACCTGTTTCTCCTTTTAGACCTGGAAGCACTGTCCCACCTGGATGGCTGTACACCTGTTTGAATACCTGTAGGAAATATCCTGGCCTGGGAGTCGACACACACTGGTGCTCCCCCCCCCGGGTGTGGTCTTTAAACACACTACCCCAGGGAGGGGCTGTTTGGGCTTCTGGTGGGGGTTAGTGAAGATCCACTGGCACTGAATTAACGCCCCTGACTGGACCTTCATTTAGCAGGTACTGCATTTTAAACTGCCTCTCTGTGGTGGGGTCGTGTGGTTAGAGCGCCACCTGCAGACGTAGAAGGAGTGGTTTAGTCGGTCTGCAACTTCCGCTGTGGGCAGTTACAGTGATTCAGGAATTGGTAACACTCAGTTCTGTTCTAACATATCGTCTGTTCCCTTTTCCTGTCGTGTGTGTTTGTTGGAACGCAGAGTAAAAGCCAATGTGCGTCTGAGACTTGTGGACTGTGTGGTTTTTGGGGAGAGGAGCAACAGAACCTGTTACACTCTCCTTAAACACTGAAAAAACATCCTTTCAAACTGTTCCCTTGTTTCAGAGCTCAACCTGGGTTAAAGTTATAAAAGCAATGATGGTCCTTCCTTTCTTAACATGTAAAATATTGCATTCACAGACAGAACACAGGATGAGAGATGGATTTTGCTAAATGCCAGTGTTTGGGGTTAACTATATTTATTTGTAGATTTCCAGTCATGTTTTCAGAAGCGTGCATATTATATATCCCTGTGAAAGTAATAGCCTTTCTGTAATGACCATTATGGTAGTGGGTCATTTGGCTGCTCCTGCTGTGGGAGATGGGAGCAGATGGATTTATTTGTGAGCGCGGTTGTGAGCACGGTTGTTTTGGTGTGGATGTCTCCCACAGTGCAGGGGTAGTGTACTCATGAATTCCACCTGAATTCTGAATTATTTAGTGGTGAAATCATTTTGGATTTAATGGAGCCTGAAACTCACTTCAGCTCAGCCTTCGTATCTCATTATTTTTTGTTTACATGGTAAATATTTTTGATTTTATGGGGCTTTTTGTTTGAATGGGAATCTTGTTACATTTAGCTGTATTATTTTCTGTGCTGTAAACACATTATATTATGCATATTAATAACTCCATTTCCTTACTCCAGCCTGCTCATCTGTCTGTGTTATCCTGCTGCAGTTAGTCTCCTTCTAGAGCCTGTCCCCTCCGTAACGCCAAACCTGTCCCCTCTGTAACGCTGGGCCTGTCCCCTCCGTAACGCCGGGCCTGTCCCCTCTGTAACGCTGGGCCTGTCCCCTCCGTAACGCTGGGCCTGTCCCCTCCGTAACGCTGGGCCTGTCCCCTCCATAACGCTGGGCCTGTCCCCTCCGTAACGCCGGGCCTGTCCCCTCTGTAACGCTGGGCCTGTCCCCTCCGTAACGCCAAATCTGTCCCCTCCGTAACGCCGGGCCTGTCCCCTCCGTAACGCCAAATCTGTCCCCTCCGTAACGCCTAACCTGTCCCCTCCGTAACGCTGGGCCTGTCCCCTCCGTAACGCCGGGCCTGTCCCCTCCGTAACGCCAAATCTGTCCCCTCCGTAACGCCGGGCCTGTCCCCTCCGTTACGCCAAACCTGTCCCCTCTGTAACGCTGGGCCTGTCCCCTCCGTAACGCCAAATCTGTCCCCTCCGTAACGCCTAACCTGTCCCCTCTGTAACGCTGGGCCTGTCCCCTCTGTAACGCCGGGCCTGTCCCCTCCGTAACGCCAAATCTGTCCCCTCCGTAACGCCTAACCTGTCCCCTCTGTAACGCTGGGCCTGTCCCCTCCGTAACGCCAAATCTGTCCCCTCCGTAACGCCGGGCCTGTCCCCTCCGTTACGCCAAACCTGTCCCCTCTGTAACGCTGGGCCTGTCCCCTCCGTAACGCTGGGCCTGTCCCCTCCGTAACGCTGGGCCTGTCCCCTCCGTAACGCCAAACCTGTCCCCTCCGTAATGCCAAACCTGTCCCCTCTGTAACGCCAAACCTGTCCCCTCTGTAACGCCAAACCTGTCCCCTCTGTAACGCTGGGCCTGTCCCCTCCGTAACGCTGGGCCTGTCCCCTCCGTAACGCTGGGTCTGTCCCCTCCGTAACGCTGGGCCTGTCCCCTCTGTAACGCTGGGCCTGTCCCCTCCGTAACGCCGGGCCTGTCCCCTCCGTAACGCTGGGCCTGTCCCCTCTGTAACGCTGGGCCTGTCCCCTCCGTAACGCCAAACCTGTCCCCTCTGTAACGCCAAACCTGTCCCCTCTGTAACGCCAAACCTGTCCCCTCCGTAACGCCAAACCTGTCCCCTCCGTAACGCTGGGCCTGTCCCCTCCGTAACGCTGGGCCTGTCCCCTCCGTAACGCTGGGCCTGTCCCCTCTGTAACACTGGGCCTGTCCCCTCCGTAACGCCAAACCTGTCCCCTCCGTAACGCCAAACCTGTCCCCTCCGTAACGCTGGGCCTGTCCCCTCCGTAACGCTGGGCCTGTCCCCTCCGTAACGCTGGGCCTGTCCCCTCTGTAACACTGGGCCTGTCCCCTCCGTAACGCTGGGCCTGTCCCCTCCGTAACGCCAAACCTGTCCCCTCCGTAACGCTGGGCCTGTCCCCTCTGTAATTCTGGGCCTGTCCCCTCCGTAACGCCTAACCTGTCCCCTCCGTAACGCCAAACCTGTCCCCTCCGTAACGCTGGGCCTGTCCCCTCTGTAATGCTGGGCCTGTCCCCTCCGTAACGCCAAACCTGTCCCCTCTGTAACGCTGGGCCTGTCCCCTCCGTAACGCTGGGCCTGTCCCCTCCGTAACGCTGGGCCTGTCCCCTCCGTAACACTGGGCCTGTCCCCTCTGTAATGCTGGGCCTGTCCCCTCCGTAACGCCTAACCTGTCCCCTCCGTAACGCCAAACCTGTCCCCTCCGTAACGCCAAACCTGTCCCCTCTGTAATGCTGGGCCTGTCCCCTCCGTAACGCCAAACCTGTCCCCTCTGTAACGCCGGGCCTGTCCCCTCCGTAACGCCGGGCCTGTCCCCCTCCGTAACGCCAAACCTGTCCCCTCCGTAATGCTGGGCCTGTCCCCTCTGTAATGCTGGTGTATCCCCTCCGTAACAGTGATGGTGAAACTGGATTTTCAGTGAGTGTTTCCCCTCTGTAACACTGATGCAGTGACTGATTGGATCAGAGTTTTTGTGGAAACTCTCATCCCTTTGATTTTGACCTTCCTCTTTCTCACTACCCTGATGAAAAGCAACAAACCGTTCAAAATGGGAAATATTTCATTTTAGAACATTTCTTCTATTATGTCCGTGTTCTTTCGTATGAAAGTATTCTGGGGTCAAATTTATTTGAAAGGCTGAGTCCAGTACCTTTTTTGTTACTCCATGAATTTTATATAATACCATGTAAAATTTTACCACTCGCTTCCATAAATATATTCACGAGTAGCATGTTTATTCATCCGTTCTCGGATATGTGGAGAGGAGTGTGCCTGTTTACTTCTGTGATAAGACCCCTTGCATTACTGTGCACTGTATTAAATAATATCAATTATGCATCATATGAACCCTTTATGGTTGTGAACCGATCTGTGAGTGCAATGGCTTTGTTTTGCTGCTTTTGCAAATTTCTTCATGTCGCCTTGTAAGGTAGTATTGCATTTTGGTGGTTGAACTTTTCTGTAAAGTCACAGTCGTACAGTAGGGGGCAGTGCAGAGTAAGTGCACAGCCTTGTGGGGATGAGGGAGCTGGAACAGGTAACGGTGGGGAGGTGACGCAGGTTTTAGAGTTTGATGCGCTCGTGCGCTGGATGGTATAATGAGAATATGAGAACCCTTCGTTTTTATACTTATATTTTCTGTGGGGCGTACTCTCTCCACAAGCACCCCCTGAAAATAAAAGCCCTGGTGAACATTTTTTCAAGTCTGACATCAAGTTTGGACCCTTCATATTTTTGCACAGAACTACTTTAGAAAATAATTTTGATCAGACAGCCCGATAAAATTTACAGCCTCTGAATAATTCAAGAGCCTCTCTGCGTCAGAGTCACAGTTACTGTCATAAATCTAAACTAAAACAATTTCCTGCCTTATAGATAACCTGGGAAATAAAAACTGCTGAAAGGAAGATTAGTTTCAGCCTAATTACTATTGCCATTTTTTAATTGGATAAATCATGGGAACTGCAGGGGTCTATTCAAAAGGTTATTTAGGCAAAATCCTATTTTTGAAAAATAATACTGATTATCACAAATGAGTGTATCCTAAATATGTTTCCCAAAAGATAATGAATTTAGCAAAAGTAAAACTTTACAGTATGTGCAGGGATATTCCATACTGGACACAGTTCAGCACATACCTGCACACCTGCAGCACACACCTGCACACCTGTAGCGCATACCTGCAGCATACACCTGCATACCTGTAGCGCATACCTGCAGCATACACCTGCACACCTGTAGTGCATACCTGCAGCATACACTTGCACACCTGCAGCACATACCTGCAGGACACACCTGCAGCACACACCTGAGACCCTTTCATATGACATAAACCTCCCTACTGACCCCCTTTAAATAAACCATATCTGCACATCCCTACTGACCCCCTCTAAATAAACGATATCTGCACATCCCTACTGACCCCCTCTAAATAAACGATATCTGCACATCCCTACTGACCCCCTCTAAATAAACGATATCTGCACATCCCTACTGACCCCCTCTAAATAAACGATTACTGCACATCCCTACTGACCCCCTCTAAATAAACGATATCTGCACATCCCTACTGACCCTGTTTAAATAAACAATATCTGCACATCCCTACTGACCCCCTCTAAATAAACGATATCTGCACATCCCTACTGACCCCCTCTAAATAAATGATATTTGCACATCCCTACTGACCCCCTCTAAATAAACGATATCTGCACATCCCTACTGACCCCCTCTAAATAAACGATATCTGCACATCCCTACTGACCCCCTCTAAATAAACGATATCTGCACATCCCTACTGACCCCCTCTAAATAAACGATATCTGCACATCCCTACTGACCCCCTCTAAATAAACGATATCTGCACATCCCTACTGACCCCCTCTAAATAAACGATATCTGCACATCCCTACTGACCCTGTTTAAATAACCACCACACACTGTAATAACACACTGGCAGAAAAGGTGAAAGGAGAAAATAATGCCACAGGATCCCAGAGGGTTTATTTATAGTATTAAATGCAAATACAGTACAGACGCTGCAGCCATCTTAGTGATTCATGTCTTCACATTTTGAATTTGTCCAGAAAATCTACTAAATTTGCATGAAATGTGTGTGTGTGTTTGTGAGCATTAGTGTGCGGACCTGTGTATATGGGTGTGTGTGAGTGAATATTTGTGTGTGTGCCTGTGTACCTGTGTGTGTGCGTGTGTGTGTGTGTGTGTGTGTGTGTGTGTGAGAGTGTGAGTGAATGAGTGACTGCGTTAGTGTGCGGACCTGTGTGTGTGAGTGTGTGAGTGAGTGTGCGGGCCTGTGTGTGTGTGGGGGGGGGGGGGTGTGGGTGTGTGGGTGTGTGTGTGAGTGAGCGTTTTAGTACGTGTGTCTTTGTGCTCTGTCTGACACTGGCCAAAGAGTCTGTCTCAGTCTTCCTCCATCTTCCAGTCTGACTCTGTCATGTTCCCATTGAGCGGCTCTGTCATGCTCCCATTGGGCAGCTCCACCCACCTCTGCAGGCTTATTTAGAATGTGTTCAACGTTATGATGAAAGCCGGTGTTTGGTTTTAATGGCGTTTGTGTGTTTGCAGTATTATATCTCACGGGCGTATTATTCCCTCAGTGTACCCGTCCCCATGCTGCACTCCTGCTCTTCAATCTCTGCCGATACTGGAGGAGATTATCTTTCTAAAATTACCCAGACTGGTGACGGCGCCAGGCTGTGAGCAAACAGGCGCTTGGTGGAAACTGCGTTTGCACGCTGGATTAACGGGAGCTGCGGACTCTGCTGTGTGTAACAGCATCACACGGATCTCATGGAAAAGAACGGGAAAAATCTGCTGTGTGTAACAGCATCACACGGATCTCATGGAAAAGAACGGGAAAAATCTGCTGTGTGTAACAGCATCACACGGATCTCATGGAAAAGAACAGGGGAAAAAATCTGCTGTGTGTAACAGCATCACACGGATCTCATGAAAAAGAACAGGGAAAAATCAGTTTTGTGGCCACAGACTGAACCCTCTGTGGGCCAGCTGCAGAGTGTGGGATGGGCTAACCTCATTGGCGCAGCTAACCCACGCTCCAAAACTCTGGCCTCCTCTTGCTCCTTAAATTATTAATCGTCCTCTGTGGCCTGATGGAAGGGCATTGTCATGGTGATTGCGTTAGTAACCTGCCTGTCTCTCAGGTGTAACGTGCTGCTGTTGAACAGGTGATGTGGCGACCCGTGTGGTGACCTCTGGCAGTGTGGGGACGGACTGCAGATCTCCAGGGTGAGGCTGGGCTGGTGTGGGGATGGGCTGTAGCTCTCCAGGGTGAGGCTGGGCTGGTGTGGGGATGGGCTGTAGCTCTCCAGGGTGAGGCTGGGCTGGTGTGGGGGCAGGCTGCAGCTCTCCAGGGTGAGGCTGGGCTGGTGTGGGGATGGGCTGGAGCTCTCCAGGGTGAGGCTGGGCTGGTGTGGGGATGGGCTGGAGCTCTCCAGGGTGAGGCTGGGCTGGTGTGGGGATGGGCTGGTGCTCTCCAGGGTGGGACTGGGCTGGTGTGGGGAGGGGCTGGAGCTCTCCAGGGTGAGGCTGGGCTGGTGTGGGGATGGGCTGGAGCTCTCAGGGTGAGGCTGGACTGGTGTGGGTGCGAGCTGCAGATCTCCAGGGTGAGGCTGTGCTGGTGTGGGGAGGGGCTGGAGCTCTCCAGGGTGAGGCTGGGCTGGTGTGGGGATGGGCTGGAGCTCTCCAGGGTGAGGCTGGACTGGTGTGGGGATGGGCTGGAGCTCTCCAGGGTGAGGCTAATTTAATTAGCGCTGTTCTGTTGTACTGCCACCCTTCCTAAATCCTGGGAGACTTGATTAATTAGCCCGGCTGGAGGAAGCTAACACAGGCAGCGCTAATGGTAAATATGGAAAAGGAAGCTTTATTAATGTGATTTTAATTCTCTTTCCCTGGCTTTGTGTACAGCTGGGTCCTCCACTGCAGGCGAAGTTCTGAACCACAAGCATGAGGCAGCCAGCACAGGGGCCTCTATATCCAGTATAATACACTTTCACTATGAAACTTCTGTGTAACTAACCAACAATGTTTCATTATTTTATAGATATTTTATAGTTTACCAGAATGTACCTGCTCTGTTTACTCATGTTTGAGAGGGTAGGAGGTGCTCAGACGTGACTCTTGCCACTGGAATCCATGTTGGAGTTTTAAGCGATGAAACCTCTAATGGTCTTATTGGCTGTGGGATCCGCTGTGGTGAAACCAGAAAGTTCTCATTGGCAGTAGGGGTCAGCCTGTCTGAACGTGAGATTTGGGGGGGAGGGGGGGGGGCTCTCCATGGGGTACGTGGGGCTGCGTCTATAGATACCGTCCCTGTTTTTTTTTTTAGTTTATTTATTTGACAATTCAGTTTAAAAGGACAAATACATGGTTGCAAACACCAATGTACATGCATTAAAAGAGCATCAAGGATAACACAAGAAGTCACAGCACAAAAAGTCACAAGACTTATTTCCATTGTGGTCCTAGCTTTAGCTAAGGCAGCGACGGTCCTTGTCACTCCTTCCCTGCCCTCAAAGAGCCCTTATCAGACCCTTCTGCTCTATTTGGGGTTTGGGTTGAGTGTTAACTGCCTGAAAACCCACCACATGATCATCTCCTCAGACTCCATCTCCCAGCATGCAAAGCCAGAGATAAGAAGGCAAACTCATGCTCCGGGCAGCCTGTAATGCAGTTTACCCGAGTGGCAGCATGCTGCAGCAGAATTAGCCTCTTTTGCTCTCCCGCCCCACAACCCCCACACCACCACCCGCCCCACAACCCCCACACATCCACCCGCCCCACACCCCCACACCCCCACACATCCACCCGCCCCACACCCCCCACACCCCCACACATCCACCCGCCACACCCCCACCAACCCCACCTGCCCCACACCCCCCACACCCCCACACCACCACCCGCCCCACACCCCCACACATCCACCCGCCCCACACCCCCACACCCCCACACCACCACCCGCCCCACCCCCACACATCCACCCGCCCCACACCCCCCACACCCCCACACATCCACCCGCCACACCCCCACCAACCCCACCTGCCCCACACCCCCCACACCCCCACACCACCACCCGCCCCACACCCCCACACCACTACCCGCCCCACCCCCACCAACCCCACCTGCCCCACACCCCCACACCCCCACACCACCACCCGCCCCACCCCTACACATCCACCCGCCCCACCCCCACCATCCCCACCCGCCCCACACCCCCCACACCCCCACACCAACACCCGCCCCACCCCCACACATCAACCCGCCCCACACCCCCACCAACCCCACCTGCCCCACCCCCCCACACCCCCACACCAACACCCGCCCCACCCCCACACATCCACCCGCCCCACACCCCCACACCCCCACACCACCACACCACCACCCGCCCCACCCCCACACATCCACCCGCCCCACACCCCCACACCCCCACACCACCACACCACCACCCGCCCCACCCCCACACATCCACCCGCCCCACACCCCCACACCCCCACACCAACACCCGCCCCACCCCCACACATCCACCCGCCCCACACCCCCACCAACCCCACCTGCCCCACATCCCCACACCAACACCCGCCCCACCCCCACACATCCACCCGCCCCACACCCCCACACCCCCACACCACCACCTGCCCCACCCCCACACATCCACCCGCCCCACAACCCCCACACCCCCACACCACCACCCGCCCCACACCCCCACACATCCACCCGCCCCACAACCCCCACACCCCCACACCACCACCCACCCCACCCCCACACATCCACCCGCCCCACACCCCCACACCACCACCCGCCCCACCCCCACACATCCACCTGCCCCACACCCCCACACCCCCACACCACCACCCGCCCCACACCCCCCACACCCCCACACCACCACACCACCACCCGCCCCACCCCCACACCCCCACACCACCACCCGCCCCACCCCCACACATCCACCCGCCTCACACCCCCACACCCCCACACCACCACCCGCCCCACCCCCACACATCCAACCCGCCCCACCCCCACCAACCCCACCCGCCCCACCCCCACACATCCACCCGCCACACCCCCACACATCCACCCGCCACACCCCCACACATCCACCCCCCCCACACCCCCACCAACCCCACCCGCCCCACCCCCACACATCCACCCGCCACACCCCCACACATCCACCCGCCCCATCTCCTGGATCTGTTAGCGGATTGGCTGGTGCTGCAGGCCGTATCATCATCGTTTCATGCTGCCAAACCATGCAGCGTGTTTTGTTACGTAGAGGCTTGGCATGCCACAGGCCCCCTGCCCACCGCGAAAGACATTTTATTTCACAAAAAAAGCTCTTTATGTTCAACATTTTAGCACCAACTGAGAGATAAATGAGGAAATATGAGTGTGCTTATGCTTTTTGTTGCTGCTTTATTGCAGAGGGCCTCATTATGGGTTTAGACTTTGCACTGTCTCGGGATGTAAACTAATGGAAGTGGAACACAGTGTGCATTCTCTGAACGCAATGCATATTCTCTGCACACAGTACGTGTTCTCTGAACACACTGAACGCAGTGCAGGATCTCTGAACGCAGTGCGTGTTCTCTGAACTCACTGAACGCAGTGCGTGTTCTCTGAACTCACTGAACGCAGTGCGTGTTCTCTGAACACACTGAACGCAGTGCACGATCTCTGAACACAGTGCATGTTCTCTGAACACACTGAACGCAGTGCACGATCTCTGAACACAGTGCATGATCTCTGAATGCAGTGCGTGTTTTCTGAACACACTGAACACAGTGCACGATCTCTGAACACAGTTCATGTTCTCTGAACACACTGAACGCAGTGCATGATCTCTGAACGCAGTGTGTGTTTTCTGAACACACTGAACGCAGTGCATGATCTCTGAACACAGTGCATGTTCTCTGAACACACTGAACGCAGTGCGTGATCTCTGAATGCAGTGCATGTTTTCTGAACGCAGTGTGTGTTCTCTGAACACACTGAACGCAGTGCATGATCTCTGAATACAGTGCGTGTTTTCTGAATGCAGTGCGTGTTCTCTGAACACACTGAACGCAGTGCGTGTTCTCTGAACACACTGAACGCAGTGCGTGTAATCTGTACACACTGAACGCAGTACATGATCTCTGAATGCAGTGCATGTTTTCTGAACGCAGTGCAGGATCTCTGAACGCAGTGCGTGTTCTCTGAACTCACTGAACGCAGTGCGTTTTCTCTGAACACGCTGAACGCAGTGCGTGTAATCTGTACACACTGAACGCAGTACATGATCTCTGAATGCAGTGCATGTTTTCTGAATGCAGTGCGTTTTCTCTGAACACACTGAATGCAGTGCATGATCTCTGAATGCAGTGCGTGTTCTCTGAACACACTGAATGCAGTGCGTGTTCTCTGAACACACTGAACGCAGTGCGTGTTCTCTGAACACACTGAACGCAGTGCGTGTTCTCTGAACACACTGAACGCAGTGCATGTTCTCTGTACACACTGAACGCAGTGCATGATCTCTGAATGCAGTGCATGTTTCCTGAATACGGCTCTTTCTTTGGGAAGATTTGATTGCACACGTCTATGATTGTCATGACTGTGATCCTTAAAGCCGGTGGGAGTGCAGTAATAATAATAATGATTCTGATGATGATGATGATGCTGATTTCTGGCCTTTATTTCAATAAAATAGTTTTTTTTAATGTTGTGAATCATAAAATAGGACAACTTCTTCCATTTGGCTGGTGCATTTAATTTTTTATAATGTCTGTTGCTTGCCCTTTTAAAGCAATTGCCTTGATGAAGATGAGCAGTACTACTATCTTTAGGCTGAATCTGCCTTACATTAATATGCTGATGTTTTTTCTGGGGTATTTAAAATGTAGGCTTGTAGCCATCACAATATTGTTACACTGTCATGTTACATCTCTCGCTCCACACAATAACAGGCCGAAGCAAGTTGTATTTGCAAGTGTAACCTACAGCACATTCTCCTGTGGAAATAACACATTTGTGTTCTTAATTGTCATTGTTTAATTGTCATTGTTTTGAAGCACCATCAAGCGTGAGAGCTGTTTAACTTCAGCCCATATATTTCCCATAATGCCTCACGTTCTGTTGTCGTCCTCCGTCTCCTTGAGCGGTGCCCACAGGAGACGCGAAACTGCGGGCCTAAGGCCAAACATGCCGACTCATGACCGCAGTGTGGAGTGAAGGACTCTTCAGTAAAGGAAGTAGACTTTTAAATTAAATGATTTAGCCCCCGCCCCCCCTCCCCCGCACACACACACGCACGCACGCCTGCATACTGCTGTAATAGTCAGGGTTGTCAGTTTAAACTGATGCGAAGAGAACATGATTTATAGTTTAAATATTCTTGTTTGTTTTGAGTGTTCAGAGCTGTTAGCGCGATTCCCCATGGCAGATGTGATCATACACGCTTTTAGCTCTCTTGTAAACAGCAGTGATTTGGTTTAGAACATTTTATCGTTCTTTAACTAGACTTTGGGGGAAAATTCCCTCTCTTTCCCTGGATTTCTTCATCTTACAAGTTCTGCATGTGTAGCACGCATTATCACTGTGGAAACCTGGAGTTGGATATTCAGTATGTGTGTGTGGGCGTGTGTGGGTGTGCTTGTGTGTATCATTGATGAGTTGGGAGTTGGATATTTAATGTGTGTGTGCATGTGTGTGCATGCTTGTGCGTGTTGTCTGTGTGCTTGTGCATACGTGCATGCGTGTCCCTGCGTGCAAGCGCGCGTGTGTGTGCATGCTTGCGTGTGTCTGCGTGTTTGTGCGTGCATACATGCTGTGTGTGTGTGTGTGTGTGTGTGTGCGCGTGAGCATGCATGCATGTGTGTTTGTGTGTGTGTGTGAGTGTATGTGTGTGTGTGTGTGTGCGCGCGCGCACGCATGTGTTTATGCGTGCGTGCATATGCGCGTGCATGTGTGTGTGTGTTTATGCGTGTGTGCATGCGTGTGTGTGTGTGTTTATGCATGTGTGTGCGTGTGTGTACATGCGTGTGTGTGTATCTGTGTGTGTTTATGCGTGTGTGCACGTGTGTGCGTGAGTGTGTGTGTTTATGCGTGTGTGTTTGTGTGTGTGCATGCGTGTGTGTGTGTGTGTGTGTTTATGCGTGTGTGCATGCGTGTGTGTTTGTGTGTGTGTGCATGCGTGTGTGTGTGTGAGTGTGTGTGTTTATGCGTGTGCGTGTGTGTGTGTGTGTGCGCGTGTGTGTGTGTGCATGTGTGTGTGTGTGCATGCGTGTGTGTGAGTGTGTGTGTGTGCATGCATGTGTGTGCATGCGTGTGTGTTTGTGTGTGTGTGCATGTGTGTGTGTGTGTGTGTGTGTTCATGCGTGTGCGTGTGTGTGTGTGTGTTTATGCGTGTGTGTGTGTGTGTGTGTTTATGCGTGTGTGTGTGTGTGCATGCGTGTGTGTGAGTGTGTGTGTTTATGCGTGTGTGTATTGTGTAACTCCAGTTGCAGGTTCCCAGCTGTGGGCTCTGCTGGCCTCAGAAGCGCTACTGCTTCATTTCCACCTGATGTTTATTCATGTTATTCAAGTTCAGCTGGGAGGATTTGCATATTTCAGTTCAGACGTCATTATGAAAGCTGTAAATAAATATGTATTTCAGAGCTCAGTGGAGGATGTGCAAAAGAATGCATGTGTTTAGCACACACATTCAGGTGTGTGTGAATCCTAACTGTGCTCTGAATGAGATTCATAATCTCACTTCTAACCCCCTCTTGCCTGACTGCGCATCTGAAGTGATAGTGGATATATTCATAACAAAAGAGCCGAAATGGTCACGCTCAGAACATCAGGCTGGTAGCCTCTGGCCCTCGTAGGACTGGTCCCTCCCAGAGACCAGCTGAATCGCATCCCCCATTTTGGGTAAGTTTGTGTTTGCGGGTACTGTGGTGGGCTGCACCTGTGATTGACCGAGAGTTTGTCTGTAGTGGGCTGTGCCTGTGATTGGCTGAGAGTTTGTTTGCTTGTGGTGGGCTGTGCCTGTGATTGGCCGAGAGTTTGTATGCAGTGGGCTGTGCCTGTGATTGGCTGAGAGTTTGTTTGTAGTGGGCTGTGCCTGTGATTGGCTGGGAGTTTATTTGTAGTGGGCTGTACCTGTGATTGGCTGAGAGTTTGTTTGGGAAACGGCAGTCCTCTGTGTGATTGTCCTCAAAGCCCACACCTGTGATCTTGAGATCTGAGGAATTGTGTGACTTTTTGTCGAACATCAGTGAAGCTGATTAAGCATTCTCTTCCTGTACGGACAGGAGTGCTCTTTCACCCTGCTGGCCATCGCTGTAATGGAAGCAACAGAACTTGAATTTAATGTAAAATTCAGCAAATTGAAGATGTATCACATCATACTTCACTCTGTCAAACGAGACTTTAGTGTTTCTGCTTCCTGCTTGGCAGTGGTTGGTTGGGGAGATGCAGTCTGTCTGGCGATGTGGGCATCGCTCACAATCCACTTTAACACAGAGTTTAGCCAGAGGCTAAATCCCAGTCATGGATGAGTTTTATGAGTTTGTTTATTTATTTATTGGTTTGAGAGGATGGCAGTTTGGTGCTAATCGATATTCTACAGGACAGGTAGTGAGCTGACTGACTCTAGAGAGATTGTTCTGGAACAAGCAGTAGTGAGCTGGCTGACTCTAGAGAGATTGTTCTGGAACAAGCAGTAGTGAGCTGGCTGACTCTAGAGAGATTGTTCTGGAACAAGCAGTAGTGAGCTGGCTGACTCTAGAGAGATTGTTCTGGAACAAGCAGTAGTGAGCTGGCTGACTCTAGAGAGATTGTTCTGGAATGAGTAGCTCCACCGTAGCCCAGCCTGGCAGTGGGAAATCAGAGGAAGAGAAACGAGCACTGAAATCACAGCGAGAGAGGGAGCGAGCGGAGAGAGAGCGAGCGGAGAGAGGGGAAGCGCAGAACGACAGAAATAGTGAGATGTTTGGAGTGAGAGATGTGTGCTGTATGTCAGAAGCAAACCGCAGCGCTTATCTTCACAGGGCTGCACTCCTTACAGGTGGTATTCCTGAGCTCTGACAGCGTACGCCTCCCACATCAAAGCCTCCCTGCCGCGTGGCACGGGATTAATCAACAGGCTCACGCTGCTGCAGGAACCTGCTGATTTCAGCTCCTGCATTTGGGTCGAGTTAGACTGACAGTCATTGTGTGTAAAGTGTGTTAGAGTCCTAAAACAGTAATTGTTCTGTGGAGTGTGTTAGTCCTCACACTGTCAGTAGTGTACTGTGGAGTGTGTTAGTCCTCACAGTTAATCTGCGCACTGTCAGTGTGCAGTAGAGTGTGTTAGTCCTCACACTGTCAGTAGTGTACTGTGGAGTGTGTTAGTCCTCACACTGTCAGTAGTGTACTGTGGAGTGTGTTATTCCTCACACTGTCAGTGTGCTGTGGAGTGTGTTAGTCCTCACACTGTAAGTGTGCTGTAGAGTGTGCTAGTCCTCACACTGTCAGTGTGCTGTAGAGTGTGTTAGTCCTCACACTGTCAGTGTGCTGTGGAGTGTGTTAGTCCTCACACTGTCAGTGTGCTGTGGAGTGTGTTAGTCCTCACAGTGTCAGTGTGCTGTGGAGTGTGTTAGTCCTCACACTGTCAGTGGTGTGTTGTGAAGTGTGTTAGTCCTCACACTGTCAGTGTACTGTGGAGTGTGTTAGTCCTCACACTGTCAGTGTGCTGTGGAGTGTGTTAGTCCTCACACTGTCAGTGTACTGTGGAGTGTGTTAGTCCTCACACTGTCAGTGTGCTGTGGAGTGTGTTAGTCCTCACACTGTCAGTGTGCTGTGGAGTGTGTTAGTCCTCACACTGTCAGTGTGCTGTAGAGTGTGTTAGTCCTTACACTGTCAGTGTGCTCTAGAGTGTGTTAGTCCGCACACTGTCAGTAGTGTGCTATGGAGTGTGTTAGTCCGCACACTGTCAGTAGTGTGCTATGGAGAGTGTGTGTTAGTCCACACACTGTCAGTAGTGTGCTATGGAGTGTGTTAATCCGCACGCAGTGACTGTGCTGTGTAGTTTTAGTGGCGGCTGGAGATTTAGGTGTAGATCATAGCATTTTTAAAGATGCTTTTGTGTTGATCTGTTCCTCATCCCAAACGCACCTCAGACCTGGCAGCCGTGCTTTTTCCTCCCTGAGTTCATACTGTAGGGCGATGAGCTGCTATTGGGCGAGAAACCCGTTAGCTTTCCAGCATTAGCCTCTGATTGGGTGAGAACCCCATTAGCTTTCTAACATTAGCCTCTGATTGGGAGAGAAACCCATTAGCTTTCCAGCATTAGCCTCTGATTGGGCAAGTTTGAAAGGACCCCAGCACTCGGTACCTGGGTTGGGTACAATCCAAGTCATCTTGTGATAAACAAGTTAATAACCAGATGCTCTGTATTAGCAGCCAGATGGCAGTAATTTGCCTCATCAATATAAAACATACATGAACACAGACACAGGGAATGAGCTCAGCCGGCCCACTCAAAGCAGAGGGGCAAATGTGCATTTTTCACACTCCATTAAGCCGGAGTCACCCGTGGCTGGGGCTGCTAGATGCTCCTGGCAGGAGGCAGTGCTTTACTGGGACTCATCGGCCATCTTAGAGCCCAACACTGATGTTCGCTTATTTATCTATATGGGTATCATCTGGCATGGTCTCAGTTAATGAGCCTTTTATTGATGTTCCTGTTCATCTCTGAAGGTCTAAGGCTTCATTTGCACAGCAGGTCTTGATGCCCATTTCAGATTTTTTTTTTTGCCTATATCCCATTTTTTTGACCGCCTGTGTACATCTGCTTTTAAAACTGACCAATATCCGAAACCTGTGTTAACAGTTAACACTTGAAACAACCCGCATGCATACACGACTGTTTGGTTTCTGTTATGAAAGCCAACTACCACACTGCCACAGCCTTATCACCATCTACAATGGACATGAAACGAGACAGAAATAATAATTCAAGCTGTTGCTTTTTAAAGCATCTTCGGTCCGTAAGGAACATCTCCTGTGTATTGGTCTCTACTGACTCTTCCCCTCACAGGCTTAAAAATCACGTAACCTCCGTATTCATCCACTGGCCTTTGCCTTCTTTTGACATTTAACCCTACCAGAGGCGAGTGGTTGTGCATGTAATTATGTAGATTACACGTGATTCAAATGCAAAAAAATGTATGAGAATATCACATTTTGAATGATGTGTGAATTAGAATGACAAGGAAATTCTGATCTGTGTGTTTGCTGCACTGGAGATATTTGAATTATTTCCATATGTATGCGGCCCAAAACAGATCTGAAAATGTCTGATTCCATGCGCTTTTTTTCCCCAGTTAACATGTTCATAATACATGTCTGATCTGTGCCACTTGTGAGCAAAACATCGGAATTGGGTCACTTACCAAGCAGTGTAAATATAGACTGACAGGTGAAGATTTGTAGACTATTAGAATCCCAACTGACTACACTGTAAGACACTTTTGGGTAAAGGATTTCTCTGTGAAGAGGGAGTACTGTATGGCCTTAAAGGTGCAGTTCAACCAATGCACAGCTGACTTGCCTTTTAAGGTTTTTATTCAGGGCAGGATCAGTATTACAGTGCACGCATTAGTAGTTTTTGCCACTAATTCTGCCATAACTTATGAAGTGTTTTAATTTTGTATAATGCCATGTGAGATCTTGCGTAAACCCATTAAAAAATTAATTTTGCTTGAAATTCAAAAATCAACAATAAGACTAAACTGCTTTGTGTTTTGATTGAATTGACCCCATGAGGCATACCATGGCAAATTTCCAGAGAGGAATCAAATTTCTTTCCTCAAGTGCAGCTTTTAACAAAAGATTGTAAAATGTAAACGATATGCCGTGGCTTCCCAGGTTTAACATGCGGAGCTCAAGAGGAAACCTCTCTCCTTTAAATCAGCTCTTCCCTGCCTACATCTGTAGCACTGTAGGGTGGTTTGGCGGTGAGGAGACATGGGGGTGAGGAGGCGTGGGGGTGAGGAGGTGTGTAGGCGTGGGTGTGAGGAGGTGTGGAGGTGTGGGTGTGAGGAGGTGAGGAGGCATGGGGATGAGGAGGTATGGAGGTGTGGGTGTGAGGAGGTGTGGAGGCGTGGGGATGAGGAGGCGTGGGGGTGAGGAGGTGTGTAGGCGTGGGTGTGAGGAGGTGTGGAGGTGTGGGTGTGAGGAGGTGAGGAGGCATGGGGATGAGGAGGTATGGAGGTGTGGGTGTGAGGAGGTGAGGAGGCGTAGAGGTGAGGAGGTGATCAGATGTCCACACACCCCCTTGCTGTGATGGGCCTGAATAATTCAGCTCGGGCCAGTGTGTTAAAATGGGTCTGCAGACACTGTGTACTGCTGCCTCCCCAGTGGGCTGGCCTCTCACACAGCCATGTGCCCTTTATCCCAAATTATATCCCCCCCAGGGCTGAGGATGGGGTAGGACATGCACTGCTTATTCCCTGCTTATGCACTGCCAGAAGTATGCACATATCTTAGAAAGCAAATTTTAAAACAATGACCGGAAACGGTCATTTTTCTATGTTCATTTTGTCCTTAACTGTTAATGTATGATGTTAATATATAAAATGATGCAAGAAGATGATTCGGTAGAATACCGTACCAAACACAATAAACCTGGGCCCGAGACTCCAAACACAGCTGAATGTGAGCCTGAGACTCCAAACACAGCTGAATGTGAGCCCGAGACTCCAAACACAGCTGAATGTGAGCCTGAGACTCCAAACACAGCTGAATGTGAGCCTGAGACTCTAAACACAGCTGAATGTGAGCCCGAGACTCCAAACACAGCTGAATGTGAGCCCGAGACTCCAAACACAGCTGAATGTGAGCCCGAGACTCCAAACACAGCTGAATGTGAGCCTGAGACTCCAAACACAGCTGAATGTGAGCCTGAGACTCCAAACACAGCTGAATGTGAGCCCGAGACTCCAAACACAGCTGAATGTGAGCCCGAGACTCCAAACACAGCTGAATGTGAGCCTGAGACTCCAAACACTGCCAGTGCTGCTCTGCTGTGTGAAAGATGTTTTTTTAATACTTCTCATTTCCAGTAGAGCACAATCAGGCAGGAATCGATGCGTTTCCCTCGGATATGGCCCTGAAATATGCAGCTAAATCAATGAAACAGGAAACACCTGCTCACACGTGGTGGAAACGAGCCTTTAATCATTGATCTCTAAACACCCCTGCGGTAAAGTTATTGTGCGGAGCCCTGGGAGATGGATGGTCTGATTGGCTCTTGGTTTGGGGCTGGATGGTCTGATTGGCTCTTGGTTTGGGGTTGGATGGTCTGATTGGCTGTTGGTTTGGGGTTGGGTGGTCTGATTGGCTCATGGTTTGGGGATGGATAGACTAATTGGCTCTTGCTTTGGAGTTGGATGGTCTGATTGGCTCTTGGTTTGATGGGCTCCTGTGATAGGCTGTGATTACGGACCAGCAGCAGAGTGTGTGTGCAGAGGCCGGCGATGTCATGCTGCTGCCACAGGGGGCGCTGGTGAGCCACCACACTGAGACGTGTGCGAGACGCGGGCCTGGGGGGGTCTGGTCAGGGAGGGTCACTGTGTTTGTGCTGACATGGAGCACGCTCCTCAGAGCTGGAGGTTTTACTGTTTGAGCCGTTCTGCTCACCAGCGATGGCTGGTCTCACTGCAGACCTCTGCCTTTCTGCAGAGATGCTCAGGCAGTACGTGGATCCTGACCTGTAAACCCCATTAGCCTGCCAGCTACACCCAGTTTAGTGCTACACCCAGTTCAGAGCTACACCCAGTTTAGTGCTACACCCAGTTCAGAGCTACACCCAGTTTAGAGCTACACCCAGTTTAGTGCAGGATTATGCTGCAGAGAGCCGAGCGATTAGCCTGAAGCCCCAGTGCAGCCCAAGCGGTTGGGCACGTGGCGTCCTGCCTGTGAGAGGGATGGCTGCTCTGTGGCTCCCTGAGCAGAGCCTGCTCCTCCTGGTGCCAGCGCTCGTCTGGGGCTCTGCCTGATCCACAGGGCTCTCAGCCCGGTGCTCGTCTGGGGCTCTGCCTGATCCACAGGGCTCTCAGCCCGGTGCTCTGTCCGATCCACAACACTCTCAGCCCCGACTCTTCCTCCCCTCTCACTCTTCCTCCTCTCTCACTCTTCCTCTGCTCTCATTCTTCCTCCTCTCTCACTCTTCCTCCTCTCTCACTCTTCCTCCCCTCTCACTCTTCCTCCTCTCTCACTCTTCCTCCCCTCTCACTCTTCCTTCCCTCTCACTCTTCCTCTGCTCTCAGCCCCGACTCTTCCTCTGTCCTGACTCATCTTCTGCTCTCACTGGTGCACTGGATGCTGGGTGCAGAAATCAATTCGGCAAAACTGTCAGTGTCTCTGTACTGACGGGGTGTGTCAGTACTGTCAGTGTCTCTGTACTGACGGGGTGTGTCAGTACTGTCAGTGTCTCTGTACTGACGGGGTGTGTCAGTACTGACAGTGTCTGTAGTGATGTGTGTGTCAGTACTGACAGTGTCTCTGTACTGACAGGGTGTTCCATGGCCCTGGTGACTTTTTACCCAATTTTCTCTCTCAATGTTCAAATTTTCTGCTCTCTGGTAAAACCATCATAATGGATTTTGTGTCTGCAGGACAGATTTCCTAAAATACATTTTAACAGTCACTCCTGTTTCTAGAGTTTTTAAAAGGGAGGGAGATAGAATTTTTAAAATAACAGCGTGAGCTTTAAAGCAGCGCTTCAGTGCATTATCGCCCCCTCCCTCCCACTGTCCAAGAGACTGTGCATGAGCAGAGAGTGCTATGAGGCTGTGCATGATCACAGGCTGCTGTGAGACTGTGTATGAGCACAGAGTGCTGTGAGGCTGTGCATGAGCAGAGAGTGCTATGAGGCTGTGCATGATCACAGGCTGCTGTGAGACTGTGCATGAGCACAGAGTGCTGTGAGACTGTGCATGATCACAGGCTGCTGTGAGACTGTGCATGAGCACAGAGTGCTGTGAGACTGTGCATGAGCACAGAGCGCTGTGAGGCTGTGCATGATCACAGGCTGCTGTGATACTGTGCATGAGCAGAGAGTGCTGTGAGACTGTGCATGAGCACAGAGCGCTGTGAGGCTGTGCATGATCACAGGCTGCTGTGAGACTGTGCATGAGCGGGCAGACTGAGCCTGTGGCCCTGCCTGCAGTCACGGCTTCTGCCTGATACGCCCCCTGTTGGCCCAGTAATAAATATAAAATGACTGAACCACACAGCTCATATTACAGGAGAACTCGCTGTGATTTCTCTCAGTCGCTTCCTGCCTGTATGTTTCTGCAACTCACTAACTGCTTGTATATTCCTGTGGCTCCACCAGGGGGCGGTCCACCGTGTCTTCCCTGATGTGCGTTTTGAGGCGAAACATGGCTTCTCCTGATGGCCCACTACTCTCTGAGCTGCAGCAGGATGCGGACATATGGGGGGGGGGGAACCAGTCCACAGGGAAATCTGCTCCCCATGGA
Organism: Anguilla pacifica; assembly: GCA_039654925.1. Taxonomy (NCBI): domain Eukaryota; kingdom Metazoa; phylum Chordata; class Actinopteri; order Anguilliformes; family Anguillidae; genus Anguilla; species Anguilla pacifica. The sequence continues at coordinate 466,918 of CM077294.1, forward strand.
GAGAGGCAGAGAGCACCTGATGCCAAGCGTTTCGGGACCCCCGCAGCTCGGCATTCTGGGACTGCTGGGCGATGTGGTCCTCCTGTGTGCGCCACCCCCCCCAGAATATCACATCTTAGTGTTTAACGATTAGCTCTGTATAAACGATAGAGAGCACATCTGAGCATTGTAATAATAATAATAATAATACGTCAGATTTATATAAAGTACTCACTTTACATGGGGGAAAAGAAGAATGAGAAATAAAAAACTTTATTAGGTTGAAGGATAAAAGAAATTGTCAAAAAGTTAAAAAAAAAAAAACAGTAAAAACACGGGGGTGGGGGGTTAACTGGGGAAAGCAAGTCTGAAGAGGTGGGTTTTGAGGGCGGTTTTGAAGGATGGGAGGGTGGGGGCATCTTTGATGTGGTTAGGGAGTGTTCCACAGGGAGGGGGCAGCAACAGAAAAGGCCCTATCACCCCAGGCTCGGCGCTTGGTTCTGGGGGTTTGCAGGAGGTTGGCATCACTGGACCTGAGGGGTCGGGAGGGGACATGATGGTGGAGGAGGTCGGAGAGGTCGGGGGGAGTTAGGTTGTTGAGGGCCTTGTAGGTGGTGAGGAGTATTTTGAACTCAGTTCATTGTGACTAAAATTAATGTTAAAAACATTAATGATCACAGAGGGATGTATCCACTACACATTTACCTAATGTATTCAAAGTGATGTCAGTAACCACAATAACACACATTTCATGTCTGACATAAAATCTGTATTGTCAGCTCTTCCCAAAGTACCACCCACAAGTAAACGAGCCATCAGCTGTATCTGTAGAGCGTGAATACAGAGGGCTTCACAGCTGTGAGGGCAGTCAGGCGAATACAGGCGTGTGTGTGTGAACCAGGAGAGCGGCTTCAAACACGCCTCAGTGTGTGTGAGTCACAGGGGGAGGAGCCTCAACCTGGAGCAGCCCCAGAAACACCCCTCAGTGTGTGTGAGTCACAGGGGGAGGAGCCTCAACCTGGCGCAGCCCCAGAAACACCCCTCAGTGTGTGTGAGTCACAGGAGGAGGAGCCTCAACCTGGAGCAGCCCCAGAAACACGCCTCAGTGTGTGTGAGTCACAGGGGGAGGAGCCTCAACCTGGCGCAGCCCCAGAAACACACCTCAGTGTGTGTGAGTCACAGGGGGAGGAGCCTCAACCTGGAGCAGCCCCACTTCAGGAATCTGGCCCAGCCAAGAAGGTTATAATTCTGAAAGTTGTCCAGTTTTCTGAAATTGCTGCTGCTCATGCGAGTGTTTGCACTGACTGTGCCAGTGTAGCCATAGCTTTTCACCCACCCATTTCTTCTGAATTGGATCTGACTATGGAAACTAAAAGCGACACCATAATGTTACGACCTCATCCTCTTGGGGGCTTGATGATAAGATGAAACGAAATAACGATAATGAAATGAAAACTATTGCACTGTAGCTCTTGTGGTAATGCGACTAGACCGTGCGCCTCCCTGCCCCTCTATGCGCCTCCGTCCACCTCTATATGCCTCCGTGCGCCTCCCTGCCCCTCTGTGCCTCTGTGCTCCTCCCTGCCCCTCTGTGTGCCTCTGTGTGCCTACCTGCCCCTCTGTGCCTCAGTGCGCCTCCCTGCCCCTCTATGCGCCTCCGTGCGCCTCCATGCCCCTCTGTGCCTCCGTGCGCCTCCCTGCCCCTCTATGCGCCTCCGTGCACCTCTGTTGTCCTCCATGCACCTCTATGTGCCTCCGTGCGCCTCCCTGCCCCTCTATGCTCCTCCGTGCACCTCTATGTGCCTCCGTGCGCCTCCCTGCCCCTCTATGTGCCTCCGTGCGTCTCCCTGCCCCTCTGTGTGCCTCTGTGCACCGCCCTGCCCCTCTATGTGCCTCCGTGCACCTCTATGTGCCTCTATGCACCTCCCTGCCCCTCTATGTGCCTCCGTGCGTTTCCCTGCCCCTCTATGTGCCTCCGTGCCCCTCCCTGCCCCTCTATGTGCCTCCATGCCCCTCTATGTGCAAACGTGCGCCTCCCTGCCCCTCTATGCGCCTCCGTGCACCTCTATGTGCCTCCATGCCCCTCCCTGCCCCTCTGTGCCTTCATGCCCCTCCCTGCCCCTCTATGTGCCTCCATGCCCCTCCCTGCCCCTCTGTGCCTCCATGCCCCTCCTTGCCCCTCTATGCACCTCCGTGCACCTCTATACGCCTCTATGCGCCTCCGTGCGCCTCCCTGCATCTTTGTGGGCTCTGGGACTCCTCCCTGCTTCCCGGGCTCTACCACAGCCCACCTCTCCCATGGCCCGACTCTTCCAGGCTGCTGCTGCATCAGACAGTCTTAAGATTAAAAGATTAAAACTGATATTACAGGAGCCTTTGCGACTTTACAGAACAGAAAGACCCACAGCGTTAGTTAAGGATTGATAGAGAAACACACAAATCGATGTTTTACAGCGGAAATTACAGAGCAGGTGCAAAACCCCCGCTGTTAAAGTGGGATGAATTAGCCCAGGAAATGGAGAGGGAGGTCTGTGTGGTTCTGCAGGCAGGAAATGGAGAGGGAGGTCTGCGTGGTTCTGCAGGCAGGGAGGTCACCAGTCACTCCCGAGCCCGTCTGTGTGTGTACATGGTGTTAAGTTTGAGTATGAATGTTAGTACGCTGCTTGTACAGGACCCGTGTTTACCTGTGTGTACAGTGCCTGTGTTTACATGTGTGTACAGTACCTGTGTTTACATGTGTGTATAGTACCTGTGTTACCTGTGTGAAGCTGATAGGGAGATGTGTGTTTGTGTGTCAGGATGAACAGTAGAAGCTGTGTGTGTGTGCTACCTGTGTGTGAAGCTCATGGGTGTGTGTGTGTGTGTGTGTGTGTGTGTGTGTGTGATCGTATGATCAGTATAGGTGGATGTAGATGTTGAGGACATTCAGAGTTGTGACGTGACTGAGTGACATTTCTGGAAATTTACAGGACAGTTTGTGCCAAACATCAAAAAAATGTCAAATCAAACGGTATTTCAGTTCTGACATCTATTCTGAGCATCGTACTAATGACTTCAGTGTCACAGTCTCCTTGGGAACTATTTTGCAAACGAATAACAGACCTGGATAAAAGCAAGTTGTGGAAATTAAAATAAATGAAAATGGCAGCATTAACAGTGAGGGGGGGGGGGGGTGCTTATTCTGAATGACTGCTCCAGGCTAAGTCAAAGTTGATGCTGATTTTTTCACTTGTAGTAATAAAGCATCTGAGGACTGGCACAGGCTGCTTTTTGCACTTGTAGTAATAAAGCATCAGAGGGCTGGCATAGCTCAGATAATTAAACCTGTTTGTGCTCTATGCAGCCTCAGTGCTGGCATGGCGTAAGAACAACACCAACGGTGTGTTACTATGGTTACCCATAGACTACAGTGGCGGCATCAGCGGTATGCAGAGAGAAAGAGGGGGGCGAAAGAGGGGAGAGAGTTCCTGCTGTGCCGTTAGAGGGGATCGTGGCCTGGGACCCCCCAAATCCCTTTCCTCATCTGAAGACTGCATGTCACTATGACAATATGCAAATTCCATTTCTATCTGAGCTACCGGTATCAGAGCACAGGGATCAGGGCACAGGCAGTCTGAGCTACAGGGATCAGAGCACAGGCAGCCTGAGCTACAGAGATCAAAGCACAGGCAGCCTGAGCTACAGGGATCAGAGCACAGGCAGTCTGAGTTAGAGGGACCAGAGCACAGGGATCAGAACATAGGCAGCCTGAGCTACAGGTATCAGAGCACAGGCAGTCTGAGCTACAGCAATCTGAGCACAGGCAGCCTGAGCTACAGGGATCAGAGCACAGGCAGCCTGAGCTACAGAGATCAGAGCACAGGCAGTTTGACCTACAGGGATCAGAGCACAGGCAGCCTGAGCTACAGAGATCAGAGCACAGGGATCAGAGCACAGGCAGCCTGACCTACAGCAATCAGGCACAGGCAGCCTGAGCTATAGTGATAACCCCTTGTCTGGTCTTATAAGAAAACACCTTTTAAAACGATATAGGGACCATTTCTCTTTGTCCTATAGTAATGTTGATTTGGTAAGTTATGGAGTCGTGCTAATTTGCCTAAACTTGTTGTTAGCACATGTCTCCCTTAATAACAATCTGAGACAAGTGTACTTTCAGTTCCAGAGTTTTATTATAAAACTAAATCAGGATGCCAAATCTCATTAAAATCTGTGTGTTTGTGGTCCAAATGCGCGTTGAATTGACCCAGACTTACCCTATGATGCATGTGAATGCTGTAGACAATATTTTTTATTATGGTGGATATTTTTTCCAAACGAGCGGCTTCATGTTGGTCAGTAATAAAAATTCATTACCGTTAGACGTCCGGATTTAACTGCCAGGGTGTAACGGTGCCCACAAATTAAAAAGAAGAAAAAGAATTTGCAACTACAAACTGCAAATATGAAATTCCATGCCTGTTCCTCCTTATCTGTGAGCTTTGCTGGGGAAAGATTTCATTTGCTGTGGTTTTTACAAATAAGGACCTTGCAATTGTGGAAGAATTTAAATATGCTTTTGTCCAGATTTATGGTGCGGGCAGGAGCTCAGCGGAGCGTTTGTGTTTGAAATCTCTGGTGCTGAGCAGTTAAAGTGCAGCTCAAAGCGCTGAGGCTGTAATTCATTTAGGCGCTCGGATCTCTTTTATGGCCCCAGACTCAGGAACGGCAGCGGCAGCCTCTTCCGCCGGGTTTCAGTGCTGAGCATGACTGTGACTCTGCACTGGGGGTATCAGTGCTGAGTGTGACTGTGACTCTGTACTGGGGGTATCAGTGCTGAGTGTGACTGTGACTCTGCACTGGGGGTATCAGTGCTGAGTGTGACTGTGACTCTGCACTGGGGGTATCAGTGCTGAGTGTGACTGTGACTCTGCACTGGGGGTATCAGTGCTGAGTGTGACTGTGACTCTGTACTGGGGGTCTCAGTGCTGAGCATGACTGTGACTCTGTACTGGGGATATCAGTGCTGAGTGTGACTGTGACTCTGTACTGGGGGTATCAGTGCTGAGTGTGACTGTGACTCTGTACTGGGGGTATCAGTGCTGAGCATGACTGTGACTCTGTACTGGGGGTATCAGTGCTGAGTGTGACTGTGACTCTGTACTGGGGGTATCAGTGCTGAGTGTGACTGTGACTCTGTACTGGGGGTATCAGTGCTGAGCATGACTGTGACTCTGTACTGGGGGTATCAGTGCTGAGTGTGACTGTGACTCTGCACTGGGGGTATCAGTGCTGAGTGTGATTGTGACTCTGTACTGGGGGTCTCAGTGCTGAGTGTGACTGTGACTCTGCACTGGGGGTATCAGTGCTGAGTGTGACTGTGACTCTGTACAGATGGAAGAACGCCCCCCTGGGGGGGGGGGGGGGGGTTTGAGTGATTCCTGGAGTCTGGAATGGCTGTGCATTTCCGAGCCAATCATGGGAGTGTAGCTGACTGTGGGCCTGACTGATGTGTACAATTTGCTTCCATTCATGGCTGACGCCTCCTAATTATGCAGACGGCTGGCACTTTCACTTCCTTAATGTGAAACGCACAGATTGCAGGAGCGTCTGGAGAATGCTGCAGGAGAGAGAGAGAGAGCGGCACAGGAATCAGGTCTGTAACAGGTCTCACAGTTCACTGCTGCATTGCAGAGTGTGAATGAGAATCAGAATGTTTTCCTGATCATTTCTGCACACACTGCGTGTGCAGTCACTGAACGCTTTGAGTATTCAGGCAGACAGATGAAAGCTTGCCTCCTCCTGGTGTCTGTGGCTGAGAACGGACAGGTGCTCCAGGGTGTGGGCGTTCTGCAGAGAGAGGCACTCATTAGAGGTGCTCGTTAGTGTGGAGGGACAGGGCCCCTCTGGACTCTGTGTCCCACAGGTGTCTCAGCAGAGAAGATACTCAGGTACTCAGAGCTGTGGAACTGACCAGACGCGGAACACCCACCTCTGCGTCCTCACGCGAGAGAGCTGGCACACTTAGCACAGTGCTAGCCCTAAGTTCACACACAACACAGAGCTACAGGGCTGTGCTAAACACAGAGCTACAGGGCTGTGCATAAACACAGAGCCACAGGACTGTGCTAAACACAGAGCTATAGGACTGTGCTAAACACAGAGCTATAGGACTATGCTAAACACAGAGCCACAGGGCTGTGCTAAACACAGAACCACAGGGCTGTGCTAAACACAGAGCTACAGGGCAGTGCTAAACACATAGCTACAGGGCTGTGCTAAACACAGAACCACAGGGCTGTGCTAAACACAGAGCCACAGGGCTGTGCTAAACACAGAACCACAGGGCTGTGCTAAACACAGAGCTACAGGGCAGTGCTAAACACATAGCTACAGGGCTGTGCTAAACACAGAGCCGCAGAACTGTGCATTTATAAGCAGGGGCGTCGTAGTGGGGGGGAAAATGGGACTGACTACCCAGGGTCTGAATGGGGGGAGGGCCCTCGAAAAGCCTGGAATGGTGCGTGAGAGACATGGATCAAGAGAGGAAGGGGGCCCACAGAGACTGCTTATGTATAGGGCCCAGAATTTTGTGCTACACCCCTGTTTATGAGACAGGAGGAAACGGACTTAAAATGATTGATTTCCTAAATCCTGATAGCAATGCTAGCAGTCATCAGTGTAAGAGGTGACCCCTGGCATTGATATACACCTACTTAAGCACAACCGTACCGACAGGACTTTACAGTCATCTTTAGAGCTTTAAGGGCTGTGAAAATAAATATGGATTTCCTCTGGAAGCTGTGGGATGGAGTCTAATATGGAGCCCAAACGCTTTCCTACCTGCTTCAGGTGTGCGGGGACCGGAAGGCCACCTGGAAGAGTCACTGCGGACGGTCAGACTATCCGAAAACGCCGCCTGACTCCTGAATCCACGGTGATGTAATCATGTCTTAATCGCTCTGGCGGATAGTGAAACAGCTGAATTAGGAGGCTGCTCAGGCCTGAGATTTCAGGGGAGCTGAAGCCCCTACTGGAGGGCCAAATATACTGATACATGAATGAATTAATCATTGTGTTTATATAGCCCTTTTCTGCATGCTCACGGTGCTTTACAGTGATGAGGGGGATCTGACCTGACCCCCCCCCCCCCCCATGACCCATTCTGTCCCGTGCTGCTGCTCTAAGACGGTGCGTTCGCTGTGTCTCTGGCGCAAACAAGTGATGAATCCTTTCCAAACTTTTCCAACTGCGTACAAGAGCAGCTTGGCTTTGGTGTGGAAGTTTCTCCTCTGATACATACGGTCTCTGAACACATGGGCCTCATAGGCCTGGAACTACGGTCACTATTGTACGGATGATTGTAGCTGAACGTGGATTTGAGACCCTTTTATTTGCCCAGCCAAAGATCAGGCGATTGAGATCGAGGGAGAACTTGTTGAATTATAGAGGGACAGCAGCGCTTTGGTTGCAATAACTACACAAATACCCTCGACTGTTAGATGCTGCACTTAAACTGCCCATCGTATCACATTATAAACTGCCCCTGTCGTATCCAATCATAAACTGCCCCTGTCGTATTGTATTATAAACTGCCCCTGTCGTATCCAATCATAAACTGCCCCTGTCGTATTGTATTATAAACTGCCCCTGTCGTATCCAATCATAAACTGCCCCTGTCGTATCCAATCATAAACTGCCCCTGTCGTATTGTATTATAAACTGCCCCTGTCGTATCCAATCATAAACTGCCCCTGTCGTATCCAATCATAAACTGCCCCTGTTGTATCCAATCATAAACTGCCTCTGTCGTATTGTATAATAAACTGCCCCTGTCGTAGCCAATCATAAACTGCCCCTGTCGTATCCAATCATAAACTGCCCCTGTCGTATCCAATCATAAACTGCCCCTGTCGTATTGTATTATAAACTGCCCCTGTCGTACCGCATTATAAACTGCCCCTGTTGTATCCAATCATAAACTGCCCCTGTCGTATCCAATCATAAACTGCCCCTGTCGTATCCAATCATAAACTGCCCCGTCGTATTGTATTATAAACTGCCCTTGTCGTATTGTATTATAAACTGCCCGTCATACTGCATTATAAACTGCCTCTGTCGTATTGTATTATAAACTGCCCCTGTCGTATCCAATCATAAACTGCCCCTGTCGTATCCAATCATAAACTGCCCCTGTCGTATCCAATCATAAACTGCCCCTGTCGTATCCAATCATAAACTGCCCCTGTCGTATTGTATTATAAACTGCCCTTGTCGTATTGTATTATAAACTGCCCCTGTCGTATCCAATCATAAACTGCCCCTGTCGTACTGCATTATAAACTGCCCGTCGTATCGTGTAAATCTACACGCGGCAGGATTGCTCTTTTTGAGCGTGCTGTAAGCTGCAGATCAGGTGACCTGTCCGACTCCAAATCCCTGGATTTCACATGGATCGCTCGCTTTAAGTTCTACTCAAGAGTGACGCAGTTTCCGTTCACACAAGCGTCTTCATTCTGGATTTGTTTCTTACGGTTCATAAGCGATGCCCACTTTAAGCACTGTTCATGCTTACCTCTTCAAATTTGTTCCTTCCTGGTTCCTTATTGTTTATAAGTTATTATTACTATAGTTTCTGCAGCTGGAACTGGCCTTCTTTTCTTTATTGAAATGTGACTGCTGACGGCAGCAGGATGAATATAAATATAAACATCTTATCTGCTCACATCCAACTGAGAACTCCCTGGATTGAGTGTCACCCTGCAGCAGGACAGTGATACCAGACACTGCTGAAGAAAACGAGGAATTTTTCAGAGCCAAAAAGTGGAATGTTCTTAACTGGCCAAGTCAACCACCAGTCCTTAGTCCTCCTGAGCATGTGTCACTTGTCTCAGGTGAGACGGAAGGCAAAAATCCCTGAAACAAACAGGAAGTGAAGACTGCTGCAGCGCATGACCAGCATACCCAGCATCTATCTGATCAGCATACCCAGCATCTGACCAGCATACCCAGCATCTATCTGACCAGCATACCCAGCATCTGACCAGCATACCCAGCATCTGATCAGCATACCCAGCATCTATCTGATCAGCATACCCAGCATCTGATCAGCATACCCAGAATCTGACCAGCATACCCAGCATCTGACCAGCATACCCAGCATCTGACCAGCATACCCAGCATCTGATCATGCCTATGGATCAGACTACAAGCATTCGTCCAATATAAAGGATATACAACCAAGTACTAAATATGACAATTTTATGTGATATGTTCATTTATCCAATTAATTTTGGTCCCCTAAAATGGGGGACAATAAAAAAGGGCTGTAGTTCCTACATGGATCACTGGATATGGGTGTACATGCCCTTAATTTAATACTGACAGTTTGCACTTTAACCCCACTTTCATTGTTTCACACACACACACACACACACGCACACACATGCACATGCACACACACATACACACACACACAGACACATACACATGCATACACACACACACACACACACACACAGACACACACACACACACACACATGCACACACAGACGCATGCACACACATACACACACACACACAGATAGACAAACACACACACAAACACACACAAAGATACAGGCACACACATACACATGCGCACACACATGCACACAGACAGACAGGCACACACGCACGCACACACACATTATGCTGCTCCTCCTGAACCTGCAGATTTTAAATGGACCCAGCACTGTCATATAGGAGGGATGTGTTGCCAGTTCTCAGTCCATAACTGAGGTTTCTGCCTGTGACTTTATATTCATTTATTTCTGAGAAACACTGTTTTCATTAATCTTTTAATTTTACCATCTGTACAGTATTTGCACGGTTGCTGTCATAAAACACTTATTATTTTAGCTTTGTTCATTTACAAGAACATGAATTATATTCATAGTCTAAGTAAAGAAAACCAGTGAGAATTAAAATGTGACATCATGGCTTGTTTTTAATGAACTTGACACAAGCATTTTTTAAACAGCGGAGGCACTGTTGATGAAAGAGGAGAGCTTAATTTACAGTTGAAAATATGATTTGAGAGGTCATTAAACTGTAATGCATTTAGAATTGGCTCTGGCTGTTTTACAGACATTCAGTTTGCTGGTAAGTTACAGTCAATGCATCATTTTAAATGTACTGGTGTCAGATGCAAATGAGCCTTTCCTTATGTGGACTTAATTGTGTCCTTTTATTGCTATCACAATTAAAATTATTTTAGCTCATTACATGTTGGATATAATTGAGAAGCAGTACTTTAATTACCTTGCGCTCTCATTAAAATAATAAAAGTTCTATATTTTTTGTTGTAAACTGAAAAGACTTGTGTAATTATTCCAAGTGTTCCTACAGGGAGTTTATTTTAACATAATTGTTGGTTTTCTTTGGCATGATTACATCAAATGTCTCAATATACACATGAATGGTTGAGTCGCTTAAACAGCAATTCAAACTGTGTATTTGAATTAATACACAACTTGAATAGACCAAGATTTTGTTCAATGATCGCACCTTCCTCATGGTAAAAGTGACTTTCTTGTTTCTGGAGCAGGTTGTAAATGTATTTTTAAAAGCGTGAACTGCTGTTTACCCCACTCTGCCCGCGGGGTAGAGCCTCAACTTCTCACCCACGTTTCAGAGGCATAGGAGAGCAGCCAGGAAGGCCCTGTGTGTCTGTTCAGATCGATCTTTGGCTAAAATAACACAGTGTGCTTCATTTTGGGGATTTGGACCATTTTTTGAAATGTGCAGGTTTTCATTTTCGATCCTGACCAGGTCATTTTTTATGCATTATTTCTGTGACTTCCTGATTGTTTGAGAACCTGTGAGTGACCTGTGGGAGGCACTTCTGCTCATCGCAGAACACCGACTGGAAAGACACTGCGTCAGTGATAAACCTCAGCTACACAGGCTAGTGTATGGAGCTTAGAGCCCACATCTACACACTGCCCATTACACACACACACACACACACACACACATACACACACCCTACCTGCACACTATCTCAGCCCAGACACACACACACACACTCTACCTGCACACTCTCAGCCCAGACACACATCTGCAAAAAACTAAACACGCCAATATCTGATAAAGCAGAATTCAGGGAGATCCACAGGCATATATACGATTTAAAACATAACTGCGCAAAACTGTTTACAAAGCGTGTGATTCCTTCCAGAACCGACTCTTGTGAATGGAGGTGCAGGATTTGCAGGACTGTCTTTAGGCACAGAGTTGAAGCCAAAAACCCTATTTTTGTCACTCAGCTCTTGTCTCTCTGGTTTGGTCTCTCCTTCTGATTCCACACAAACTTAAAATTGTATGACTCCTCTCACCAAGTGCGTCAACGCATTTAAAGAGACGGTGTGCTATTTTCGCTACAACACACACACGCGCACACACATACGCAGTACACGCACACGCATGCATGTACATGCACGCGCACACACACACACCTACACACACACGCACACACACACGCAGTACACGCACACGCTTGCACGCACATGCACACACACACACACACACACACACACACACACACCTACACACACACGCAGTACAGACAGGGAGCACAGAAGCTTCAGGTACAGTGGCATTTTCTGCTCTGGTCACCAACTCCTGTGCTATAAAGAATAAGCCCTGCTAAAGAGAGATCTCACCTGGGTTTACTCAGGTGGGATCTGGGGTGAGTGACAGGTGAGTGACAGGGGTGGGGTGATTGCCAGGTCTGGGGTGAGTGGCAGGTGTGGAGTGAGTGGCAGGTGTGGGGTGAGCTGGGCAGCCATGCAATGCTGCAGAGTCCTGCAGTTACATTCCTCTTTTAAAAAAAAAAATGTTTTACTCAGTCTCTCCCTGCACTTAGATTCTCCTTTGAAAAGCTCAAACCATTTATTATTAAAAATCAATTTTGCGATTGTGTCAGAAGAGAATGGGTAAAGCGGAAAAAAGTAATTTTCCAGCTGGAAAGCTGATCACTCACAGACGCAGGCACGTCTCCATGCTGGCTTTGCTGAATGAGAAGTCAAAGTCATCACTTCACACTCCTCCTGCAGCCCAGCGCTTCCAATCCACCTGCGCCTCAAATCTACCTGCACCTCCAATCCACCTGCGTTTCCAATCCACCTGCGTTTCCAATCCACCTGCGCTTCCAATCCACCTGCACCTACAATCCACCTGCACCTCCAATCCACCTGCGTTTCCATCCACCTGCTCTTCCAATCCACCTGCGCCTCAAATCTACCTGCACCTCCAATCCACCTGCATTTCCAATCCACCTGCGCTTCCAATCCACCTGCGCCTCCAATCCACCTGCGTTTCCAATCCACCTGCGTTTCCAATCCACCTGCGCTTCCAGTCCACCTGCACCTCCAATCCACCTGCACCTCCAATCCACCTGCGTTTCCAATCCACCTGCTCTTCCAATCCACCTGCGCCTCAAATCTACCTGCACCTCCAATCCACCTGCGTTTCCAATCCACCTGCGCTTCCAATCCACCTGCGCCTCCAATCCACCTGCGCCTCCAATCCACCTGCACCTCCAATCCACCTGCGCCTCCGATCCACCTGCGTTTCCAATCCACCTGCACTCTCAGTCCACCTGCGCCTCCAATCCACCTGCACCTCCAATCCACCTGCGTTTCCAATCCACCTGCGCCTCAAATCTACCTGCACCTCCAATCCACCTGCGTTTCCAATCCACCTGCACCTTCAATCCACCTGCGTTTCCAATCCACCTGCGCTTCCAATCCACCTGCGCCTCAAATCTACCTGCACCTCCAATCCACCTGCACCTCCAATCCACCTGCGTTTCCAATCCACCTGCACCTCCAATCCACCTGCGTTTCCAATCCACCTGCTCTTCCAATCCACCTGCACCTCCAATCCACCTGCGCCTCCAATCCACCTGCACCTCCAATCCACCTGCGTTTCCAATCCACCTGCGCCTCCAATCCACCTGCGTTTCCAATCCACCTGCACTTTCAGTCCACCTCTGCCTCCAATCCACCTGCACCTCCAATCCATCTGTGCTTTCGCGGCTGTTAATCATGAGCAGGAGGCCGTACTGCAGCGGTATTAGCCTGCGACTGAGCCTAAGGTATTAGCCTACGACTGCGACTGAGGCTAAGGTATTAGCCTGCGACTGCGACTGAGGCTACGGTATTAGTCTGCGACTGCGACTGAGGCTAAGGTATTAGCCTGCGACAGCAACTGAGGCTACGGTATTAGCCTGCGACTGAGGCTAATCTGTGAACCTGGGCTATGGTATTGGCCTGCGTCTGAGGCTAATCTGTGACCCTGGGCTACGTTATTAGCCTGCGATTGAGGCTAATTGTGAACCTGGCTATGATACATGTGTTTATGTTCACTATGTTAGCTCGGCTGCAGTGTTAGTTATTTTTTCTCTTGACAGACGTTCTGTCACTGATACATTACATTGTGCAGTGTTGTTCTGTTACATCTTTATTCAATCCACAAGACTACTGTTTTGGCATAAGCACATGCTCACTTTTGCAACAAAAAATTTGATATGATGTACTGTATTCCAGTGCTTCTTATGAATGTACAGAACTCTGAAAGATGTCTTTCTCTTAGACATACAGCATTAGCCGATCCAATGCAGCGTTGGAATGACTCATTCTGACCTGTTCATCTCCCTGGGGGGGTTTCAGCACTGAAACCTGCCACTAGCCAGATGGCTTCAGGGGTAAATGAGCGTTATCTTCTGCTTTATTTGCGGTCCTGGAAACAGGATTACCCCGTTATCATTGCTTCTGTGTTTTGGAAAGTCACTCCATATGAAGCCATTGACCAAATCAGTAAGTAATCCAGAGAGATTACTCAGTTTTCAGGTGTGTGTGTGTGTGCAGGTAGGGCAGTTCTCAGGTGTGTGAGTGTGTGTGCAGGTAGGGAAGTTCTCAGGTGTGTGTGTGAGTGTGCAGGTAGGGCAGTTCTCAGGTGTGTGAGTGTGTGCAGGTAGGGCAGTTCTCAGGTGTGTGTGTGAGTGTGCAGGTAGGGAAGTTCTCAGGTGTGTGAATGTGTGTGCAGGTAGGGCAGTTCTCAGGTGTGTGAGTGTGTGTGCAGGTAGGGCTGTTCTCAGGTGAGTGAATGTGTGTGCAGGTAGGGCAGTTCTCAGGTGTGTGAGTGTGTGTGCAGGTATGGCAGTTCTCAGGTGTGTGAGTGTGTGTGCAGGTATGGCAGTTCTCAGGTGTGTGAATGTGTGCAGGTAGGGCAGTTCTCAGGTGTGTGAGTGTGTGTGCAGGTATGGCAGTTCTCAGGTGTGTGAATGTGTGCAGGTAGGGCAGTTCTCAGGTGTGTGAATGTGTGCAGGTAGGGCAGTTCTCAGGTGTGTGAGTGTGCAGGTAGGGCAGTTCTCAGGTGTGTGAGTGTGTGCAGGTAGGGCAGTTCTCAGGTGTGTGAGTGTGTGTGCAGGTAGGGCAGTTCTCAGGTGTGTGAGTGTGCAGGTAGGGCAGTTCTCAGGTGTGTGAGTGTGTGTGCAGGTAGGGCAGTTCTCAGGTGTGTGAGTGTGTGCAGGTAGGGCAGTTCTCAGGTGTGTGAGTGTGTGCAGGTAGGGCAGTTCTCAGGTGTGTGTGTGAGTGTGTGCAGGTAGGGCAGTTCTCAGGTGTGTGAGTGTGTGCAGGTAGGGCAGTTCTCAGGTGTGTGAGTGTGTGCAGGTAGGGCAGTTCTCAGGTGTGTGAGTGTGCAGGTAGGGCAGTTCTCAGGTGTGTGAGTGTGTGTGCAGGTAGGGCAGTTCTCAGGTGTGTGAGTGTGTGCAGGTAGGGCAGTTCTCAGGTGTGTGAGTGTGTGCAGGTAGGGCAGTTCTCAGGTGTGTGTGTGAGTGTGTGCAGGTAGGGCAGTTCTCAGGTGTGTGTGTGAGTGTGTGCAGGTAGGGCAGTTCTCAGGTGTGTGAGTGTGTGCAGGTAGGGCAGTTCTCAGGTGTGTGAGTGTGTGCAGGTAGGGCAGTTCTCAGGTGTGTGAGTGTGTGCAGGTAGGGCAGTTCTCAGGTGTGTGAGTGTGTGCAGGTAGGGCAGTTCTCAGGTGTGTGAGTGTGTGTGCAGGTAGGGCAGTTCTCAGGTGTGTGAGTGTGTGCAGGTATGGCTGTTCTCAGGTGTGTGTGTGAGTGTGCAGGTAGGGCAGTTCTCAGGTGTGTGAGTGTGTGCAGGTAGGGCAGTTCTCAGGTGTGTGTGTGAGTGTGTGCAGGTAGGGCAGTTCTCAGGTGTGTGAGTGTGTGCAGGTAGGGCAGTTCTCAGGTGTGTGAGTGTGTGCAGGTAGGGCAGTTCTCAGGTGTGTGAGTGTGTGCAGGTAGGGCAGTTCTCAGGTGTGTGAGTGTGTGTGCAGGTAGGGCAGTTCTCAGGTGTGTGAGTGTGTGCAGGTAGGGCAGTTCTCAGGTGTGTGTGTGAGTGTGTGCAGGTATGGCTGTTCTCAGGTGTGTGTGTGAGTGTGCAGGTAGGGCAGTTCTCAGGTGTGTGAGTGTGTGCAGGTAGGGCAGTTCTCAGGTGTGTGAGTGTGTGTGCAGGTAGGGCAGTTCTCAGGTGTGTGTGTGAGTGTGCAGGTAGGGCAGTTCTCAGGTGTGTGAGTGTGCAGGTAGGGCAGTTCTCAGGTGTGTGAGTGTGTGCAGGTAGGGCAGTTCTCTGAGAGGTTGCCCAAATGCAGATCTTCAGTGCTTTGCATAAAAGGCTACTGTGCGTGCGCCCAGCTGCCTCTCCAAACATAACATTTATAAATGTCACAGTATTATCATCCCACTGCCAATTAAAAAGTATGCCAACACAATAATAAATATGCATCACACCTGTGTCTTACCTGAGTACTGATGCCTTCTCTGTGTGTTGGGGGGGGGGGGGGGTGTTTGTGCCACACACCTGTGTCTTACCTGAGTACTAATGCCTTCTCTGTGTGTTGGGGGGGGGGGGGGGTGGTGTTTGTTAGCAGGGAAATGAGATCTGAGCGATCAGTCAGCCACATGACCTCCGGTCCACACGCCAACGCTTCTCTTCTGCAGAACCCTGCCCTGAAGGAACGGGACAGAAAGCCAATTACTGCTCTGCAGAGAGTGAGAGAGAGCGCGGGGCCTCTGTGCACGGCGAGCGAAGGGCCTTACTACAGGGCGACCGAGGGGCCTGTTTGCAGAGAGAGAGAGGGGGAGAGAGAGGGAGAGAGAGAGAGAGAGAGAGAGCGCGGGGCCTCTGTGCACGGCGAGCGAAGGGCCTTACTACAGGGCGACCGAGGGGCCTGTTTGCAGAGAGAGAGAGGGGGAGAGAGAGGGAGAGAGACAGAGAGGGAAGGAGGGACCGGTCTGCAGGTTGGGAGGTGGCTGACAGCTGGAGCCACAGGCAGGTTTATATCTATCCTTACACGCACACACACACACAGAAACACATACACACACACATACACACACACACGCACACATACACACACACATATACACATACACACACAAACACACACACACATAAACACATACACACACACAAACACACACACAAACGCGTACACACACACACGCACAAACACACGCACACACACACACATACACAAACATGCACACACACACACACACATACAAACACACACATACACGCACACACACAAACACACACACGCACACACACACACACACACATACACAAACATGCACCCACATACACACACACACACATACACAAACATACACACACACACACACACACACATATACACAAACATACGCACATGCAACAAATGACGCACACACACACACATGCACAGACTCCCACATCTATCACTCTGATAAACACACACATTGAATGCTCAGTCACACATCTTGTGCACATACACACCTCTCTTGCACTCTCTCCTTTACACACTCCGCCTAGCACACTCACTCCTGTGAATACTCTCCCTCTTGCACACTCTCTCCCTTGCATGTTCACATCCTTGCACACTCTCTCCCCTTTGCACACTCACCCTCTTTCATACTCACCTCCTTGCACACTCACCCTCTTTCACACTCACCATCTGTCACACACTCTCCTTTGCACACTCTCCCTCTTGCACACTCTCTCCATTGCACACTGGGTTTAAAGTATCAGGCAGAATCCCTGTTTTTGGGATAGAGTTTCTGTTGAAGTTGAGGTTTAATTTCTGCCAGTGAAGGAATTCTTTGTTTGCAGAACTCAAGGTCTTTTTTATTTCCTGCAGCAGGAAGGCTTCTGTTCAGCCGCTGAAGCTCTTTCTGGGAGCTGTCCGTCAGTCTCTCAGCTAATGGCTGAAGCGGGGAGGAGGAATTGAACCTCCGCCTGCGTGCTGGGATGGCATTCGGCCGTGAGCTAGCCGCCCTACAGGCTGTCCCACACATCTCACCTTAGCCCACAGGGTTGGGTATGAGTGCTGTATGGGGGGGAGGGGGGAGATGCAGGTTTGGGTATGAGTGCTGTATGGGGGGAGGTGCTGGTTTGGGTATGAGTGCTGTATGGGGGGGAGGGGTTGGGTTGGGTATGAGTGCTGTATGGGGGGGAGGGGGGATGTGCTGGTTTGGGTATGAGTGCTGTATGGGGGGGGTACTGGTTTGGGTATGAGTGCTGTATGGGGGGGAGGGGTTGGTTTGGGTATGAGTGCTGTATGGGGGGAGGGGTTGGTTTGGGTATGAGTGCTGTATGGGGGGGAGGGGTTGGTTTGGGTATGAGTGCTGTATGGGGGGGAGGGGTTGGGTTGGGTATGAGTGCTGTATGGGGGGGAGGGGTTGGTTTGGGTATGAGTGCTGTATGGGGGGGAGGTGCTGGTTTGGGTATGAGTGCTGTATGGGGGGGAGGGGGGAGGTGCTGGTTTGGGTATGAGTGCTGTATGGGGGGAGGTGCTGGTTTGGGTATGAGTGCTGTATGGGGGGGAGGGGGAGGTGCTGGTTTGGGTATGAGTGCTGTATGGGGGGAGGTGCTGGTTTGGGTATGAGTGCTGTATGGGGGGGAGGGGTTGGGTTGAGTATGAGTGCTGTATGGGGGGGTGCTGGTTTGGGTATGAGTGCTGTATGGGGGGGGGTGCTGGTTTGGGTATGAGTGCTGTATGGGGGGGGAGGTGCTGGTTTGGGTATGAGTGCTGTATGGGGGCGGAGGTGCTGGTTTGGGTATGAGTGCTGTATGGGGGGGGAGGTGCTGGTTTGGGTATGAGTGCTGTATGATGTGCTGGGGGGGAGGGGGTGGGTGCTTGTGTCTGATTGTGAGGCCCTGCTGTGGGTTATTTGTTCAGGGTTGTTCCGGCCTTATCCAGTGGCAGACACGCAGTTCCCTGGTGATCCTGCCTGATGCACACAGACGGCTCTGTAATGAGTCACGTCCAATCAATAAAGCCGGCAGTTTAGAGTCTGCCTGAGACAGAGGAGGAGCACAGTAATGTAGCGCAGTCTCCTCTACTGCACAGTTTAGAGTCTGCCTGAGACAGAGGAGCACAATAACGTAGCGCAGTCTCCTCTCCTGCACAGTTTAGAGTCTGCCTGAGACAGAGAGGAGCACAGTAACGTAGCGCAGTCTCCTCTCCTGCACAGTTTAGAGTCTGCCTGAGACAGAGAGGAGCACAGTAACGTAGCACAGTCTCCTCTCCTGCACAGTTTAGAGTCTGCCTGAGACAGAGAGGATCACAGTAACGTAGCGCAGTCTCCTCTACTGCACAGTTTAGAGTCTGCCTGAGACAGAGAGGAGCACAGTAACCTGCACAGTTTAGCACCTTTTATGGGCCCCTGAGAACAAGCTAAATCTGACACTGGAACAGCACACCCCCCTCCCCCCCCGACACCCCAACAGCCGACCGCCCAGCCCTCCAACCCCCACCTCACATCTTCACTATGGGGGCTCACACAAACACACACACACACACACAGACACTCACATGCACCCTTACACGCACACGCACACACATGAACCCTTACACGCACACACACACACGCACGCACACACACACTCCTACACACAGACACAGGCATGCACACACACACATGCACACACGCTCACACTCACACACACACGCACACATTCACATGCACCCTTACACGCACACACATGAACCCTTACATGCACACACACACACATGCACGCACACACACACACTCCTACACACAGACATAGGCATGCACACACACACACACACACACACACACACACAGAGCTTCCCACTATCCAGCGGATTTATTTACTCACAGCTCCCAAAATGCATTGTTCTCATATCTGTTTGTGATTCTCAGGGGTTCGTGTTAAATGTTTTTAATAATTCTTCATGGATATTTTCAGACTAAAATATATTTTTGAAGTGGTGAAAATGAGTACTGAAAATAAGCCTTGTGTATGAGAATCTCTTTCTCTACAAACCTGCATGTAGGTTCGTACTTACCGCCTGTACTTACCGCCCACATTTACCGCTCATATTTACTGCTTGTATTTGCCACTCTTACGTACCGCCCGTACTTACTGCTCATACTTACCGCTAATAATTACTGCTCGTATTTACCGCTCTTACTTACCGCTCGTCTCTCCCTCTGTAACAGGCAGCCTGTGCCTCGTTTCCAGCAAGGATCTGAAACGAAATGCAATGTCTATATTAATTTATTAATAGTGTGCTGCCTCCTGTCACCTGTCCTGAGACAAGCTGGTTCAGCAGCGGCTCTTCCACAGGGCTTTGGGGTTAAATCCTGCTGTTCCACAGGCTCTGGGGTTAGATCCCCCCTGCCTTCCACAGGCTCTGGGGTTATATCCCACTCTTCCCCAGGGCACTGGGGTTAAATCCTGCTGTTCCACAGGCTCTGGGGTTAGATCCCCCCTGCCTTCCACAGGCTCTGGGGTTATATCCCGCTCTTCCCCAGGGCTTTGGGGTTAAATCCCGCTGTTCCACAGGCTCTGGGGATATATCCCGCTCTTCCCCAGGGCACTGGGGTTAAATCCCCCCTGCCTTCCACAGGCTCTGGGGTTAAATCCCACTCTACAGACCGAAGCGGTTTGGCAGAATCCTGGGTGGAGTAGAGATGTGAGTTTGTGCTCACGACGTACCTGTGGATGAGTCAGAATACTGAGTCACCCCCCCCCCCCCCCCAGGAGACGAGGAGTTCTGCTCTGGTATGATGTGCCTCAGGGAACCTGTTCCCTCCCCAGCTCCACTCAGATCCCGCAGCTACGCGCTCAGATAACCGCGCGCAGCGGCACGTGCACCGCCCGTAACCTGGAGATACGCCTTTCATGTGCTTTTATGGGAAATCTCTGGCGATATAACATGATATGAGAAGCCATTATTTTCTAATTAATTTTCATGGTCACAGACTTCCCAATGGAACTGTGGAATTTACTTGACATGGAATTTCCATTTTTGAACTCAATGGCAAATTTCAAAACAAATTAATTATGCAAATCCACGATCATCAGCTGCCATGATAAGAGCAGAACTGAAAGATTTTGTTCAATTGTCTGAGCAAATTAGACGCTGGGTGGGGGGAGGGGCTTGTGCACTTTCATTGACACGTATCCTCAGAAACCTTCAGAGGCCTCATATGACTGAGACCTGGACTCCATTACAAACGCGCTCTTAGTAAAAAGGGTTCTGGCTGGATTCTTTGATTGGCATCACAGGTGTAGCCCTTCTTAATTCTTTATGGAAAAGTGGAGAATTCCCAGATTTATCTATGTTGCCTGACGGAGAGCCCTTGAGCCAGGCCGGGTTCCCCTGTCGACACACGGAGGCTTTGGGGCGGCCCTCTGGGTGCTGCTGAAGTGTGTCGTGTGAAATGTCAGGAGTGTTGGACTAAAACCTGCTGCTTTTCATTTTCCGAGCGGCTGGCAGCGTTTACATGGTGATAAATAGCTCTGCGCTCAGGAAACACGAGGGGTCAGGTTCTCCTCCACTGCTCTGTAACCCGCTGTTGTCAAAAAGGACTTTTCACCTTTTTCTTGGTGTGGGTTAATTATCAGTGACCTCAGTCAGGTGTTCAGGGGGTAGCTCAGATCACACAGAAAGGAGAAACCATTCCCAGAATACACTGTTGTCCATTATGTCTGCAACCTCTCAACTGTCACATCCATCCACAAACCACCTGAGACCAGAACAAGAAACTCAGTACAAGGAGTTTATGAGAGGTATTAGGGGTATGAGAGGGGTATATTGGGGTTTGAGAGGGGTAAATTGGGGTATTAGAGGGATATGTTAGGGTTTGAGAGGGGTAAATCGGGGTATTAGAGGGGTATATTGGGGTTTGAGGGGGTAAATTGGGGTATTAGAGGGGTATATTGGGGTTTGAGAGGGGTAAATCTGGGTATTAGAAAGATATATTGGGGTTTAAGAGGGGTAAATCAGGGTATTAGAGGGGTATATTGGGGTTTGAGAGGGGTAAATCAGGGTATTAGAGGGGTATATTGGGGTTTGAGAGGGGTAAATCAGGGTATTAGAGGGGTATATTGGGGTTTGAGAGGGGTAAATCAGGGTATTAGAGGGGTATATTGGGGTTTGAGAGGGGTAAATCAGGGTATTGGAGGGGTATATTTGGGTTTGAGAGGGGTATATAGGGAATTTGTGAGAGAGAGTACTAACGCATGCTGACTTTACAGACCTCGGCTAGGTTCTTGAGCACAACAGCAGATTCTGTAAAAATCCCGTAATTAACTTTTAAGGAGGAAAGCGAGGCCTCCCGTTTGTGTTTGCCCTCCCACTCAGCCACGGCTCTCACGGGGCTGGGTCGCAGGGCTGGGTCGCAGGGCTGGGTCACGGGGCTGGGTAGCGGGGCTGGGTCGCGGGGCTGGGTCGCAGGGCTGGGTCACGGGGCTGGGTCGCAGGGCTGGGTCGCGGGGCTGGGATGCGGGGCTGGAATGCGGGACTGGGTCGCGGGGCTGGGTCGCAGGGCTGGGTCACGGGGCTGGGTCACGGGGCTGGGTCGCGGGGCTGGGTCGCAGGGCTGGGTCACGGGGCTGGGTAGCGGGGCTGGGTCGCGGGGCTGGGTCGCAGGGCTGGGTCACGGGGCTGGGTCGCAGGGCTGGGTCGCGGGGCTGGGATGCGGGGCTGGAATGCGGGACTGGGTCACGGGGCTGGGTCGCAGGGCTGGAATGCGGGGCTGAGTCGCGAGACTGGGTTGCGGGGCTGGGTCACGGGCCTCTCTGACGCGAGGCTCGGACAGAGGGCTGGGTCGCGGGGCTGGGTTGCGAGGCTGGGTTGCGGGGCTGGGTCGCGGGCCTCTCTGACGTGAGGCTCGGACGCAGGGCTGGGTCGCAGGGCTGGAATGCGGGGCTGGGTCACGGGGCTGGGACGCGGGGCTAGGTCGTGGGGCTAGGTCGTGGGGCTGGGTCGCCAGGCTGGGACGCAGAGCTGGGTCGCGGGGCTGGGACGCAGAGCTGGGTCGCGGGGCTGGGACGCGGGGCTGGGTCGCGGGGCTGGGTCGCGGGGCTGGAATGCGGGGCTGGGTCGCGGGGCTGGGTTGCGGGGCTGGGTCGCCAGGCTGGGTCGCCAGGCTGGGACGCAGAGCTGGGTCGCGGGGCTGGGACGCGGGGCTGGGTCGCGGGGCTGGGTCGCGGGGCTGGAATGCGGGGCTGGGTCGCGGGGCTGGGTTGCGGGGCTGGGTCGCCAGGCTGGGTCGCCAGGCTGGGACGCAGAGCTGGGTCGCGGGGCTGGGTCGCGGGGCGCGGGGCTGGGACGCGGGGCTGGGTCGCGGGGCTGGGTCGCCAGGCTGGGTCGCCAGGCTGGGTCGTCAGGCTGGGACGCAGAGCTGGGTCGCGGGGCTGGGTCGTGGGGCTGGGACGCGGGGCTGGGTCGCGGGGCTCGGACGCAGGGCTGGGTCGTGGGGCTGGAATGCGGGGCTGGGTCGCGGGGCTGGAATGCGGGGCTGGGTCGCGGGGCTGGGTCGCGAGGCTGGGTCGCGGGGCTGGGTCGCGGGGCTGGAATGCGGGGCTGGGTTGCGGGGCTGGGACGCGGGGCTGGGTTACGGGGCTGGGTCGCCAGGCTGGGTCGCCAGGCTGGGACGCAGAGCTGGGTCGCGGGGCTGGGTCGCGGGTCGCGGGGCTGGGTCGCGGGGCTGGGACGCGGGGCTGGGTCGCGGGGCTCGGACGCAGGGCTGGGTCGCGGGGCTGGAATGCAGGGCTGGGTCGCGGGGCTGGAATGCGGGGCTGGGTCGCGGGGCTGGGTCGCGAGGCTGGGTCGCGAGGCTGGGTCGCGGGGCTGGGTCGCGGGGCTGGGTTGCGGGGCTGGGACGCGGGGCTGGGTCGTGGGGCTGGGTCGCGGGGCTGGGACGCGGGGCTGGGTCGCGGGGCTGGGTCGCGGGGCTGGGTCGCGGGGCTGGGTTGCGGGGCTGGGTCGCGGTCTCCATGGCGTTACCCTCCCATCTCTCAGGTGATGGGTGTGAACGGGCAGCTGAGCTGTGAGCCCCCAGCAGACAGAACAGCGTCTGTTTCTCTCACACACACACACACACGTACACACACGTACACACACACACACATGCAAACACACACATACACACACACACACACACACACACATATGCAAACACACACACACACACGTACACACACACACACACACACACACATATGCAAACACACACACACACACACGTACACACACACACATATGCAAACACACACACACAAACACACACACGCGCACAAACACTCGCACTCACACACACACTCATGCACACACTCACACACACACAGCAGTAACTTCTCACTGATAAATAACACTCATGATTACACACAGCTGTTACTGACCTCACACTAACCTCACCATTAGAGCAGTGGTTCCCAAACTCTAGCCCAAGGCACCTGTGTAAATATTTTCCATTTTCTAAAATAACATGTTCTGTTTGCAACACCTTATACATGTGGTTTTAAGTGATAAAATGAATTGGTTGTAAATATTGTAAATATGTTTTAAATACAGAAATACGTGAACATATCAAAAAATGTAATCTGCTTCATTATACTGGAGATCAGGGTTTGAGCTTTGGCAGATCCCAGCTCTTACATTTTGCTCTGCTTTTTTATTTTAATTATGCAATAATGCATCAAGCTGCTTGGTATAAATACAATGAGCTCTATTCAGAATTATTTTAATATTGCAGAATTATTAAATCAAAAGGGGTCCAGCAGAAGGGGTGGGGGGCAGGAAATCTTAATTTCTCTTCACTGATCTTTCTTTCTGTCATGAAATTTGCCATACCACCAGATGTTGCTGGTCCAGCTGAAACGTAGAAACGGGTCATTTCAGAGGATCTGACCAAACGCACAGTATTTACGTTGTGACGGGAGATCAGTTTGCACAGACAGAGGCTGAGCCCGTGGAGTTCAGACATGTTCTAATATTTGCAGTGTGAGCTTAGAAAGACTCCATTATGAATTAAACTCAGTTGATCTTACACATGCTCCATTATGAATTGGAATCAGTTTTTATTCATTCACAGCACAGTATGACTTTACACACTTTGAAAAACGCAGCTCTACAGCACTGTGAGTGGTGTTAATCGGAAATGTGAATGAATTCTGGGAACAATGGTTTGCTGATGTGGTCACCACACCACGCATTCAGAAGACAAGGGTTGCTAAAGAACGGCAGATTAACTCACAAATCATTCAGTATTTACTGGCTCTCTGAGTGGAAGAGAAATTCTGTATTTGAACGTTCAGATACTTCAAGCATATTTTATTGATTTAGACCATAAATCCCGCAATGCCCCCAAACTAGCCATTGTAAAGCTAGAACAGGTCATCAGAAGCTTCTACATTCTTCTAGGAATATCTCAAATATTATTCATCCAGAAATATAATAAAACCCCCAGCAAGTGAACTGTTCCTTTAAGCTGAGATTCCTGCTTTACTTTCCTAAACTTCACACCGCAAAGTGAAGCAGGAAAGGACGTCTGTGTGTTTCTCTGAAGCAGGAAAGGGCGTCTGTATGTTTTTCTGGGCGTTAAATTAGGAAAGTGACAGAAGAGCTGTTACACTCGCGGGTGCAGAAGCTGCTGACGTCGTCCTTCCTCATGTCTTCCTCAGCAGCATTTGGAGCCCAACCCCAGCGAGCTTTAACAAATGGAGAGCTGTTTTGTTTATGTATTCTGACACATTTTGTGCTGAGTCATCAGTACTTCCCCCTGCTAGTGTCAAGGCAGATAGAAATCTCTTCAAAATTGACAGAAATTAAAATTCTCTTTCAAGCGATTTTTGTGCTTTTACATTTTTGCAATTGAAAGTCTCCTGGCATCAATGGAGCAGGTGAGAGCTGGACAGGATTGTTCTGTTCTGTTCTATTTTTTAATTTTTTTCTGATGGAACACACAGATTCACACTGATCCCACACTCTAGAGGAAGCAGATTCACACTGATCCCACACTCTAGAGGAAGCAGATTCACACTGATCCCACACTAGAGGAAGCAGATTCACGCTGATCCCACACTAGAGGAAGCAGATTCACACTGATCCCACACTCTAGAGGAAACAGATTCACACTGATCCACAATCTAGAGGAAGCAGATTCACACTGATCCCACACTCTAGAGGAAGCAGATTCACACTGATCCCACACTCTGGAGGAAGCAGATTCACGCTGATCCCACACTCTAGAGGAAGCAGATTCACACTGATCCCACACTCTGGAGGAAGCAGATTCACACTGATCCCACACTCTGGAGGAAGCAGATTCACACTGATCCCACACTCTAGAGGAAACAGATTCACACTGATCCCACACTCTAGAGGAAACAGATTCACACTGATCCCACACTCTAGATGAAGCAGATTCACACTGATCCACACTCTGGAGGAAGCAGTTTCACACTTGAGGGGAAGCACAGATTCACGTGTGCCTGGGTTTCCAGGGTGCTCAGGTGTACTAGAGGAAAGATGGATGAGGATCAATCGGGCCTACGGCAGGTGTGTCCATGTGAAGCAGATTCAGCAGCTAATCCAGTGTGGTGCTGTTGGGAGACTATTGGGGTAAGAGGAGGAGTTGGGTGCAAGGTGTACTTTAGAAACCACAGGGATGAGGGGTTGCCATGTTTTTTGGATGGTTAGTGAAATCTTCACAAGCATAATTCTGGAAACAACTTCAATCGCAGAGGGACACATGCAAAATGAGCAAAGAGCAGGGGAATTCACATTAAGACCAATCCCAGAGAGGAGGCCTGTGGAGTTTAATGTGCATGTGCACGACTAAACTGAAATGTTTGGAAGGCAAAGATTATAGTGAATACTCAATCAGCACAATAATGGCTGAAATGTTATGATATAGACAGAGCACGTAAAAAATGTTACTGATGGTTTTAATAATTTCATGAATGCATCACCGTTCTTCCAGTTTAGTTTATTGTTTACTTAGCAGGGACCATGCACAGCTAAAATGCTCAATGCACCACACAGTTAAAATGCTCAATGCACCGCACAGATCCAACAGAGACACAATTATTCAATCCTGTTTTCTGACCCAGCAGTGTAACAAAATTTCTGTATTAAAGCTGGATTTAAAAAAAACCCCAAGCAGGCTATGCCTAAATGTATCTTTCCAAGGGTGTGTGTGTGTGTATGTGTGTGTATGTGTGTGTGTGTGTGTGTGTGTGTGTGTGTGTGTGTGTAGGGGATGGAAGGGGTAAGTATTGTTGGATCAAGCTGCTGTTATAATCTGAAGGAAAATTCTTTTGTTTAAAGTCAGCCATTTCTCTTGTGAGGGTAATCATGCCTTTCAAACCTATAGACCATAAATTAAACTGGAGGGACTGCAGAGGAAGGTCTAAAGTGAAGTGTAATCTCCATGTACAACACACACAGTCATTCTTCAGGAGCAAGGGCCATCTTCTGCAGGTTCGCTAGTGAACTAAATCACCGCGCAGAACACCTTTTTCATCTGTAACCTTGCGGCTGACAGGAAGAGTGCAGGTCAGGATTCCAGAGCTGTCTCTGTGCAGCAGGATTAGTGCTCCGGATTAGACGTTTTGCAGTAAATACAGCTCATTGATAAAGAAGAGAAAAAATAAATTACTATCAGTAAATCATCTATCCATTTTTATATATGTAATTTCGGAGGAGCAGCATGGTGGTGCAGTGGGCAGCACTGTTACCCGGGTTCGAATCCTAGCCGGGGCCTCTCTGTGTGGAGTTTGCGTGTTCTCTCCGTTCTCCCCGTTCTCCCCATTCTCTCCGTGTGTCCGTGGGTTTCCTCCTTTCCTCCGGGTACTCCGGGGTCCTCCCACAGTCAGAAGACATGCAGGCAGGCTAACTGGAGACTAAATTGCCCATAGGTATGAGTGTGTGAGTGAGTGGTGTGTATGCCTGAGAATGGTCCTGCCAAGTCCTGCCTCTCACCCAGTGCATGCTGGGATATGTTCCAGCACCCACCATGATCCTGAGCAGGAATACGGGGGTTAGATAATGGATGGATGGGTAATTCCTCTGATGAAAACATGCTCAGACACGCAAAACACTAATGAAGCGAAGCACCAGCATTTATTACATAAATATCTTTAAGATCAAACCTAAACAATAATTAATCACCAGCTGGATAAACATGCTGTGGGCGTTCGCTTCCCTTAATTATCTGCTGATTGAAACCATGGTGAAGTTTTTCATTTCTAGACGAGGGTTTTGAGCTGATCGTTTATGTTCCAGCCTTAATCTGTTTGACTAAAGGGGATTCGTGGTAATTATATTGTCAGAAGCATGCATCTATGTGGGATCTGTAATGGAGAGCGAGGGTAGCTATTCTTTATATAATAATTACTCTCCCTCTCTGTAACATAGATGTGTATTTCCCACAGTATAATTACTGTGATACTAGATCTGGAACTCAGATTTTCTAATCGTTACCTTTGATTTTACCTGCCTGTGTGACTGTAGCTCAATGCGTTCTCTTGAGCATGAAGGTACAACCAGTCATCTCCACCTCTTCCCATCTCTTTCTCTGTCTGTCTCTCCCTCTCTCTCCCTCTCTCTCTCTCTCCCTCTCTGTCCCGCTCTTACACTGTCACTATCTTGCTCTCTCTCTCTCTCACTCTCTCTTTCTCGACTCCGTCCTCACCAGTTCAGTGTCTCCTCATTAGTGTAGTACTGAAGGTGTGTCTCCTGTGTTAGAACGCTGAGAGCACAGGTTGGATGGTGGATGATGGCCTCACCTCTCTTAAAATGTTGACACTGGCAGGCTTCCCGTTGGAAACTGTACAGAATTTGGAGTTGAAAGACTTTAAAACAGTGAAAGTTTAGCCGAATGCTGCCCCCCCCCCCCCCCCCACAGGGGGGTGATGGGGGCTTTTACTGCCTCTGTCATTGTAAATACTTTCACAGCTGACAGGGCCTAACAGATAGATTTTGAACTTTTACCAGCGAGTGTAAAACCTCAGGCTATAATCCAGCCCATTGCCCTGATTATGTGCTCCAGTAGCTTTGCCATTACCTCCCTATTAACCCCCCCCCCCCCACCCACCCACCCCCCTCCCTGTTACCATTTAGCCTCACTATGGCTATGGGAGTAAGGAGGTGGGGAGTATGTCTATGGGAATAAGGAGGTGGGGAGTATGTCTATGGGAATAAGGAGGTGGGGAGTGTGTCTATGGGATTAAGGAGGTGGGGAGTGTGTCTATGGGATTAAGGGGGTGGGGAGTGTGTCTATGGGAGTAAGGAGGTGGGGGGAGTGTCTATGGGAGTAAGCAGGTGGGGAGTGTGTATGGGAATAAGGAGGTGGGTGGAGTGTGTCTATGGGAATAAGGAGGTGGGGAGTGTGTCTATGGCAATAAGGAGGTGGGGAGTGTGTCTATGGGAGTAAGGAGGTGGGGAGTGTGTCTATGGGAGTAAGGAGGTGGGGGGAGTGTCTATGGGAGTAAGGAGGTGGGGAGTGTGTATGGGAATAAGGAGGTGGGGGGAGTGTGTCTATGGCAATAAGGAGGTGGGGAGTGTGTCTATGGGAGTAAGGAGGTGGGGAGTGTGTCTATGGGAGTAAGGAGGTGGGGGGAGTGTATGGGAGTAAGGAGGTGGGGAGTGTCTATGGGTCAGAGTGAAGATGGGAATAAGCGCAGAGTAAACACACCATAGCAGTCGCATTAAATATGACATCACCTGACCCCGGCCTCTCTGCTGGGAGTGAAGAATCAGATATAAAATGAGGACTGACCCCAGAGCACCTGTGAAAGGGCCCATTTGTCTGGGTAATTGCACTAATCAGGGCTGAGAACGTACATGCTCCCCACCCCCCCCCCCCCCGATGCTTATCGCCACAGTAAAATCATTTAATGGCTTAGAGATGGAGGAGTGCATGATTGATGGGGTCAGCCAATAACCCGTTTAAAGACCATTTAAACATACACATACTGGCTCGCGTTGGGAAAATTCTGCTTCATAACGGACAGAAAAATATGAAATCAATAATGAAACTGATTTATTATCTGAAATAAAACCTGCCAATGAATACCTGTGTTTGTGTGTGCATGTGTGTGTGTGTGCGCGCACATTGTGTGTGTCTTAAATCAAAGCACTGAGGACACTATAACACCATTATTCGTAAGTTGTGCGTTAAACACTTTAAATGTCTCCTTACTGCAGCTACTTTCACCCAAGCCTGGGCAGTGGGGTGTGTCACATGACTGGGGTTAGGGGACACCCCTGCAGTGGGGCGTGTCACATGACTGGGATTAGGACATACCCCTGCTTCACCCCAACCTGGACACTGAAGGGGTTGGACTGCAAACCACCAATCCATGCCCTGGCTGGCATACCTGCACGAAACTGCTTAAGGACGTTAGGAAACTTGGTAGGCACACCAAGCTTGGTGAGTTGCAACCAGAGGATGTCTCTGTTGATGGTGTCTAAGGCTTTAGCCAAGTCTATGAACGTGACGTAGAGGTCACGATTCTGCTCTCGACGTTTCTCCTGGGTCTGCTCGGCAGCACAGACCATGTCGATGGTACTGCACCCTTCCCTGAAGCCGCACTGTGATTCGGGTTCGTATGTTCTCTGAGATGTGATCGGGGACCCTGTGGAGCGTGATTCGTCCAAGAACCTTCCCAGCAACAGAGAGGAGGGAGATGACTGTACTGTCACTGCAGGCAGCCCTGTCACCTTCCGTCTTGTATATCACCATGACGATTGTGTCCTTCCATTCCGAGGAATGTGTGTGGACACATGCACGGTGTGTGTCTGTTGTGCGGGCTTGGTTTCACGCACCATTTCACCCGGTGAGCATATCGGCACCAGATCGTTTCTGCACATAACACACTTTGACAAAGGGAAGATTTATCCCGTATGGCTGCCAAGTTACCCGGAGCAGAAATGTATGTTCCTGTCTGGGGAAAAACAGCGAACTTGTGGCAGAAGGAGGCGGGTCTGGGGGCTGTTAATCACAAGCGGCGGAGCAGCAGACCCCCCCCCGTGACCGACCCCCCTGTGATCGATATTTGTGTTGGGCCTGGATCGTGTCAGAGAGCCGAAACAGTCTGTGATATTGAACAATGGGGGCTGGAAATAAAAAACAGAATTACATTTAAGCCCCGGGCAGGATGTGCTGAGGGGAACATTTTCAGGGTTTATTCTCCAGGATAGATCCTATTTCTCAGAATAAGTGAATAGTCTGTATTTTTCAGTAAAAGCAAATAGATTTGGCTTTTCACTATAAAGTAACAGATTTTGTTTTTCTGTATAAGCAAATACATTTTATTTTTCAGTATAAGGGAATAGATTTTATTTTTCAATGTAAGCGAATAGGTTTTTATTTTTCACTGTAAGAAAATGTGTGGTCAGTGTATGGTCTGTGTGTGGTCTGTGTGTGGTCAGTGTGTGGTCTGTGTGTGGTCAGTGTATGGTCTGTGTGTGGTCTGTGTGTGGTCACTGTATGGTCTGTGTGTAGTCTGTGTGCACTCACTGTATGGTCTGTATGTGGTCAGTGTATGGTCAGTGTATGGTCTGTATGTGGTCAGTGTGTGGTCACTGTATGGTCTGTGTGTATTCAGTGTGCGGTCACTGTATGGTCTGTGTGTAGTCAGTGTGTATGGTCTGTGTGTGGTCAGTGTGCGGTCACTGTATGGTCTGTATGTGGTCAGTGTATGGTCAGTGTGAATGGTCTGTGTGTGGCCAGTGTGTGGTCAGTGTATGTGTTTACTTATGTTTATGGGGAGACATAGCTCAGGAGGTAAGAGCGGTTGTCTGGCAGTCGGAGAGTTGCCGGTTTGATCCCCCGCCCTGGGCGTGTCGAAGTGTCCCTGAGCAAGACACCTAACCCCTAATTGCTCCCAACGAGCTGATTGGTACCTTGCATGGCAGCCTTTCACCATTGGTGTGTGAGTGTGAGTGTGAGTGTGAATGGGTGAATGAGAGGCATCAATTGTAAAGCACTTTGGATAAAAGCGCTATATAAATGCAGTCTATATACCATTTACCATAGGCGCGTTTCCACCGCAGGAACTTTACCCCGGAACTAGGAACCTTTTGAGGAACTACTTGCGTTTCCACCGCAGGAACTAGGGTCTAAATTTAGTTCCGGGGGCTTTATTTTACCTCCAAAAGGTTCCTGCTCGGGGGGTAGTACTTTCCGAAAGTACAGGAACCTTTTGGGTGGAGCTTGCAGCGCTGAACATTTCTGATTGGTCGAGTACACGCAGCATTTTTTTGTATTTATTTTCAACCGCCATGTTTGAAAATATGCAGCCGCAAACCAATTTATTTTCATAATAACTTCAAATCAAACTTGTATGTTATGCGGCGCAGTAGCCTAGTTTTAGTTATAGCCTGCCAACGTCTTGGAATTATAACGTGTGCTCTTCTGTTCTTTTCTTGCTTTAGTATTCGTTTTATAAAATGCTAAGCATTCGTGCTGGGACAGCATATTACGTACCAAAACATTCAAACGGATTAATTCGGTTGCTGAATATTTTCTTCCGGATTTTCTTTGTTAGTCCGTTGTAATTGACTCAAAACGTTTGATACAGTTATGTGAGGTATGCGGTAGTTCTGCGTAATTCACATTGTTGATACAGTAAAAGCAAACTGGAAATCACCTTCCGCACTTTTTGTAAGAGAAAAATAACAGGTTAATTCTAGTAATCGTCGCTTTAGCTTTTTCTGACTGCCGTAATTTTACTCTGCCATTCTTCAATTCCACAAAAAGACCAGGAAGACTATGGACTAATTTATGGTGCATGGTTCGCATCTGGAGGGCACACTTCGCTGCTCGGCTAGCAGTAACTTCGAAGGAAAGCAAACGGTGGCTGTACCACTGCTAATTAAAATTTTCACGCAAGTCCGAGTTTTCGTTCTATTCTTGTCATTTTGCGATTAGCCTATATGGAATTGACAATGAGAAAGTAATCAAACAGCAAATTGTTTACAACGTGTGCATGTTTTCTGCTGTTGTTGCCAGTTATATTGGAAATGTGAATGCATTCTGTCGCTTCGGATGTCAAGACATGAAAGTGAATGTTCGCATAAAAACATAATGAATGTGCTTGAGAGGATATATAAAACAGTTACAATCTGACTATTGGCCTGTTATATCCTTTTTGTTGCATAACAACGGTTCAAGTTCAACTACCAACGACAGTTTTGCTTGACAACGGTAAAATATGCCCAAACGGCTGCAGAAGAATATTTCAATTCCAGGTGATTAAATTGATAAAAAAATCAATAAATACAAAAGTAACCATATATAGTCATTGTTGGTAACCCGTTGTATATAAGTGGAATAAACCCCTCCGGGCTGTCCCGGTTATTAGAAAATAATGTAGGCTACTTCGGTGGTAGTATGGGGTTACAGAATAAATCATAGGACAGATGGACCGACGACAACGTCGCTATTTTACACGTCAGCGAACTAATTTGCCTAATCTTCGCGGAACTTTAGACCCCGGTGGAAACGCAGGCAACCATTGTTTGAAGGAACCTTTTAGTTCCTGGAAAAGTAGTTCCTGGGACTAAAAGTTCCGGGTAATTTGGTGGAAACGCGGCTCATGTGTGGACCAATTGCATTCATCAGTCAGTGTGCTATAGTCACCAACTGTGCTGTGGTACTATCTTTAAACACTATTCCAGAGGTACCCTGTGGGGTGGTAGTGCAGTAGAATGCATCTGTAACTCTTGCGTGAGGTCACAGGTTCAATTCCCAAGTGGGGCATTGCAGTACTCTTGCGCATGGTATTTCACCTGAATAGCTTCAGTTAATATTCTGCTGTATAAATGTATTGTATATAAAATGTAAGCTGCAATTGTTCTGCTAAAGAAATGTAATGTGGTGGCCTTCTTTTTCTCCTGTCATGTGACATGACCATGCGTGCATGCATGCGTGCGTGTATGTGTATTTGCGTGCGTGTGCGTGTGTGTGGGATATGAGGGGGATACTAAGCAATGTCTCTCATCAGTAGGAGTTAAGGAGAAAATCTCTGAAATTGTCTTCAGTAAAACTGCCGTTGCCGTGGGGAACAGGAGATGCTCTGTGTATTTCCTACCCAGAAGTCACTTCAGGTTGAAATGAGGGAACTGATAGAATAAGAACAAATGTCCTCCATTGAGTAACTCTGCTTATAAAAAAATGATAAGAAATTGCACTGCAGTGAGTAATAATTTATAACATCTCATTGAAGGTGTTTTTATCATTGCATTATAATTTCCAACCAAAGGTGCTTTTAGGGAGAGTCACAAACTTCCAAAAGGCTGAATTATTAAATATACTTCTCGTTTCCATCAGTGGGGACCCACTCTTAGCAACAATTGCCCTGTGCTGAATTTAAGTTCCTGTGTGGCTGCAGAATTCCAACATGGCTGTTTAGAATTAAAAAAACAAGTTCACACACAGCAGCAGGTGACTGTTACTTTGAGTCGTCCTGTTTTGTACATAATTATGCAGCACTCACTCAAGCACGGTGCGCAGAAAGAAAATCCTTTTAATCGCCGTATAACTCCCCCTGGGGGGCCGAGGCTGTGTGTGCGTGGGCAGCGGAGACAGTGTCAGTAAGGCCATCACAAACCCGACGCGGTACTGCAAAAGCTGAGCCGGAGCGCGCTACAATAGCTAGCCTCTGGGACAGCGTCAGTAAGGCTGAGCACAGCGCTACAGCAGCCAGCCTCCGGGACAACGTTCCTCTGACCGTTCACACCATAAAACAGGCTGTGATGGTGAAGTTCTTCCTGGCCTGTTGCAGCGTGCGGTTCTGTCTTACGCAGTTTACAGTGACCCCCTGGTGAACAGCAGTCTTTTCCAGAGCACTGTGATCACTGGACGCTCAGACCCGCATTTGTAAAAATAAAAAAAAAGTACGCGCACAGGCGCGCGCGCTCCCAAAAGCGAACTTACAAACAGTTAGTTACAGTGCTAGAATTCAAATATTTTTGAAGAGTTTGTCGCCCACAAATGCGGTTTTCACTCCGCAGAAGTACAATACAGGGCGCATTCGAAAGTACGTTAGTTAAAAATCTAAAAACAACACGCGAATTAACGCGATCTAAATGGATACAAACTTTCCTTTTATTTGGAAGCCTGCAAACAAAAAACAACCGGAAATCCTTTAAACCAGAATTCTCGCAAGGCAGTGGAGACGGAACAACAGCAACGAAGGGGATCGGGTAAGTCTGACCGAAGTTACAATTCGAGTAACTTTAAAAAAAAAAAAAAAAAAAAAAAACAGCCTTTAGTATTAACAAATAGTAGTCTAGAGCAGTAGTCGCGTGTAGCATTTTCTAGGTACGATGGCAAGACAGTTTGCATTGTTAAAAATGTCTGTAAATTACAGCTAAACAGTTAAAATGTTTACAGCGCAGTTAGTATTTTAATGTGGCCTACACAACGTTCCTTGTAGCGATAGCAGTCGGACTCCTGAGCCTTATTTATATCAGCCCCAAAGGTACAGTGCGATTCCTCTCACTGGCCACATACTGCACCCCACTACGGGTAGACAGCACACCTATGTGTTTATATCTCAGCTTACCTGTGTGTTTATATCTCAGCTTACCTGTGTGTTTATATATCAGCGTACCTGTGTGTATATATTAAAGCGTATCTGTGTGTTTATACATCAGTATAGCTGCGTGTTTATACATCAGCATACCTGTGTGTTTATACATCCGTGGATGTGTGTGTTTATACATCGCCATACCTATGTGTTTATATCTCAGTACAGCTGTGTGTTTATACATCAGCATACCTGTGTGTTTATTCATAAGCATACCTGTGTGTAAACACACACCTGTCTGCTGTCAACATGGCACTGTGCTAGTAGCATATTTGCAGTCTTATGAGAATATGTCATTCTGTGTTGGAGCATTTCAGTGAGGTGTGTTAGGGGTGAACACGACATGGCCCCATAGAGCAGATATGCTTTTAGAAATAATGTGAGAAAATGTTTCGGCTGAGTGCTGACATGTCTTTAGCTCCCTGACTCCCTGGCCCCATTTAGATAACCTTTCTCTCTCTGGATTTCCTTTTGAGATAATTTTATAGGCATAGCTGTGGAAAGGTTATGTGTCTAGTGGTACCTTATTTTGCTACAATACAAATAGTTGTTTGTTAGGTTAATATTAGGCTTATTGTTTTTAAATGGGCCTTTGTGCCACTTTGGTGATGCTGCATATTTGTATTGCTGAACACTGATGTTCTTCAGTACCGCCGCTCTGGTTGCTGGGCGAGTTGCTGTTGCTGGTTGCTGGGCGAGGCGCTGTTGCTAGTTGCTGGGTGAGTTGCTGTTGCTGGTTGCTGGGCGAGTTGCTGTTGCTGGTTGCTGGGCGAGTCTCTGTTGCTAGTTGCTGGATGAGGCGCTGTTGCTAGTTGCTGGGTGAGTTGCTGTTGCTGGTTGCTGGATGAGGCGCTGTTGCTGGTTGCTGGGCGAGGCGCTGTTGCTGGTTGCTGGGCGAGTTGCTGTTGCTGGTTGCTGGGCGGGTTGCTGTTGCTGGTTGCTGGGCGAGTCTCTGTTGCTGGTTGCTGGGCGGGTTGCTGTTACTGGTTGCTGGGCAAGGCGCTGTTGCTGGTTGCTGGGCGGGTTGCTGTTGCTGGTTGCTGGGCGAGTCTCTGTTGCTAGTTGCTGGATGAGGCGCTGTTGCTAGTTGCTGGGTGAGTTGCTGTTGCTGGTTGCTGGGTGAGTTGCTGTTGCTGGTTGCTCGGCGGGTTGCTGTTGCTGGTTGCTGGGCGAGGCGCTGTTGCTGGTTGCTGGGCGGGTTGCTGTTGCTGGTTGCTGGGCAAGGCGCTGTTGCTGGTTGCTGGGCGGGTTGCTGTTGCTAGTTGCTGGGTGAGTTGCTGTTGCTGGTTGCTGGGTGAGTTGCTGTTGCTGGTTGCTGGGTGAGTTGCTGTTGCTGGTTGCTCGGCGGGTTGCTGTTGCTGGTTGCTGGGCGAGGCGCTGTTGCTGGTTGCTGGGCGGGTTGCTGTTGCTGGTTGCTGGGCAAGGCGCTGTTGCTGGTTGCTGGGCGGGTTGCTGTTGCTAGTTGCTGGGTGAGTTGCTGTTGCTAGTTGCTGGGCGAGTTGCTGTTGCTAGTTGCTGGGTGAGTTGCTGTTGCTGGTTGCTGGATGAGGCGCTGTTGTTGGTTGCTGGGCGAGTTGCTGTTGCTGGTTGCTGGGCGAGTTGCTGTTGCTGGTTGCTGAGTGAGGCGCTGTTGCTGGTTGCTGGGCGGGTTGCTGTTGCTGGTTGCTGGGCAAGGCGCTGTTGTTGGTTGCTGGGCAAGTTGCTGTTGCTGGTTGCTGGGCGGTTGCTGTTGCTGGTTGCTGGGCGGGTTGCTGTTGCTGGTTGCTGGGCGAGTTGCTGTTGCTGGTTGCTGGGCGGGTTGCTGTTGTTGGTTGCTGGGCGAGTTGCTGTTGCTGGTTGCTGGATGAGGCGCTGTTGCTGGTTGCTGGGCGAGTTGCTATTGCTGGTTGCTGGATGAGGCGCTGTTGCTGGTTGCTGGGCGGGTTGCTGTTGCTGGTTGCTGGATGAGGCGCTGTTGCTGGTTTCTGGGTCTGTTGCCTGGTCGTGGAGATATTCACTGGCACAGCTGGCTGGAGGACTTTTCTTCTTCACTTTCTTTTATCCAAGTTTCTGACAAGCTGGTCATTAAAGATCCCGTGGAACTTACCAAAAGGAGTAATGAGTTCCCCTGCGGCCTGGCACAAATCCCAGACCTGCTCTCTCAGTCTGGACACCTATTCATCCCCCTGTTTGATGAGACTAAACATGAAATATTATCTGAGTTAATAAAGTAGAAAAACATGCCCCTTTTATATCACATTTCGCACTGTACCGATTTGTGAAGAAATATTGCGGTGCTTCAGATGGAAATGCATACAGGATTGATCAAACCTTCCAGCAACACTCACTTCACAAACCTCTGATCTGCCAGCCTGCAGCAGTACTGTACCTCAACAGAGTTCTGCTCACTGAGACCTGGCACCTCTACTGTGAGTAGAGATGGAGATGATCAGGGAGGGGCAGAGCTGTGGGAGGGAGGGAGGGAGGGGTCCTAGCTTACCTGGCAAAGATATTTTTTATTTGTCGTCCATTTTGAAATCAAGACGGGGTTTAATTAGAATTTTCTTAGCCGTGCTTGTGTTTGTGTGCTCTGAATATTAATTGTGCATTTGAATCTGTTTATTTGGCTGACTTTCTCTCTGGAGAGTCTCTACATTCTGTGATCAGCATGGAATTACGCATCAAGTGCCCTCGTCAAGAGTCTTTTTTAATTGCATAAAGAATTAGCCTGATAAGGATTAGCCTGAGAGTTGCTGTAGGATGAGGCAGAGTTTGGGTTATGGTACGATGAGGCAGAGATTGGGTTATGGTGGGATGAGGCAGAGTTTGGGTTATGGTGGGATGAGGCAGATCTTGGGTTATTGTAGGATGAGGCAGATTTGGGCTGTTGGGTGGCATGTCCTGTTAAAGCGCTGGTTCTGCCTTCTGCCCTGTAGTGTGCCAGCAGCCCTGCTGCAGCCCATCACCGCTGTCACCATGGCGAAAGAGATTTCACCTGCAACTGGCCAATCAGTGACCTGCAGCCTGCACTTGCCAGCTATGACTCAGTGTGTCAGTGCCTCAGTGTGTAAGTATCTCAGGGTGTCAGTGTCTCTGGGTGTCAGTGCCTCAGTGTGTCAGTGTTCTGGGTGTCAGTGCCTCAGTGTGTCACTGTCTCTGGGTGTCAGTGCCTCAGTGTGTCAGTGTCTTAGGGTGTCAGTGTCTCAGTGCCTCAGTGTGTCTGTGTCTCAGGCTGTCAGTGTCGCAGTGTCTCATGATGTCAGTGTGTTAGTATCTCAGTATGTCAGTGTCTCAGGGTGTCAGTGCCTCATGATGTCATGCCTCAGGCTGTCAGTGCCCCAGAGTCTCAGTGTCTCATGGTGTCAGTGCCTGAGGCTGTCAGTATCTCAGGGTGTCAGTGTCTCATGGTGTCAGTGCCTCAGGCTGTCAGTGCCCCAGAGTCTCAGTGTCTCATGGTGTCAGTACCTGAGGCTGTCAGTATCTCCGGGTGTCAGTGTCTCATGGTGTCAGTGCCTCAGGCTGTCAGTGCCCCAGTGTCTCAGTGTCTCTGTGCCCTGACTGGCACCACATGCTGAAAGCCGCAGGACCATCTTGTGTCTGTTTGGTTTCTGTTTATGAAAGTCATCGTTTGTGTCTGTCTATGAACTTGACTGATGACATAATCGGTCAGTTATTCTGGGCATTTGGAAGACTCTGCTGTGCTCTCACTCATAAAAGCTCTGCAAGGCTTTGGAAAGCATTCAGTTTGAACTTTTAAATAAGTGTAGTTTCAGCCGGAATGTATGGTAATTATTCTGTCTAATGGACCACATAGAGCAGTACTTATTCTTCATTTAGTTATTTGAATTTCTGTACATATTTTAGTGAGTTTCAGGCACAGTACGACGTTGTTATCGCAAAGTGAAATCAACAAATCAATCTCCAACAATGCTGAACCAGGTTGCACAGGTGTTTGTCAAGGATAATGGCCAAGTTTATTTGCTTTGTACTTGAATTATTTTATTTCAGTCAAACATTTGAAAGAAAATTTTAAAAATGTTTTTGGAATTCTTCTGAGTTTGAATGTTGCCCGGCAACCAAATTGGCAGTTGACTGGGAGCAGTGTTCTGTGGTCTGCGCTGTTCTCTGGAAGGGCACATCCAGGACTGCCGAGGCTGGCTGACATGTTTCTGCTCGCAGTCAGTCAGTCGGGCGAAGCCCCTGGTGTGCATTCCCAGCGCCTAATTTGCTAACATTAGCCATGCTATGCAGCTTTTAACAGCCGCGCCCACCGCTGTGGAGCTGCTGAGTCAGCACGTTTCCCCGCGGCACGTAGGTGCCCTCCTTCGGTGTCACATTGCCCCCCAGCTCAGAGAAAGAGCCGGAATCATCACAAAATTATCATTTCTCTGACTTTCCAACCAATTTATTTTTGGAGGTGCCATCTTTTTTGGTAGAGTGATCTCTGTACACACATGACCACGTCAGCGGTATTTGCTGTAAGGACGAGAGTGACATGGGCAGTGCCTGTGAGTGGGCTGTGGGCTGTGTGCGTGATGCTGTGGGCATGTTTAAACATTAGAGTCTGTACCACAGACCCTGGCTGGGCCACAGACCCTGGCTGTATCACAGACCCTGGCTGGGCCACAGACCCTGGTTGTACCACTGAGCCTGGTTGTACCACTGAGCCTGGCTGGGCCACAGCACTGACACAGCTCATGCTCTGCACATGCTCAGTAAGAGCAGAGGAACGGCTGATCATGCTGAGATCTGAGACAACAGACTGCCTTGAGGATAAGCCCTTTATGAACGACTGAGAGTTCTTCAGAACATGCATGCATGAATTTGAGCTGATAGTTAGCCTTGTGCTACATGCGTTTGAGCTGATACAGAGTTAGCCTTGTGTTCCATGCGTTTGGAGATCATCTCCCTATGCATGACTTGCACAAAGCAAAAAGTGTGGTAAAGGTTTTCTGAAAACAGTGTGTTCTGTTTAGTGGTCAGAGTCTGTTGACCCTTCAAGGGACCTGCTGAAATGCTATTGCACAATATGTTTCTGGTATAATACAGGGTCATGCGTTTTATGTATTTATTTTTCGTTTGTTTCTGATTGGTTATGACCTGTTCATATTAGCATGATCCATATTAGATGTATTCAGCTTGGTGATCACGTCTCATATACTCTGTTGCTGGAATGGTTTTGTGTTTAATGTACACTATCTGTAAATATTTTATATGCTGTTTAATAATGTAACATGCTTTATTTCATAAATCATAGTTAAAGCTATATTTGTCCCATGTCTGGTATATACAGAGAAAAGGTGGCTCAAATGGTCTTGTTTCTTCATAATCTGTGAGTTGCAACCAAATCTGCACCCCCCCCCCCCCCCCCCCCCAAAAAAAAAAGGTGGTTGGTTAACATGTTCTCAGAAATTATTGGACAACTTTCCAACATGCATTTGAGAGCTGACATGATCTGCATTTTGTGTCTCAGACTGGATTTGGGATCCGAACGCCTGCCTGCTCCCAGCCAGCCTTGCTTTCTTTGTCTCAGCTTCAGTTCAGAATTCCGCTCAATAATTTCAAATCCAAATTTATTAAAACATAAAACCAAGACTCTTGACAATATTTTTGAGATCTTGTCTTGTAAAAAAACCCAAGAAAAGTTCCAATATGCGGGTTGACTGCACATTCTAAAATGAAAATGGCTGCAGGACTATTTTGAGTAAGATTTTGAGGAAAAATTACGGTTATTGTAGTTTAATTTGTATACATATTACACCTCCAGGGTTAGTCTTATACCACCATTCCTCTTCTGATGGGACCTCCCTGGTCTAGAGATCTTTCATCGGCAGAAGTTAAAACACAAGGTGAGATTCACTGTCTAAAGCAGGGATTTGATGAATGGCTTTAAAGATCTAACACCCCCCCCCCCCCCGCCCCCCTTTTTAAATGATATTCCTGTGCTGAATTCCTGTTAGCATTACATGACACAACCACACAGGGTGATTCCATCAAACCACAAACTGTTTGGCTGCAGTGATTCTTTGAATAATTCAGTTTCCCATTTGCGACCATGTTACTTTCATTATGTGCACAGGATCTTTGGCTTTAGACACTGGAAAGGGAAAATAAAGATAAAATGGAGTGTTGATGTGGATCTCAGAGCCCAGTGGGAGGCCATCGGGGCAAGACCAGGGGAAATAAACCCAGCACTGCCCCCCGGGGTAATAAACCCAGCACGGCCCCGGGGTAATAAACCCAGCACCGCCCCCCGGGGTAATAAACCCAGCACCACCCCAGGGTAATAAACCCAGCACTGCCTCCCGGGGTAATAAACCCAGCACTGCCCCCCGGGGTAATAAACCCAGCACTGCCCCGGGGTAATAAACCCAGCACCTCCCCCCCCCCGGGGTAATAAACCCAGCACCGCCCCCGGGGTAATAAACCCAGCACCACCCCGGGGCAATAAACCCAGCACCCCCCCCCCCCCCGGGGTAATAAACCCAGCACCGCCCCCCGGGGTAATAAACCCAGCACGGCCCCGGGGTAATAAACCCAGCACTGCCCCGGGGTAATAAACCCAGCACGGCCCCCAGGGGTAATAAACCCAACACCGCCCCCGGGGTAATAAACCCAGCACCGCCCCCCGGGGTAATAAACCCAGCACCGCCCCCAGGGGTAATAAACCCAGCACCGCCCCGGGGTAATAAACCCAGCACCGCTCCCGGGGTAATAAACCCAGCACCGCCCCCCGGGGTAATAAGCCCAGCACCGCCCCCAGGGGTAATAAACCCAGCACTGCCCAGGGGTAATAAACCCAGCACCCCCCCCGGGGTAATAAACCCAGCACCGCCCAGAGGTAATAAACCCAGCACCGCCCCCAGGGTAATAAACCCAGCACTGCCCCCAGGGGTAATAAACCCAGCACCGCCCCCGGGGTAATAAACCCAGCACCGCCCCAGGGGTAATGAACCCAGCACCGCCCCCGGGGTAATAAACCCAGCATCGCCCCCCGGGGTAATAAACCCAGCACTGCCCAGGGGTAATAAACCCAGCACCCCCCCCCCCCCCCGGGTAATAAACCCAGCACTGCCCAGGGGTAATAAACCCAGCACTGCCCCCGGGGTAATAAACCCAGTACCGCCCAGGGGTAATAAACCCAGCACTGGGACAGGTGTGTTTGTGTGAGTGTGTGTGTGTGTGAGAAACAGGTGGTTGTTTCACACTGGTGCTTTTCTTTCCTACTGGTACATTCATGTGAGACAGGTGTGTGTGTGTGAGAGAGAGAGAGAAATGTCTTGTAGTGGCAGAATTATTCTGTTCTGGGGTCCATATTGTCTGACTGTAGACCGTTTCTGAAGCGCAGAGCTTGCTGTATAGAGCCTGCAGTGAGCAATGCGCTGGTTCAGCTCTGCTTATATTTACCTCTGAATCACGCAGGCTGTGCTGGCTGGCTTCTCAGAAAGAATTCACCGGTCTCATAATCCCTGGAACATGTGTACCACGAACAGCATCGCATTTCTTCATTGTTTTATCTGTGCACGTGCGTCTGTAAACGTTCTGATTACTCCTGTACTTTGGCAGTGTTTGTTGAACAGAGTGATGCAATGCTTCCTGTTTGTTCAAATAGAATCGAGATCTAATTTAAATTGTGAAAACATTTTTTGTTCAAAACAAAAAAATAAAAGACAAAAGAAATAGGAAGGGGGGGGGGGGGGGTGGTCATTGACGGACATTATCAATTCAAGCATCAAAAGTTGCACATCGCCGCCACAACCGATCACTCCGAGTGGTTTCATTTTCGCACCTACGGTCCATAACGCATAGCAGGTCTGCTGCTGAACAGAGTGGCGTTTTAGAAAGATTTCTTATTTACGCGATGTGTAGAGCTTTTACACTCCTTCGACATGCGTTGCGCAATATGCGAATCCGTATTTTTCATATTATTACTGTAGTCTGCATTGTACAGGCATGTAAATAAAGCGTAGTTTTGGAGAATGAGGATGACGGAGAGGCGCAAAGTGCTGGTTGTACGACGACATGTATTTGCTCCTCTTCATTGGTCAGAATGTTCAATTTGAGTCCGCATCTCAAAGAAAAAAAACAAGGAACTGTGAAATGAATATCAACGGCGAAACAAAATGATTAGGTGTACGGACGCCGTGTTGGCCGAAATTAATTTGGCCCTGTGAAAACCTGTAACCGCGAAAGCGACTGTGAAGGGGACGAGATGCGAAGTTAATGACGCTTTAGTCTTCATTAAAGGGGGCGAACACGTCGAGAAGGCAAAGTACTGCTAGAGGAATTGCTACGCGGCTTTTGTTAGAATTACATTTCTGAAAGGGAATCTGCTGTTGCGCGGAGAACTGATCGCACCCGGCTAAGCGTTCAACAGGAAACCAATCATTTTACAAATGAATTGCTGATTTGAGGTGGAGTAAGAGGAGGCGACCTTCCCTTTATCAACTCGAAACGGAGCTGCTTCAATTCCTCTCTTCCTCGCCGTTCTACCGGGGTGATTTAATGTGGATCGTGAGACGCGCGCGACCAGCTCTGTGTGGCGTTTTGTAACGGCGCCTGACCGAAGACAGCCCCCTCAAACTTCCTCTGAGCGCTGGGGATAATGCACAGCACCGCGCGCTCCGGAAATAACGGGGGAAAGA
This sequence comes from Anguilla pacifica, assembly GCA_039654925.1. Lineage (NCBI taxonomy): Eukaryota > Metazoa > Chordata > Actinopteri > Anguilliformes > Anguillidae > Anguilla > Anguilla pacifica. The sequence goes on from CM077294.1 coordinate 510,445, forward strand.
AAATTTCATATTCACATTTCATATTCGCAATACTTTGTTTTTTCACTGAAAGAAACATGGAGCGACTTTATTTAAATCTCAGCTTATAAAGGCTCTATTTTCGTCTTCGTGTGCATGCATTTGCTGTTAATGTATATCATTATAAACATATATTTTTTGTGTATATTTGCTCGGTACGTCTCAGCCCTTGTATTGTTTTGCCCGCTTGACGCTGGTTTCAGTGATTGACATTTCCGACGCGTGGAATATCCTACTTCATTTCATTTGCCGGTGGTTATTTCTAATACATCATACATTTATCGACGGTTATATGTTTTTATTATTTTTATTATTTTGTTTCGGTGGACAGCCGTTTATTCTTGACATGGCACTGAAAGCAACAAGCAACGGCGCGCGCTGTGATACGAAGCAGCGACGTGCGCGGTTTGGGTAGGCTAACTAATGCAATGCACATCGGACGTACTTTTGATTTCTTCTCGTTTTAATGACTTTATCTTTCAAAAGAATGGCCTCGATTTTAATGACTTAAAGCCCAGTCGCTTCATTTATATGTTAAACAGGTGCACCTCGTCTCTCTTTTCTTGCGCGTGTCCACCGTGGTGTTTGTGGGATCATGACCGGTTACGGTCTGGGCGCGAAGCTGAAGCCGTCCTCTCTGTGGAGATTGATCTGGCTGACAAACTTGTTGGGTGAACTGGCCATGTCGCAGGAGATATATGCGCCCCACTCTATCAGAGTTGAAGGAGATTTGACTTTGGGGGGCCTTTTCCCCGTGCACGCCCGTGGTCCCCCCGGTTTTCCTTGCGGAGATATCAAAAAGGAAAACGGGATCCACCGGCTGGAGGCTATGATGTACGCTTTAGACCAAATTAACAGCGACGAAGAGCTTCTGCCCAACATAACCTTAGGCGCGCGGGTGCTGGATACGTGCTCGAGGGACACCTATGCATTGGAGCAGTCTCTCACTTTCGTTCAGGCTCTGATACAAAAAGACACTTCGGACGTGAGATGTACAAACGGAGAACCGCCCGTGTTTGTCAAGCCGGAGAAAGTGGTTGGAGTGGTCGGAGCGTCTGCAAGTTCTGTGTCCATAATGGTAGCGAACATTTTGCGACTATTTCAAGTAAGTGCTATCATCGTTGTTTGTCCATGCATCCAGTAGTGTTTGTGTGTATGCAGTTTGGAACACACAAACACCATTTATCAGTTAAACAGAGTTTGTTGTGATGTGCTTTGTAACTTTGTAATGCGACTTTTAGAGCCATGCTTATAAGACTATGTATATATTTTTTTATTGTTGGAAACATTCGTATTTCATGAGGAAATGATCATGCTGGCACTGTCATGTACGGATCGTATGCGAAGCCATTCGTTCCTTATGAATAGATGTGCGCCCGGCAGGTGTCCGGATTTATCGCTCCATTTACAAGAGATGATTAAAGTGGTTTTGCATCACAGCTGAAAATTGTCAATAAATACTCGGGACCGTGACATGAATGCTTCGAAGCTGGGCATTGATGATTGGAAACACCTTGAAAGCTGTTAGCATCTCGTACTGAACTCATTTCGAAGCTGGGATTAAACTAGTCCATCGATTTCCTCCTGAGGAGTAGAACACATATGATTTTTGATTGATGTTCGTTTTCCACCCAGACGCGTTTGAAGAAAACAAGTGATTGAACAGCAAGATCATGATCTGTGCCGTGGAAATGTATTGGACACACCGCTCTGCGCGAGCTTTTCCCAGCACGCGGACCTTCAGATATGTTTAACTAAATGAGACGAAGTGATTGTCACAGGCCAGATCGATAGAGCCTGCTCCGCTCTCCCGATGGTGCTGAAAGAACAGCTCTCTCCCCCATCTGCTGTGTCCCACTGCCAACTCGTTCATCCCCGCTTCTACCGAACACATTTATGCGCATTCAAACGGAATCGCTGTGCGGAAGTGACCTTACGAAACGTTAATTCACCAAATTCGTCATACGTAGTCATACTCTGAAAAAATAAATTGTTAGATTTCTTCTATAAGATTTTGGGCAGTGGTTGCACACAGTATTATTAACTATGTGTGACTTCAACTGATTCGGTACTTGTGGCTTCGACATATTAAGTCAACTTAATTTTCCCTTGTTAATCTAGATAATTTTATTAAATCAATCAATTTTATTTTTATACAGCTCTCTTCACTCCAGCTGTCCCAGAGTGCTGGATAATTAACGGCAGTGAGTGGGGAAAAATAGACTAAACAAAAACTGAACAAAAAACATCATTGAAAGGCAAAGTCTATTTCACTCAGTTAAATGCTATGTGCTAAAAGCACAATGAAAGCGGAAGGTCTTAGCCTCAGTTTTGGTCTTTCTGATACATGATGGAGGGAGTTCCACAGTCAGGGGGTGTCACAGGTAAAAGATCTCAGACCCACAGGTTTGAGGTGAGGCCTGGGGGCCAGCAGTGGTCTCTCGCCTACAGAGTGACGGGATGGAGTTGGTCCAGCTGGGTTTGTGAGTCTACACGGTGAAGGGGGGGGGGGGGGGGGCAGGGGGGGCTTACATGAGTTCTCTGCTGCCTTACTGTCAGTCAGCCGTGTCACAGGCACAGTGCAGTGTTCTCAGAACAGGTGTGGTGTGTCCAGCCCTGCGGGTGCCAGGTAGTGACCTGGCACCTGTGTTCTGAATGAACTGTGCACTGTTTAGTCGACCGACTGGCAGACCAGTAAACACAGTTACAGTAGGCCAGACGAGCCAATAAACACAGTTACAGTAGGCCAGACGAGCCAGTAAACACAGTTACAGTAGGCCAGACGAGCCAGTAAATGCAGTTACAGTAGGCCAGATAAGCCAGTAAACGCAGTTACAGTAGGCCAGACGAGCCAATAAACACACAGTTACAGTAGGCCAGACGAGCCAATAAACACACAGTTACAGTAGGCCAGACGAGCCAGTAAATGCAGTTACAGTAGATCAGACGAGCCAATAAACACAGTTACAGTAGGCCAGACGAGCCAGTAAACGCAGTTACAGTAGGCCAGACAAGCCAGTAAACGCAGTTACAGTAGGCCAGACGAGCCAGTAAACACACAGTTACAGTAGGCCAGACGAGCCAGTAAACACACAGTTACAGTAGGCCAGACAAGCCAGTAAACGCAGTTACAGTAGGCCAGACGAGCCAGTAAACGCAGTTACAGTAGGTCAGACGAGCCAATAAACACACAGTTACAGTAGGCCAGACGAGCCAGTAAACACACAGTTACAGTAGGCCAGACGAGCCAGTAAACTCAGTTACAGTAGGCCAGACGAGCCAGTAAACACAGTTACAGTAGGCCAGACGAGCCAGTAAACACAGTTACAGTAAGCCAGACGAGCCAGTAAATGCAGTTACAGTAGGCCAGATAAGCCAGTAAACGCAGTTACTGTAGGCCAGACGAGCCAATAAACGCAGTTACAGTAGGCCAGACAAGCCAGTAAACACACAGTTACAGTAGGTCAGACGAGCCAATAAACACACAGTTACAGTAGGCCAGATAAGCCAGTAAACGCAGTTACTGTAGGCCAGACGAGCCAATAAACGCAGTTACAGTAGGCCAGACAAGCCAGTAAACACACAGTTACAGTAGGTCAGACGAGCCAATAAACACACAGTTACAGTAGGCCAGACAAGCCAGTAAACGCAGTTACAGTAGGCCAGACGAGCCAGTAAACGCAGTTACTGTAGGCCAGACGGGACATAATGGAGTGTGTCAGCTCCTCTACATCTTTCTGACTCTGACTGGGGATGAGATTTGTGATATTCTGTGAGTGGTAAAAAACAGTTCTGGAAACAGATCATTATTATGCATGTTCTTGTAATATTACTGTAAGTGTTTGTGATTTAAACAGATGGCTAACTTTCCATTGTTAATCCATCTCACCTTTAAATTATTTTCGATTAGTGTAACACAAGATATTTACTTAAATTACACCCACCTCATTAAAAAAACAGTGTATTTAAATGGGAAATCACTTTATTTCCAAATGAATGCAGCTTGCACAAGCAAATGTGCAAATTGCATTTTGCACCACTGGCAAACGTGTCTGTTTTTACAAACTATATGAAAAACTTGAACAGAGTAACAGAAAACTGTCTATCAATAAAAGCACCTTCGAGTGAAACTTAAGAAGCAAATATGTGGATATGTGTCTATATGTGTTACATATAGACCCGTAAATGATGAATATGTTTGTATAAATATGGGATGGCTTTTGATATTCTTTCTGCATGGCTTCACAAGCTCAAGACCCGTCGTCTTCTTCCAGTACAAAATGGGCGCTGTGCGTTACGCTCGCTCAACTGAGGACATTGTTGAATGCGTTTAATTGGTCAGCTTTGCTTTGCTTTCTGTTAAATTAATTAAAGTAGTAATGACTTGAACAATTTGAATGAATTTAATCTGAGAAAATCAGATTTAATTAAAGACAACCAGAAAACCTGAACATTTGAGTAGTGAAAACAGTGAAATGAACTGTCCTGCTTTTTTACAACATGAAACTTACACCAATTTTACAAAACTACAAAACATGCTCTCGGAAAGCCATTTTCAAGAAAATGTATATTTATGTAGTATTTTCTGAACATTTGACATGTCCTGTTGGTGAAACACAACATGGCATAATTAGCAAATTATATTTGTTGTTATTATAGGTGATGATGACTGAGGAGTTTTTCAGTGTGTACATTTTTAAACTACTCTGTTATTGTTCTTCAAACCCATGGCAATTACAGAATGAAGTTTCAATTAAAATTTCTTTTTGCTTTCATCCGTGTCTAGCAGACCAATGGGAAATTAAATTAACTTGATAAATCCAAAAAACAAAATTGCAAAGAGCAATTGCTACTGAACTATGGCATTCCGAACATCCAACAAAGGCTACAAGAAGATTGTTGGAGCAGTTCTGCGGAAGTCTGGTAAAAGTAACCCCAGTGTTTGGTTCAAAAAATAACTTCATGCCTTTTGGTTCTGACTGCCGGTGTGTTGTGTTTCTGTGGAGTTTTTATATTCCCTCTTGAGCTTAATGTGTTTTTCCTCTTATGGGGAACTAAAGGAGCTAAAGTATGATGGATGGATCAGCACAGAAAATACACAATTCATTAATGGACTGATGCCTGTTTGAACAAATCAGTTGTGAATAATGTAGAATGGGGTGGGGTTTGTGTGTAGAATGGGGTGTGGTTTGTGTGTAGAATGGGGTGGGGTTTGTGTGTAGAATGGGGTGTGGTTTGTGTGTAGAATGGGGTGGGGTTTGTGTGTAGAATGGGGTGGGGTTTGTGTGTAGAATGGGGTGTGGTTTGTGTGTAGAATGGGGTGTGGTTTGTGTGTAGAATGGGGTGTGGTTTGTGTGTAGAATGGGGTGTGGTTTGTGTGTAGAATGGGGTGGGGTTTGTGTGTAGAATGGGGTGTGGTTTGTGTGTAGAATGGGGTGTGGTTTGTGTGTAGAATGGGGTGGGGTTTGTGTGTAGAATGGGGTGTGGTTTGTGTGTAGAATGGGGTGGGGTTTGTGTGTAGAATGGGGTGGGGTTTTTTGTGTAGAAGGGGTGTGGTTTTGTGTGTAGAAGGGGTGTGGTTGTGTAGAGAGGGGGCAGGGTTTATTTACTGTCCTGTTGGAATCCTTGCCTCCAGTACCTTTGTCCCTTTCTCACCTGCTTTACCAGCACGTTCTGTGTTTGATTCCCACACCTGCAGTAAGTGTCTCTTACACACAGAGCCATGGCATGGCTGTCTGTCACTCCTGCACATCGGCGACTGTCTCTCACTGATTTCCTTTCAACCGAGAGATGGAATTTAAAATGAAGTGGGAATAAAGGTCAGCTGTGAACAGGGGCACTGAGCTTCACTCCATCTCACACAGTCTCATTTATAACTGCGCGCAAGTTCAGAATCGTAAGTATGCGCGTGTGTGTGTGCGTGCATGCTTGTGTGCGTGCGTGTGTGCGTGCGTGTGTGCCTGCATGTATGTGTGTGTGTGTGTGCGTGCGTGTCTGTGTGTGCATGCGCGTGTGTGTGTGTGGGTGCGTGTGTGCGTGCGCGCGTGTGTGCGTGCGTGCGTGCGCGCGTGTGTGCGTGCGTGTGTGTGTGTGCGTGTGTGCCTGCATGTATGTGTGTGTGTGCGTGCGTGCGTGTCTGTGTGTGCATGCATGTGTGTGCGTGTGTGCATGTGCGTGTGTGTGTGTGGGTGCGTGCGTGCGCGCATGTGTGCATGCATGTGTGTGCGTGTGTGCGTGCACGTGTGTGCTGACGATGACACTTTACAGAACACCAAGAGAATGGAAATAGCAGAAATCCCATCATGACGCTAAGGCTACTGATGCATGCAGGTGTCTGTATCACCTGTGTTTTGATCAACACTTTGCATCAAAGTGAGTGGAGAGTTTGCATCAGAACTGAGTGGCAGAGGCTCGCTAATGACTGCAAAGTGCTCTACGTGCTTTTAGCATCAGTACTAAACACAGCTCGAACCCACCTGCTCACAGGCCCTATACACATTTCACCCAGCTGCAGCCTAACTGTCTCATTCATTCAGTCACAGGGAGCTCTACTGGTTTCACTTTTCAGTTTGAATTGTGAAACCTGCAGTCAGTAGTGAGTAACGTGGAGAGGAGTGGGGTTTGTGTGGAGGGGGGTGTTGTTTGAGGTCTAGAGGTGGGGGTTTTGTTGAAAGGGGCAGAGTTTGTGTACTGTCCGGTTGGAGACCTTGCAGACCGCCTTTGGAAACACACTAACCAAGCTGAAATTGAGACTTTGTGCTGCAACACATGTAGAGCCCAGCAATCACTGCCCCAGTGCACTCTGGGTATCTCTGTCCCAGTGATCCCTGCCCCAGTGCACTCTAGGTATCACTGTCCCTGTGATCCCTGCCCCAGTGCACTCTGGGTATCTCTGTCCCTGTGATCCCTGCCTCAGTGCACTCTGGGTATCTCTGTCCCAGTGATCCCTGCCCCAGTGCACTCTGGGTATCTCTCTCCCAGTGATCCCTGCCCCGGTGCACTCTGGGTATCTCTGTCCCTGTGATCCTTGCCCCAGTGTACTCTGGGTATTGCTGTCCCAGAACACCCCTGTGTTCCTGTAGGATACAGTCACAGCCGGGGTGCCCCCAGGGATTTTCTGCACCCCTTCTTCAGACTTGGCCCCATCGAGTTCTAGTAGTTTTTTTAGGGTTTGGAGTCATTAAACTCCCCCCTGCGTACAGTGGCCATGGCTGACAGCAAAGGGTTAACTCTCTGATTCTCTCTGTAATCTGTGAACTCTCAGGTCCTGCCCCAGTGTCTGTACTGGCCTTTCTGTTTGTAAGGAAAGGATAACTCTGCACTAGTGCACTAGTTCAGTGCTGTATGTGGAGCTGTACTGAAGACAGGGACTTTACCTGTTTGATAATCCTTCTTTAATGAGATGTTTTTGGATTAGTTGGCACAACTGTCTTTTAAATGAGCGAGTAACTCCTTTCAGTAACAGATGCAGGAGCCATTCCATTAGGCACTTCTCATTAAATCATTATACCTATATAAAAATTTTGCTTTTAAGTTTGAAGTTAATCTTGTTTAATGCAGCCGGATCCTTGCGCTCCTTTAATAGCGCTCTGCTTAGCGCTGAGCTCATCGCTCCTGTGTTTGCGGAGCACGGAGCATCACCATCTCAGCTGTCTCCATGACAACACGGGCACGCTGACAGGTGCCTGTCCGTCCCGTGTGCGGCAGGACAGCTCGTGCTCGCGGACGCCGTGTCTCAGCCCACGCACCTCTCATCATTCTTACCTGCCTGCACTGTGACGAGCAGCCTGCCTCCTCCTCTTCCTCATCATCACAGCTGCCTCAGCAGCCTGCCTCCTCCTCTTCCTCATCAGCACCTCTCATCATTCTTACCTGCCTGCACTGTGACGAGCCTGGGGGCAGGTTCCTCAGCAGCCTGCCTCCTCCTCTTCCTCATCATCACAGCTGCCTCAGCAGCCTGCCCTCCTCCTCTTCCTCATCATCACAGCTGCCTCAGCAGCCTGCTCTCCTCCTCTTCCTCATCATCACAGCTGCCTCAGCAGCCTGCCCTCCTCCTCTTCCTCATCATAACAGCAGCCTCAGCAGCCTGCCTCCTCCTCTTCCCCATCATCACAGCTGCCTCAGCAGCCTGCTCTCCTCCTCTTCCTCATCATAACAGCAGCCTGCCCTCCTCCTCTTCCTCATCATAACAGCAGCCTGCCCTCCTCCTCTTCCTCATCATAACAGCAGCCTGCCCTCCTCCTCTTCCCCATCATCACAGCTGCCTCAGCAGCCTGCTCTCCTCCTCTTCCTCATCATAACAGCAGCCTGCCCTCCTCCTCTTCCTCATCATAACAGCAGCCTGCCCTCCTCTTCTTCGTCATCATCACAGCCGCTTCAGCCACCTGCTCTCCTCCTCTTCCTCGTCATTAAAATCCTGGATGTCAGGAGAGTGACTCATGAGTGTCAGGGTGTTATGGGAGTTATGAGTCCTCCAGCTGACCTGCGTGCACTCACTGAGGCTGTTTCCAATCACTTTGATGTCATGTAAAAAAGAGGACGTTTCATTCTTTCTCTCTCTCAACCACCCACTTACTTACTGCACAAACACAACTAGCAGCTTAGATTACCCAGAGAAACTTCCTTTTTTCATTTGTAGATATATTGTATGTGTTTACATGTATCATTACAATAATGATTGACCTCAAAGAAGAGATAATCTCCACTGTTGGAGAGAATGTCATTCTGTGTAGGGATGTGGTGTGTGGGGCAGATGCTGCTCAACTTGCCAGGGATTTTTATTTAAATTTCTATTTTAATCTCCGTGGTAAACATGGAGTGGGAAACATTGGCACGCTGACTGGTCACGATGAGCAAATAGACTTTGTGCTGTTTTGTGTCCTCATCTCTCCTGATTGAATATGGGTTGTAATTTCAGGGCCCGATGTGTTGGTATTCAGGCCCCTGTAGCTCAGTGCTGTGGACAGTGTGCTGTGGTTCCTGTAGCTCAGTGCTGTGACAGTGTGCTGTGGTTCTTGTAGCTCAGTGCTGTGGATAGTGTCTGTGGTTCCTGTAGCTCAGCGTGGCTGTGACAGTGTGCTGTGGTTCTTGTAGCTCAGTGCTGTGGACAGTGTCTGTGGTTCCTGTAGCTCAGTGCTGTGACAGTGTCTGTGGTTCCTGTAGCTCAGTGCTGTGGACAGTGTCTGTGGTTCCTGTAGCTCAGCGTGGCTGTGACAGTGTGCTGTGGTTCCTGTAGCTCAGCGTGGCTGTGACAGTGTGCTGTGGTTCCTGTAGCTCAGCGTGGCTGTGACAGTGTGCTGTGGTTCCTGTAGCTCAGTGCTGTGACAGTGTGCTGTGGTTCCTGTAGCTCAGCGTGGCTGTGACAGTGTGCTGTGGTTCCTGTAGCTCAGTGCTGTGGACAGTGTGCTGTGGTTCCTGTAGCTCACTGCTGTGACAGTGTGCTGTGGTTCCTGTAGCTCAGTGCTGTGGACAGTGTCTGTGGTTCCTGTAGCTCAGTGCTGTGACAATGTGCCGTGGTTCCTGTAGCTCAGTGCTGTGGACAGTGTCTGTGGTTCCTGTAGCTCAGTGCTGTGACAGTGTGCTGTGGTTCCTGTAGCTCAGTGCTGTGGACAGTGTGCTGTGGTTCCTGTAGCTCAGTGCTGTGGACAGTGTCTGTGGTTCCTGTAGCTCAGTGCTGTGACAGTGTGCTGTGGTTCCTGTAGCTCAGTGCTGTGGACAGTGTCTGTGGTTCCTGTAGCTCAGCGTGGCTGTGACAGTGTGCTGTGGTTCCTGTAGCTCAGTGCTGTGACACTGTGCTGTGGTTCTTGTAGCTCAGTGCTGTGACAGTGTCTGTGGTTCTTGTAGCTCAGTGCTGTGGACAGTGTCTGTGGTTCCTGTAGCTCAGTGCTGTGACAGTGTGCTTTGGTTCTTGTAGCTCAGTGCTGTGGACAGTGTGCTGTGGTTCCTGTAGCTCAGTGCTGTGACAGTGTGCTGTGGTTCTTGTAGCTCAGTGCTGTGGACAGTGTGCTGTGGTTCCTGTAGCTCAGTGCTGTGACAGTGTGCTGTGGTTCTTGTAGCTCAGTGCTGTGACAGTGTCTGTGGTTCCTGTAGCTCAGCGTGGTTGTGACAGTGTCTGTGGTTCCTGTAGCTCAGTGCTGTGGACAGTGTCTGTGGTTCCTGTAGCTCAGCGTGGTTGTGACAGTGTCTGTGGTTCCTGTAGCTCAGTGCTGTGACAGTGTGCTGTGGTTCCTGTAGCTCAGCGTGGCTGTGACAGTGTGCTGTGGTTCCTGTAGCTCAGCGTGGCTGTGACAGTGTGCTGTGGTTCCTGTAGCTCAGCGTGGCTGTGACAGTGTGCTGTGGTTCCTGTAGCTCAGTGCTGTGACAGTGTCTGTGGTTCCTGTAGCTCAGTGCTGTGACAGTGTCTGTGGTTCCTGTAGCTCAGCGTGGCTGTGACAGTGTGCTGTGGTTCCTGTAGCTCAGTGCTGTGACAGTGTGCTGTGGTTCCTGTAGCTCAGTGCTGTGACAGTGTCTGTGGTTCCTGTAGCTCAGCGTGGCTGTGACAGTGTGCTGTGGTTCCTGTAGCTCAGTGCTGTGACAGTGTGCTGTGGTTCCTGTAGCTCAGTGCTGTGACAGTGTGCTGTGGTTCCTGTAGCTCAGTGCTGTGACAGTGTGCTGTGGTTCCTGTAGCTCAGTGCTGTGACAGTGTGCTGTGGTTCCTGTAGCTCAGTGCTGTGACAGTGTGCTGTGGTTCCTGTAGCTCAGCATGGCTGTGACAGTGTGCTGCTGTAGACATTCCAGCGGTGGCGACGGCGGCGGCTGCCGTTCGGTGGGGTTCTGATTAACACTCAGAACAAGTCGCCTCACCCGTCCCAGCCTCATCAGCTAATGTCTCAGAGACACACGCCTGCCGGCTGGATAATTTATCTGCATCCACCACAGGCTCCTGATCCACTGATTCTGCCCTGAGGCCTGGATATGGGGACAGAATCTGGTGTCACATCCCTCTCTATACTGAGCTGCCCCGTGTGGGCGTGTGCACAGGCTGAGTAGGGTGATGAAGATCAGGTCCAGAAGGCTTAGTGTGAGCAGTGTGTGGTGAGCTGTGTGTGCGCACACTCGTGTGTGTGTGTGTGTGTTTGCAGTGTGTGGTGAGCTGTGTGTGTGTGGATGTGTGTGTGTGTTTGTTTGCTGTGTGTGTGTGTGTGTGTGTGTTTGCAGTGTGTTGTGAGATTTGTTTGTGTGTGTGTTCGCAGTGTGTTGTGAACAGTGTGTGTGTGTTTGCAGTGTGTTGTTAGCGGTGTGTGTGTATGCAGTGTGTGTGTGTGTGTGTGTGTGTGTAGGCAGTGTGTGTGTGTAGGTGTGTGTATGTAGTGTGTGTGTGGGTGTGTGTGTGTTGTGAGCGGCATGTGTGTGTGATGTGTGTGTGTGTGCATTGTGTTGATAAACAGCTGAGGTGTGTGTGTGCTTGTTTCTCCTCACTGTTGTCTCCCAGCAGTCTTGTTTTGGCAGGAGTAGAACGAAGGTTTTTCAGGAATTAAGATAACAATTTGTGTTAAGATTAATCCCCACTTTGACTGTAGCCATTGCTTATGGTTAATTCTCTGATTAATGTTCTCTGAATTATCTCATCATATTTTTCAAAATGATAACCTATGTGTGTGGTAAAACCCCACTATGGCAGCCGCACTGGTTTCTGTGGGAACCCCATTGGTCTCTATAACTGCACTGGTTTCTATGGGAACATTTTTTATGGGAACCCAACTTGTCTCTGTGATAACTACACTGGTTTTTATGGGAACCCACTGGTCTCTATGATAGCACCACTGGTTTCTATGATAACTGCACTAGTAAATGGTAAATGGTAAATGGACTGCATTTATATAGCCCTTTTATCCAAAGCGCTTTAAAATTGATGCCTCTCATTCACCCATTCACACACACACTCACACACCAATGGTGAAAGGTGCCGATCAGCTCGTTGGGAGCAATTAGGGGTTAGGTGTCTTGCTCAGGGACACTTCGACACACCCAGGGCGGGGGGTAGAACCGGCAACCCTCTGGCTGCCAGACAACCGCTCTTACCTCCTGAGCTGTGTCGCCACTAGTCTCTGTGATAACCTCATTGGTTTCCATGGGAACCCCACTGGTCTCTATGATAATCCCTTTGGTTTTAATGGGAATCCCACTGGACTTTATGATAACACCACTGGTTTCAATGACACCTCCACTAGTTTCTATTATAACTCCACTGGTTTCTATGCCACCTCCACTGGTTTCTATGATAACTCAATCTGGTCTCTATGGTAACAGTACTGATAACCACATGCCATATGTTCATTTTCCATATGATCCACAAAATTAATTCTGATAATTTAATTATGTATTCAAAAACATGATAGCAAGGGCAGTTAGTCATGCAACCTCACACACACACCCACACACACATGCGCACATGTGCACACACACACATGCACACACACACACGTGCACACACATGCACACACACTCTCTCTCACACACACACACACACTCTTTCTTTCTCACGCACGCACACACACACACACATGCACACGCACACATGCGCACATGTGCACACACGCACATGCACACACGTGCACACACATGCACACACACACACTCTCTCTTTCTCACATACACACACACACACACACGTGCACACACTCACAAACTCTCACACCCTTGCACACAGTTTGACTCCAGTTCTCCTCATGCTTTGCTGCAGTAAGTCTCTCTGGCTCTTATGATGATGGAAACAGCTTCTCTGTTGGTCTGTCTCAGATCTCTCATAGTCTTATCTAATGGCTGCCATTTTGGCTCTAAGCACTACGCAATAAGAGCACGAGGAACACCAAGGCCTGAGAGGCTTCCAGTGCTGAGGTAATATTCTGTTACGCAAGCTTTTCATTTTTTCATTTTTTTTGGGGGTGGTGTCCATTTTATCAGAAATCACGGGTACAGCCCATCAGTGATTCTGTGCTTGTTGCGCGGAGTCCAGTCCTGTGGAGACGTTGTGTAGATTGGTGCATATTCCTGGGAGGACAGAGCTGCAGTCTGCCTTCTCCTGAGCTTCAGGACAGACTGCGCTGACAGAGCCCTGTCTTCACACACAATCTGTCGCTGCAGGATTCTGATTACCGCCAGCGGAACTGAGGCTGTCACGCAGGGCAGCCAGTCACACGTTTCTGCTGTCCTCTGGGCTTCCCTGTTAACAAGGCTGGGACTGCTAACAGGAGGTCCTGATTTGGAACAGGTGGTTCTGATTGGCAACGTGAGGTTCTGATTGATAACGTGAGGTTCTGATTGGCAACGGGAGATTCTGATCGGTACCAGGCAGTTCTAATGCGAAACAGGTGGTTCTGAATGGTATGGGGTGGTTCTGATTGGTAACGGGACGTCCTGATTGGTAACGGGACGTCCTGATTGGTAGCAGGGGGTTTGTGCTCATTACCACAGGCCCAGATGTGAGTTCTGTGCCGTGTTCACCCAGCTGCGTGTCTGTTTGGTGAGCAGAACGCCTGCGATTGTAAACCCCTTTACGATGTGGGGCTGTGAGAAACCCCGTGGCTTCTCATTGCTGTTTATGTGCTCTGTGTGCAGGCTGGGCTGCCGCTGCCGCAGCGTGGAGCCTATAAAACGCCGCTGCCACCACTTCATTATTTTTAAAAGGATAACGCCGTCGCTTTTCAGACCGAGAGCCGGCCGCGGAGCTCGTGTGGCAGGGGGAGATGTTTCATATTGTGTGCAATGTGATGCTCCCCTCTTTGTGCTGCTAATTAATTTAGAACTAACTAATTTTGTTGAATAGAGGTTGGGAGAGAATTTCAGAAATGAATTAATTTTACATCAAGCCAGAACAAAAAAGATGTAGCTTTTTACTTTTTTATCTGTCCTTGTGAAATCTTCTAGGGTGGGTCTGTGTGCCTGTAGGGCTGGTCTGTGTGTCTGTAGGGCTGGTCTGTGTGCCTGTAGGGCTGGTCTGTGTGTCTTTACTTAACCTTTACATAACATTTTACTTAACCTTTAAAATACATTTACTTCACTCTGACATAACCTTTACTTAACCTTTATATAACCTTTGCTAACTTTTACATAACCTTTAAATTACTTTTTACTTAACCTTTACTTACATTACATTACATTACAGGCATTTAGCAGACGCTCTTATCCAGAGCGACTTACACAACTTTTACATAGCATTTTACATTGTATCCATTTATACAGCTGGATATATACTGAAGCAGTGCAGGTTAAGTACCTTGCTCAAGGGTACAACGGCAGTGTCCTTACCTGGGAATCGAACCTGCGACCTTTCGGTTACAAGCCCAGTTACAAGCCCAGTTCCTTACCCACTGTGCTACACTCCGTCCATTATTCTCCGTCCATATTACTTAAAGTAATAATCTCAAAGATTTTCATTATAATAAATGTCTGTTAAGTCACATCTATCGCCGAATTAGGTAACACAATGGTGATTGAGCCTATTATTATATTAATTTATATTATTATTAATATAATAATTTATGATTAAAGAACTGGGTGTCTGTGGCGACATTCCCGGGAAAAAGCGGCGCACAGTTAGTGACGCGTTTTCCATCACCCATCAGCGCTTGGTCCGCCAGAGCGGGTAGACGGAGCTATCGCAACAGGCTCGCTCTTAAACTCACTTGCGTGTGAGCGGTACTGTTTTTTGTGGTGTCTGCTAGCATTACAATAACAGAGAAAGGGTGGGGGGGGGGGGGGGGGGGGGGGTTATGGAACCCTATAAAGCTTTTGTGTAACATGAGAGGTCATATTATTTGTTGATGTAGATTTTGTATTACATTTGATGACAATGTAACGTTACTAAATTACATAGCTATTTGCACAGCTAACGCTAGCTACCGGACCATGTCAAGAAAGGCAACATTAGTTTAGACAACGTTGCGCACAGTATCCATCTCTCATCAGGTAACGTTGCGTTAGCTAGCTAGCTAATGTAATTAACACAATCTAATGTCAGCTAACAATTAGAAAAAACGCTAGCTAACGCTGCCGACCGGTACCGACCTTGCCAACCATCTCTCGAATGCAATGCTACCTTGTTCCAACGTTGCAATGTAGCTAACTAAAGGGGCAGGCAACGGCTCTGCTACTAACCAGTTCACACCGCTGCAGTTTTCTATGCAACATTCTAAAACCGTTTCATCTCGTTGCGAATCATTGATCTGAACTGACCTTAACGTTACCGTTATTTACATTGACATCAAGTTCATCGGTAATCATAATGATAGGAAAAAGCCGGGGTATACGTGGATCAGAGCCGGGTCTGATTTCTGTGTAAAGATGTCAAGCCGGAGAAAACTAAATAAAAGAATACGGCAGTATGGATTAGCATTGTTATTATTTTTTTACGCTTCCTCATATGTTCTTTCAGCCTTGATGCCCTTTTTTGATGAAATCTCCTTGTTTTTGTTTTATTCTTCTTGTTCTGATTGCTAATTTAACACCCAGCTCAGCTTTATTCTCGGACAGTTTAGCTAGCAAAACCAGAAACACCAGGGGTAACATTTTGTAAGGCAGTTGTTTCGAAAATATTACACAACAGTCATTCACGAAATTTATTGTGCACGAGATACATGATTCACGAGCCACAGCAAATCCTGCAAATTCTTCTCTGCAGTGTAAAGATGTTCATACTGGGCAAAAGGTGGATAAAGAATGTGTGTGGAAATTGATCATCACTAATTCTACCCCAGATGTGCTACAGCATTTTAACCCAGCTCGGCAGTGTAAAGACAGTTTAAGTTAGCCTAATGTTAGACAATGAATGAGTATGTACATAGCGTTACTTGTATAACAACCATTTTTATTCAGTAAATAATAAGTGTTATAGTTGGCGTGGCCCAGGTGCAAACTGACTGACGTCACACAGGCGACAATGGTTGGATCGGGTTGGATCTATGGGAAGTGAGGTCCAAAAACACACCTGCAATTACCGCTTCTCGCCATTGACACCACCATAGAGAACGAAACTGAAATCTTCGAAATTGTAACTTTAAATCTTTTACTTTTATGTAACTCTTACATAACCTGTACTTTACCTTTACATATTACTAACTAACTTTTACCTAACCTTCATTTAACATTGCAGTAACATCCACTAAACTTCTCTTAGTTCTGAGGCAGTGCAGATGCATGGATGGATTTGTTTCATATGAGATATAGAGACAGAGAGGGAAAGGGGAGGGGGAGAGAGGGAGAGAGAGTGAGAGAGGGATGGAGAGGGGGAGAGAGAGAGTGTGAGAGAGGGAGAGAGTTAGTGTGAGAGAGGGAGCGGGGGAGGGAGTGTGAGCAGGAGTGGGGGAGAGAGTTAGTGTGTGAGAGGGGAGAGACAGAGTGTGAGAGGGGGAGAGAGAGAGTGTGAGAGGGGGAGAGAGAGAGTGTGAGAGGGGGAGAGAGAGAGTGTGAGAGGGGGAGAGAGAGAGTGTGAGGGTGTTTAAGGTCTCAGACGTAATCACCATTTTGCTCAGGAGTCTGTGCTGTGGGGTGAATCAGGGTGGTGAAGTCTGATTGGGATGGGGGGCCTAACTGAACTAACTAATTATTAGTGAAGCTGATTATTCTGAAACTTGAGGGTGAAGGTGGCTCTTCCCCATGTGCTGAATTTTAAGAATCTCACACCACTGGCTAATCTGCTGTCAGAGAGAAATCTGTGTGTTTCTGCTCGCTGCAGAATTAAAGAACACACCACCAAATACCAACCGACACACTACCAAATACTGACCAACACACTACCAAATACCAACCAGCACACTACCAAATACCAACCAACACACTACCAAATACCAACTGACACACCACCAAATACCAACCAGCACACTACCAAATACCAACTAGCACACTACCAAATACCAACCAGCACACTACCAAATACCAACTAGCACACTACCAAATACCAACCAGCACACTACCAAATACCAACTAGCACACTACCAAATACTAACCAACACACTACCAAATACCAACCAGCACACTACCAAATGCCAACCGACACACTACCAAATACCAACCAGCACACTACCAAATACCAACCAGCACACTACCAAATACTGACCAACACACTACCAAATACCAACCAGCACACTACCAAATACCAACCAACACACTACCAAATACCAACTGACACACTACCAAATACCAACCAACACACTACCAAACAACACAGTACCAAATACCAACCTACACACTACCAAATGCCAACCTACACACTACCAACCAACACAGTACCAAATACCAACCTACACTACCACACACAGACTTGCAGACAACCATATACCAACCCGAGACAGTACCACGCAGTCCCCAGCACCGCAGTGCCACGCTGTGGGTAGAGCATGCCAGTCGGCTTCGCACAAGAGGCCCTCACTTTCTCCTCTCCTTGTAATGATGGAAGCAGAAATGAGCCCAGTGCAGCAGGAGAGAGCAAATAATCAGTTCGGCCACAACTCCTCGCTGAACAGAGCTGCGCTCTCTGAGTCACATTTTGGGTGCTTGGATCTGGCAGAGTTTTATTTTGTTTTCCTTTAATACACAAGGGATGTAAGCTGGGATACTGGCCTTATGTTTGTATCGCCTGTGTCAGTGTGGATAATCCTTTAGTTAGGAGAGAAACTAAACTCATATGGCTAAAGCTGCCACAAATGTGCTCAGTCCAGTTAATCTGCTGGAACAGTGTGAGATCATTCTCTGCCTATAATGGATACTATGAGAGGTTTTAGAGGCTTTCAGTCTGTCCTTGAAGGTGAATTAAAGTTCTAAGCTTTCTTCTTAAAGTGTTGCAAATCTGAGGATCTTCAATTCTTCCTGCTGAAATGAGATTATATCTTTGTCTGCCATAGTTTCCGTGTCCGCAAATACTGGTGCTTTTTCTGTGATTAAGTTTTATAGTTATAATGCAGCTGTTGGAACGGAGGCCAGAAGCGCCCTCAGAGCAGAGACTGGGGTCTCCGAAGAGCAGCTCCTGGCCTGGGGTCCCACTGGCTCATCCACGGCAGAGGAGGGAGTCTCAGTAGTGGGGCAGGAAGGCTTTAGAGTCTCAGTACTGGGGCAGGAAGGCTTTAGAGTCTCTGTACTGGGGCAGCAAGGCTGTAGATTCTCAGTACTGGGGCAGGAGGCTGTAGATTCTCAGTAGTGGGGCAGGAAGGCTTTAGAGTCTCAGTACTGGGGCAGGAGGCTGTAGAGTCTCTGTACTGGGGCAGGAGGCTGTAGGGTCTCAGTACTGGGGCAGGAGGCTATAGAGTCTCTGTACTTGGGCAGGAGGCTGTAGAGTCTCAGTACTGGGGCAGGAAGGCTGTAGAGTCTCTATACTGGTGCAGGAAGACTGTAGAGTCTCTACTGGGGCAGGAAGGCTGTAGATCTTCAGTACTGGGGCAGGAAGGCTGTAGAGTCTCTCTACTGGGGCAGGAGGCTGTAGAGTTTCAGTACTGGGGCAGGAAGGCTGTAGAGTCTCAGTACTGGAGCAGGAAGGCTGTACTGGTGCAGGAGGCTGTAGAGTTTCAGTACTGGGGCAGGAGGCTGTAGAGTCCCAGTACTGGGGCAGGAAGGCTGTAGAGTCTCTGTACTGGGGCAGGAGGCTGTAGAGTCCCAGTACTGGGGCAGGAAGGCTGTAGAGTCTCTGTACTGGGGCAGGAGGCTGTAGAGTCTCTGTACTGGGGCAGGAGGCTGTAGATCTCCAGTACTGGGGCAGAAAGGCTGTAGAGTCTCTGTACTGGGGCAGAAAGGCTGTAGAGTCTCTGTACTGGGGCAGGAGGCTGTAGAGTCTCTGTACTGGGGCAGGAAGGCTGTAGAGTCTCAGTACTGGGGCAGGAAGGCTGTAGAGTCTCAGGACTGGAGCAAGAGGCTGTAGAGTCTCAGTACTGGGGCAGAAAGGCTGTAGAGTCTCAGTACTGGAGCAGGAGGCTGTAGAGTCTCAGTACTGGGGCAGGAAGGCTGTAGAGTCTCAGCACTGGGGCAGGAAGGCTGTAGAGCCTCAGCACTGGGGCAGGAAGGCTGTAGAGTCTCTATACTGGTGCAGGAAGACTGTAGAGTCTCTACTGGGGCAGGAAGGCTGTAGATCTTCAGTACTGGGGCAGGAAGGCTGTAGAGTCTCTCTACTGGGGCAGGAGGCTGTAGAGTTTCAGTACTGGGGCAGGAAGGCTGTAGAGTCTCAGTACTGGAGCAGGAAGGCTGTACTGGTGCAGGAGGCTGTAGAGTTTCAGTACTGGGGCAGGAGGCTGTAGAGTCCCAGTACTGGGGCAGGAAGGCTGTAGAGTCTCTGTACTGGGGCAGGAGGCTGTAGAGTCCCAGTACTGGGGCAGGAAGGCTGTAGAGTCTCTGTACTGGGGCAGGAGGCTGTAGAGTCTCTGTACTGGGGCAGGAGGCTGTAGATCTCCAGTACTGGGGCAGGAAGGCTGTAGAGTCTCAGCACTGGGGCAGGAAGGCTGTAGAGTCTCAGTACTGGGGCAGGAGGCTGTAGAGTCTCAGTACTGGGGCAGGAAGGCTGTAGAGTCTCAGGACTGGAG
>CM077294.1:535000-562500 GCA_039654925.1 Anguilla pacifica
AAACTAAGTGTGTGTGTGCGTTGGGGGGAGGGGGGGCACTTATGTCTGTGTGGTTGTGTGTGCCTGCGTGTGAGTATTTGTGTGTGTGTGTCTGCTCACCGACAGGCAAACACCTAAGTATGGTCACCTGTAAAATCTAAATCAGTATCTCTGTCCCACAGTTTCTCTGTCCCTCAGTGTCTCTGTCCCTCAGTATCTCTGTCCCTCTGTCTGTCCCTCGGTATCCCTGTCCCTCTGGCTCTCTGTCCCTCAGTATCCCTGTCCCTCTGGCTCTCTGTCCCTCAGTGTCTCTGTCCCTCTGTCTATCCCTCAGTATCCCTGTCCCTCTGGCTCTCTGTCCCTCAGTGTCTCTGTCCCTCAGTATCCCTGTCCCTCTGGCTCTCTGTCCCTCAGTGTCTCTGTCCCTCTGTCTGTCCCTCAGTATCCCTGTCCCTCTGGCTCTCTTTCCCTCAGTGTCCCTGTCCCTCTGGCTCTCTGTCCCTCAGTATCCCTGTCCCTCTGGCTCTCTGTCCCTCAGTATCTCTGTCCCTCTGTCTGTCCCTCAGTATCCCTGTCCCTCTGGCTCTCTTTCCCTCAGTGTCCCTGTCCCTCTGGCTCTCTGTCCCTCAGTATCCCTGTCCCTCTGGCTCTCTGTCCTTCAGTATCTGTGTCCCTCTGTCTGTCCCTCAGTATCCCTGTCCCTCTGGCTCTCTGTCCATCAGTGTCCCTGTCCCTCTGGCTCTCTGTCCCTCAGTATCCCTGTCCCTCTGGCTCTCTGTCCTTCAGTATCTGTGTCCCTCTGTCTGTCCCTCAGTATCCCTGTCCCTCTGGCTCTCTGTCCATCAGTGTCCCTGTCCCTCTGGCTCTCTGTCCCTCAGTATCCCTGTCCCTCTGGCTCTCTGTCCTTCAGTATCTGTGTCCCTCTGTCTGTCCCTCAGTATCCCTGTCCCTCTGGCTCTCTGTCCATCAGTGTCCCTGTCCCTCAGGCTCTCTGTCCATCAGTATCCCTGTCCCTCTGGCTCTCTGTCCCTCAGTATCTCTGTCCCTCTGTGTGTCCCTCAGTATCCCTGTCCCTCTGGCTCTCTGTCCCTCAGTATCCCTGTCCCTTTGTCTGTCCCTCAGTATCTCTGGCTCTCTGTCCCTCAGTATCCCTGTCCCTCTGGCTCTCTGTCCCTCAGTATCTCTGTCCCTCTGTCTGTCCCTCAGTATCTCTGTCCCTCTGGCTCTCTCAGGCAGATGCTCGTCAGATCTTTCCCAGTGCAGCTCCTCTCTTCCCCTGGGGGACTGGCAGCCTCCCAGAATGCTGAAAAATATGGAAATTTGGGATTAATGAAGTCATGTATGCCTCTTATGGCTGAATTATTCCAACATGTCACACAGATTTTGAGCATAGACTGTTCTTTCTGGGGAGTCATACCTGTGTTACCTGGTCTATATAATCAGGTTGTGCCATGTGTACCTGTGTCAGCTGGTCTATATGACCAGGCTGTGCCACGTGTACCTGTGTCAGCTGGTCTATATGACCAGGCTGTGCCACGTGTACCTGTGTCAGCTGGTCTATATGCCCAGGCTGTGCCATGTGTACCTGTGTCAGCTGGTCTATATGACCAGGCTGTGCCACGTGTACCTGTGTCAGCTGGTCTATATGACCAGGCTGTGCCATGTGTACCTGTATCAGCTGGTCTATATGCCCTGGCTGTGCCATGTGTACCTGTGTCAGGTGGTCTATATGACCAAACTAGTGCCATGTGTACCTGTGTCAGGTGGTCTATATGACCAGGCTGTGCCATGTGTACCTGTATCAGCTGGTCTGTATGCCCAGGCTGTGCCATGTGTACCTGTGTTAGGTGTCTATATGACCAGGCCGTGCCATGTGTACCTGTGTCAGGTGGTTTATATGCCCAGGCTGTGCCATGTGTACCTGTGTCAAGGGGTCTATATGCCCAGGCTGTGCCATGTGTACCTGTGTCAGGTGGTCTGTATGGCTAGGCTGTGCCATGTGTACCTGTGTCAGGTGGTCTATATGGCTAGGCTGTGCCACGTGTACTTGTGTCAGGTGGTCTATGTGACCAAGCTGTGTCATGTGTACCTGTGTCAGGTGGTCGAAAAGCCCAAGCTGTGTCAGGTGTAACTGCGTTAGCACAGGTCTGGCAGTACTGCTCTTTCAGAACCCAGTTCTGCTGCAGTCCCGGTTCTTTAGGTGGCAGTAAAAGCAGACTGTCTGCGCAATGGAGGGGGACAGTAAAAGCAGGCTGTCTGCGCAGTGGAGGGGGACAGTAAAAGCAGACTGTCTGCGCAGTGGAGGGGGACAATAGTCTGCCCAGTGAAAGCAGACTGTCTGCGCAGTGGAGGGGGACAGTAGTCTGCAAAGTGAAAGCAGGCTGTCTGCACAGTGGAGGGGGACAGTAAAAGCAGGCTGTCTGCGCAGTGGAGGGGGACAGTAGTCTGCGCAGTGAAAGCAGACTGTCTGCACAGTGGAGGATGCTTTCCTGCAGTCCAGAGGCTGCTGATAGCTCCAGCAGCTTTGGTGGTTAGCTCATGTAGATGGAACACAGTGCTGGACTCCACAGCATCGCGGTTCATGTGTTGTCTCCGTGTTTCTCTTATTTTGGCTGCTGTGTTGGTTATTTAGGAAGTGCAGAGTGGATTCTCAGTAGTGCGGTGATGTGTTAGACAGCTGGATTCCCCTCTCTGAAGTACTGAACCCAAAACCCTAAGAGCACAATTACCCACAATCTGTTTGTGTAATTATAGCGCTAAACCCTTTTGAAAATGGGAAAGTAACTTTCTGTTTTTGGAACGGTTCACACCCTCGGTGTCCTGTGAGCAGCAGGCCTGCTCGGGGGGGGGGGGCTGGGGATTCCTCTTTCTGTGGAGCCGTTCGATGTCAGCGGTGAGATCTGGTCGGTAATATCAGACGTGGATTTTCCAGCTGGCTGTGGAAAGACTGAGACGCTCGCAGCTGTAATCTCTCTCTCTCTCTCTCGCCCGTGTAATCCAAATGGCGTTTTCACTGCGGTCTTCCTGTCCTGTGGGGAGGCCATTTGATTGGCTGTTTCTGGCCACAGAGATGTTGAGATAGAGAGAGATAGCGGATCTGTGCTCAGCAGATGTTTCTCCGGAGAGCTGAGCCAGCTGAGCTGTGTTCAGCAGAACCTCGGGATGTTTGGAGCCAAAATGAGCAGCAGCCATGAGCGTGCAATCGCACCGTGTAGCACTTCCTGTCCTGGTGTTTACATTTCCTGTCCTGGTGTTTACACCAGCAGCTGCATCTCAAATGAGCAGCATTTCCCCTTATAAACCAAAACAATGGAGCCTAGCGCTAAAATTACTACATTTTTAATTATCAGTCTAATCTTGCTCAGAGTATAACTACCCCAGGCATTCTCAGGCTAAATGCACATGAATATAGCATCCGATATTCTGATTCTCAGCCCTGATTTTATGTACTTAATAATCGCAGTACCCTCTGGCTGGAGGGACAAAGGTTGAGCTGGTCATGTATAACATGTGGTGCCTCATCTGGAAGGAATAAATCAGAATTAATGAATCATAATTAAGACATCTGCAGTCAGAAGGTGGCTGCTGTGCAGTATGTAGAGTCTGTAGTGATCTCACCTGTGTGGTCATGCACATGTGAATACATTTCACAGTCTGTTGGTTTACCTGCTTTCAGCAACGATGACAGGCGTCAGATGTCATCTTTCAACCCCCAAACCAACAGGCGTGAAATTCTTTTGGCATTTTGATTCATTGTACAATAAAAAGGTCACACAAGATAAATAATAAAGATGTCATAGTGAGTGGTTTGTTTTCCAGGATGAGTTTCTGACCTAGAAAATGTACACAGTGTCTCCTAATGTAATGACAGGACCACAGACGTGACTGTCAGCATCAACAACAAGTCCCGAGTGTAGTAAGTGTGTCTGACAGTGGCTCTAACAGAGTCCCACTGTAACAGGGTCCCACTGTAACAGGGTCCCTGTGTAACATTATCCTGGTGTAACAGGGTCCCACTGTAACATTATCCTGGTGTAACAGGGTCCCTCTGTAACAGAATCCCTGTGTAACATTATCCTGGTGTAACAGGGTCCCTCTGTAACAGAATCCCTGTGTAACATTATCCTGGTGTAACAGGGTCCCACTGTAACAGGGTCCCTGTGTAACATTATCCTGGTGTAACAGGGTCCCTCTGTAACAGGGTCCCACTGTAACAGGGTCCCTCTGTAACAGAATCCCTGTGTAACATTATCCTGGTGTAACAGGGTCCCTCTGTAACAGGGTCCCTCTGTAACAGAGTCCCACTGTAACAGAATCCCTGTGTAACATTATCCTGGTGTAACAGAGTCCCACTGTAACAGGGTCCCACTGTAACAGGGTCCCTCTGTAACAGGGTCCCTGTGTAACAGGGTCCCTCTGTAACAGAATCCCTGTGTAACATTATCCTGGTGTAACAGGGTCCCTCTGTAACATTATCCTGGTGTAACAGGGTCCCTCTGTAACAGAATCCCTGTGTAACATTATCCTGGTGTAACAGGGTCCCACTGTAACAGAATCCCTGTGTAACATTATCCTGGTGTAACAGGGTCCCTCTGTAACAGAATCCCTGTGTAACATTATCCTGGTGTAACAGGGTCCCTCTGTAACAGAATCCCTGTGTAACATTATCCTGGTGTAACAGGGTCCCTCTGTAACAGGGTCCCACTGTAACAGAATCCCTGTGTAACATTATTCTGGTGTAACAGGGTCCCTCTGTAACAGAATCCCTGTGTAACATTATCCTGGTGTAACAGAGTCCCACTATAACAGGGTCCCTCTGTAACATTATCCTGGTGTAACAGGGTCCCTCTGTAACAGGGTCCCACTGTAACAGAATCCCTGTGTAACATTATCCTGGTGTAACAGGGTCCCTCTGTAACAGAATCCCTGTGTAACATTATCCTGGTGTAACAGGGTCCCTCTGTAACAGAATCCCTGTGTAACATTATCCTGGTGTAACAGGGTCCCTCTGTAACAGAATCCCTGTGTAACATTATCCTGGTGTAACAGGGTCCCACTGTAACAGAATCCCTGTGTAACATTATCCTGGTGTAACAGGGTCCCTCTGTAACAGAATCCCTGTGTAACATTATCCTGGTGTAACAGGGTCCCTCTGTAACAGAATCCCTGTGTAACATTATCCTGGTGTAACAGGGTCCCTCTGTAACAGAATCCCTGTGTAACATTATCCTGGTGTAACAGGGTCCCTCTGTAACAGAATCCCTGTGTAACATTATCCTGGTGTAACAGGGTCCCTCTGTAACAGAATCCCTGTGTAACATTATCCTGGTGTAACAGGGTCCCTCTGTAACAGAATCCCTGTGTAACATTATCCTGGTGTAACAGGGTCCCTCTGTAACAGAATCCCTGTGTAACATTATCCTGGTGTAACAGGGTCCAGCTGTAACAGAATCCCACTGTAACAGGGTCCCTCTGTAACAGAATCCCTGTGTAACATTATCCTGGTGTAACAGGGTCCCTCTGTAACAGAATCCCTGTGTAACATTATCCTGGTGTAACAGGGTCCCTCTGTAACAGAATCCCTGTGTAACATTATCCTGGCGTAACAGGGTCCAGCTGTAACAGTATCCCTCTGTAACAGGGTCCCTCTGTAACAGATGGTGGTAAAGTGCTGGTGATGTCCTGGTAAAGGGCTGGTAATGTCCTGGCAAAGGGCTGGTCAGGTCCTGGCAAAGGGCCTGGTAATGTCTGGGTCCTCACGGTGCTGTGAAGGGGGCTGTATCAGCTGGTACGCTGGGTGAGTTGGGGGGGGGGGGGGTCGTGTCAGTCTGGCCCTGATCTCTTATTCTGGCACATGGTCCGCCCCTCAGACGTGCTGCTGCAGCTGCGGGAAGTTCCCGCGCTCCGCGGTGAGTCACGGCTCTGAAGCTCTGAGTCAGAGGGAGAGCCAGGCTGTTAGCATGCAGCCGCTGCGCTGCTGACACACCATACCGCTGTACCGCCATCCCGCCAGAGAGTGAGTCAGAGCCCTCCACCACCTCCTGCCCTCCAGCGCCTCTGGCCCTGCCCACAAGGGCACGCAGAGGGCAGCCTGTGTCTTTGGGCTTCCCCTCCTGCTCCTGACGTGAGCACAGTCATCTGTGGATCTTAATTAAAGCGACACCGATGCTGTGTTCCTCCGGAATGAGTCAATAATCGCTACTTCCAGTTCTCTAAATTAGCTTGGTAGCGTTGGCTACCTATGCAGCATGGTCGAAAGGCATCACTCCTGGTCCCAAATGCATCAGTCCTGGTTCCAAGTGCATCAGTCCTGGTTCCAAGCACATAGGTCCTGGTTCTAAGTGCATCAGTTCTGGGGATGGGGAAGCAATGATCCTGACTGGTTAGCACGGAAGTAGCATTAGTGATGATTGGCTAGCACTGGAGCAGCACTGGGCATGATTGGTTAGCACAGGGGCAGCGGATATCATGATTGGTTAGCTCTGGAGCAGCAGTGATCATGATTGGCTAGCTCTGGAGCAGCATTGGTCATGATTGGCTAGCTCTGGGCCATATGACCAGACGGCTGGCAGTGTAGTGTAATAGTTAGGGCACAGGGCTTGTAGCTGTGAGGTTGCTGGTTTGATTCCCAGGTGTGGTACTGCAGTTGTAGCCCTGTGCAACAGTTATAAATCTGAACAGCTTCATTAAATATTCACCAGGACAAAGGAACAGCATGTAAAAGTTCTGCCCTGTAAGTCTCTCTGGATAAGAGCATCCTCTTTGTGCATGAATTTAATGTAATGAATGCAATAAGGCTGGAACCACACTAGCATGTAAAGTTGCTGCTTGAATCCCTGACTTTGCTCTCAAGCTAAGGATGACAGGCAAAGCTATGAATGGTGATCTGGATACGAATTACTGCTAAAATAAATAATTTCACTACAACACTGATTTCAGTGTGTACAGTACCTGATACGCAGTGTAAATAGCCTTGTTGGCGGCTGGTTATCTGTATTCCCGGGGCTGTGATGCCCTGATTGTGGAGTTGATGCTGTAGTTCTTGGAGTCTCTGTAAAGCTGGCGAGTGTAGCACAGTTCCTGCATGAAGCTGGGGTGAGTCCCATCTGCCCTGCTGGACTGGATGGTACACACATCTGTCCCACAATGCTCTGGGATAGTGCGCAGTCGGGATCAGAGCTGACTGTGGAGCCCATCTTTAATTACTAATTATCTCTGGAACCTTCTGGAACCTTCTCAATGACTAACAGGCATTCTGCCTGTTGGTTTCACCGGTTGACAGAACCGGCCTGTTCCTCCCCTCATTTATAACACGAAGCTGTCCAGACCCACCGCGCACCTGTACGCAGTGTCATGAGTAAAACTTGACTAACTAGCTATGGCATGTCCTCACCTCTGTAATGTTGCTTGTGTCCATACATCTGTATCGGTGGTACGCGCTAACTAGGTTAACTAAAGTAGGCGAAACGCTAACATGTTAGAGTTAGCTAAAGTAACGTTAGGCGATAAAGCTGTGCTTAAAAATCTTGTGCCGTTTGAAGTAGCAATTTTGGGAGATGCACATGCGCATGCGTCCTACTAAACAAAGCACCACCTGCGCATGCGTCCCACCAAACGTCCCTCTTAGGTCGTCCGTGAGTGAGTGACTGCAGGGGTTCTGCTGTAGGCTGGCGTATGAGAGGGCTGCCTGTATTTCTGCATTCACATGCACAGACTGGCCTGCTTATCTGAGACCACTTTGGCCCGCTTTGGCCCAGTTTGACCCAAATAATGAGCTAATCATGCCACTCTGGCCCCTGAAGGCCTGGTCCTGTTTGGTCCTCTGCCTGGCTGTGGCCATGTTTGGTCCCGCTTGTTTTGACCTCCTGATTTGTGGCTCTGGTTTTAAACTGCGGTCCTCCGTAGAGGTTTAGTATTCCCACACAAGGGCCAACATCCAGCTCTCCCACTTACTCTGCCCCAAATACATAATGCCCCAGCCAGCCTGGAGCCACTCTACACAGCCTCTAGTGCTGGGGTACCAAGGAGCTAAGAGCTCCTCTTTATAACATGATCATTGTCAACCTGCTCATTTAACGAGGGCCATTCATTAGCAGCATTGATTGGTTTTTGTTCTGATACGACTCGGTTCTGCTCCTGTGCGCTTTCCATAAAATCGCTCTCATTTAACACAAAAAAACTGCCAAAGATGGTTTCAATTAAAAAAGCCAATCTCTGAGGTAATTGTAATAATGTGAATTATTTAATATATGCTGATGTTTCTGTCAGAAAGATGAAGCCGCAGACTGCGGGACCCAATCGGCAGTAGCCTCTGTGAGCTGGTGAGCTGGTGTTAGACTCTGTGAGCCGGTGTTAGCCTCTGTGAGCTGGTGTTAGACTCTGTGAGCTGGTGTTAGCCTCTGTGAGCTGGTGTTAGCCTCTGTGAGCTGGTGTTAGACTCTGTGGGCCGGTGTTAGACTCTGTGAGCTGGTGTTAGACTCTGTGAGCTGGTGTTAGCCTCTGTGAGCCGGTGTTAGACTCTGTGAGCCAGTGAGCTGGTGTTAGACTCTGTGAGCTGGTGTTAGACTCTGTGAGCCGGTGTTAGACTCTGTGAGCTGGTGTTAGACTCTGTGAGCCGGTGTTAGACTCTGTGAGCCGGTGTTAGACTCTGTGAGCTGGTGTTAGACTCTGTGAGCCGGTGTTAGACTCTGTGAGCTGGTGTTAGACTCTGTGAGCCGGTGTTAGACTCTGTGAGCTGGTGTTAGACTCTGTGAGCCGGTGTTAGACTCTGTGAGCCGGTGTTAGACTCTGTGAGCTGGTGTTAGACTCTGTGAGCCGGTGTTAGACTCTGTGAGCCGGTGTTAGACTCTGTGAGCTGGTGTTAGACTCTGTGAGCCGGTGTTAGACTCTGTGAGCTGGTGTTAGACTCTGTGAGCCGGTGTTAGACTCTGTGAGCTGGTGTTAGACTCTGTGAGCCGGTGTTAGACTCTGTGAGCCGGTGTTAGACTCTGTGAGCTGGTGTTAGACTCTGTGAGCTGGTGTTAGACTCTGTGAGCTGGTGTTAGACTCTGTGAGCCGGTGTTAGACTCTGTGAGCCGGTGTTAGACTCTGTGAGCTGGTGTTAGACTCTGTGAGCCGGTGTTAGACTCTGTGAGCCATGCGTTTTCATGTCTTAATTCAACGTTGATTGGCGTCTCTGCCCTGTTTTAGGGCTCATGAACTCACACGGTTGGTAGTTGAGTTGTTTTTATGGTCTCTCTTTTTCACATAATTTACTCAGAAGAACCATTGGCATAATAATAACCATTTGCATATGCATACTTTCTCTCTCTCTCTCTCTCTCTCACACACACAAACACGCACACGCACACACACAGACACACTCATTCTCTCTCTCTCTGTCTCTCACTCACACACACACACTCACACACGTACACACGTTCTCTCTCTCTCACACACAGACACACACTCTCACGCATATTCTCTCTCACACATACTCTCACACACATTCTTTCTGTCTCTCTCTCTTTCTCTCACACACACAAACACAGACACACACACATTCTCTCACTCTCTCACACACACACACATGTTCTCTCTGTCTCTCACACACACACACAGTGTGAAAAGCATAGACACAGACTGAAGTGAACTTAAAGGCACATTCTGAGCAGGAGAGTGGCTGCAGAAGGACACATTAGGGTTAGGGTTAAGGTTTGGAGCATTAGGTTTAGGGTTAGGGTTTGGAGCGTTAGGGTTAGGGTTAGGGTTTGGAGCATTAGGGTTAAGGTTAGGGTTTGGGGCATTAGGGTTAGGGTTAGGGTTAAGGTTTGGAGCATTAGGGTTAGAATTAGGGTTTGGAGCATTAAGGTTAAGGTTAGGGTTTGGGGCATTAGGGTTAGGGTTATAATTAGGGTTTGGAGCATTAGGGTTAGGGTTAGGGTTAAGGTTAGGGTTTGGGGCATTAGGGTTAGGGTTATAATTAGGGTTTGGAGCATTAGGGTTAGGGTTAAGGTTAAGGTTTGGAGCATTAGGGTTAGGGTTAGGGTTAGGGTTTGGAGCATTAGGGTTAGGGTTAGGGTTTGGAGCATTAGGGTTAGGGTTAAGGTTTGGAGCATTAGGGTTAGAATTAGGGTTCGGAGCATTAGGGTTAGGGTTAAGGTTTGGAGCATTAGGGTTAGGGTTTGGGGCATTAGGGTTAGGGTTAGGGTTTGGGGCATTAGGGTTAGGGTTAGGGTTAGGGTTTGAAGCATTAGGGTTAGGGTTAGAATTAGGGTTTGGAGCATTAGGGTTAGGGTTTGGGGCATTAGGGTTAGAATTAGGGTTTGGAGCATTAGGGTTAGGGTTAGGGTTTGGAGCATTAGGGTTAGGGTTAGAATTAGGGTTTGGAGCATTAGGGTTAGGGTTAGGGTTTGGAGCATTAGGGTTAGGGTTAGAATTAGGGTTTGGAGCATTAGGGTTAGGGTTAGGGTTTGGAGCATTAGGGTTAGGGTTAGAATTAGGGTTTGGAGCATTAGGGTTAGGGTTAAGGTTTGGAGCATTAGGGTTAGGGTTAAGGTTTGGGGCATTATGGTTAGAATTAGGGTTTGGAGCATTAGGGTTAGGGTTAAGGTTGGAGCATTAGAGTTAGGGTTAAGTTTTGGAGCATTAGGTTTAGGGTTAGGGTTTGGGGCATTACGGTTAGGGTTAGGGTTTGGGGCATTAGGGTTAGAATTAGGGTTTGGAGCCATTAGGGTTAGGATCAGGGTTAGTCAGGACCTGAGGCCCAGTACTGCCGTGACACAAATTCATTTACAATCCAACCATCCGATCTTTGGCTGTTTGAATTAGAATGATGTGAATTAGAGCAGCCATTGAGAATCTTGGCTAACTAATTTCACAATTTGAAATGATGACAGAGGACAATTAAAGCATGCAAGAATGTATTTTATTTTAATTGAGTTTCCTATCTTGCACTGAATGTTAATTTGGATTTATTATATATTCACAAGCTTAATTTCTTAACAACTGTCCTGCTTTAAAAGTTCCCATTAGTTTTAAATACATTTCGACTATATAACTGTCTCATACTTAAGAGCACTGCTAAAAGTGAATCTGGGGCTTCTGGTTGATTTGAGTGCTGTGCCCTGTATTCACAATAAAGACCTTTGGTGCCATGCTGAATTACAGATGGAGGATTTATGCAGGATTTTGCATGAATCTGAAAATTGTTGGGAGTAATAACTGATTAAACCTTTTCAGATTCTAGGCACTGTGTTGTAGCAGTAAAACAGGGCAACAAAATGCTGAGAGTATTGTGTGCAGTTCTGGGGACTACAAGATAGATAGAGAAGGGCAACTAAATTGGTTTCTGCTCTAGAAGAAAAAAATTATGAGGAAAGACTTAAGGTGCTTTATCTTTTCACGCTTAGTTAAAGGGGACTTAGGTGTGAATTGATTAAGACATTAGGAAGTACTTTTTCACACAGATAGTGGTCAATGTGTGGAATAGCTTGCCAGCTCATGTAGTAGAGGCAGAAACTCTGGGGGTTTTTATGACCAGGCTTGATACAATGCTAGATACTATCTAGCTGCTAGATAAACGGTGAGAACCAGGTACCTTTTAGTGGTAAGAAAGTGGCGAGCATTGTTGGGCTGGATAACCTGTTCTCATCATTATGGTATGTTGTGTTATGTTTGTCAGATTTTGTAATTCTGTCCACTTAAAAATGCACAATGAAGCCTGAATGCACATGAAAAATGCTTAACTTAGCCTTTATGAACACATTATGCATAATTTACAGATGTTGTAACATTGTCCTATGGGGCAGTGTGTGTGGTGTTGGGGGCTAGGTGTGGTGGGGAAGGGCTGGTCTGGAGCAGAACAGAGTGTGACAGGGTGAGGTGTGCGCACCTGGGGCAGGAGCTACTTGGGCAGAGATGTGAAATGCACAGAACCTCGGTCTCTGACAGTGCTAGGAGAGCAGAGAGACTGTGCTCTCCTGTGCTCTCACAGGAGACTGTGCTCGGATCAGTACATCAGCACTGGCCAATAGCACAGTGAACTCACCTTGAATCCCTGAGGTGTGTGACTGGCAGAATAAAAAGAGCTGATTAAATGCATACTGCTGTGTAAATGTTAATGAGTGTTAAAAAGAGAAAGCTGCCCTTGAAGAGAGAGCTTGCTATGCAAATAAGGAGGGTGATGGGGCTGTAATTCTGTTACAGGCAGTGCTCACCTCATGGGGTCTGCCTTTAATTTGTCCCCTCCACATCTGAACAGAATCGACCTGCTGGACCGAGAGTTCTCTACAGTTGCTTTCATCATAGTGGAGATCTGCTGTGTTTTTCTTAATTTCCTTCATGATAATAATTACAGTTTCACAAAAGCATATTTGTAGTTCAATGAAAGGCAGTATTTTAATAAACTCGGGCCATGAGTGTATTTCTGCCACAAATAAAGGGGGAAATTGATTCTGCTCTCGCGAATCGTGTGATATGCCATTTCTGTTCTTATTAAACAGGGTTATATGCAGGTTCTGTTCTTATTAAACTCCTGATTAATTCACACTTATTTCTCATGGGGAAACACTAGGGGGACCCATATCTGGCTAATTTGCATGTCCCTCAGCAATTTGATTTCACATCAATTTAAATTGATTAAAAAAGGCGAAATTCCAAAACCCAGAGTGGTTGGGGGTGGGGTGTGCAGTGAGAGCCTCTGCCTGTGTGAAGCAGGACGTACATGCACTTTATAGCGGGATTTACATGTGTTATAGAGAGGGATGTGCGTGTGTTATAGAGAGGGATGTGTTTTAGAGAGGGATGTGTGTGTGTGAGAGGGATGTATGTGTGTGTTATAGAGAGGGATGTGTGTGTGTGTTAGAGAGGGATGTGTTTTAGAGAGGGATGTGTGTGTGTGAGAGGGATGTATGTGTGTGTTATAGAGAGGGATGTGTGTGTGTGTTAGAGAGGGATGTGTGTGTGTGAGAGGGATGTGTGTGTGTGTGTGTTTTAGAGAGGGATGTGTGTGTGTGGGAGGGATGTGTGTGTGTGTGTGTGTTTTAGAGAGGGATGTGTGTGTGTGTTATAGAGAGGGATGTGTGTGTGTGTGAGAGGGATGTGTGTGTGTGAGAGGGATGTGTGTGTGTGAGAGGGATGTGTGTGTGTGTTTTAGAGAGGGATGTGTGTGTGTGAGAGGGATGTGTGTGTGTGTGTGTTTTAGAGAGGGATGTGTGTGTGTGTTATAGAGAGGGATGTGTGTGTGTGTTTTAGAGAGGGATGTGTGTGTGTGTTTTAGAGAGGGATGTATGTGTGTGAGAGGGATGTGTGTGTGTGTGTGAGAGAGGGATGTGTGTGTGTGAGAGGGATGTGTGTGTGTGTGTGTTTTAGAGAGGGATGTGTGTGTGAGAGGGATGTGTGTGTGTGTGTTTTAGAGAGGGATGTGTGTGTGTGTGAGAGGGATGTGTGTGTGTGAGAGGGATGTATGTGTGTGAGAGGGATGTGTGTGTGTGTTATAGAGAGGGATGTGTGTGTGTGTTTTAGAGAGGGATGTGTGTGTTATAGAGAGGGATGTGTGTGTGTGTTTTAGAGAGGGATGTGTGCGTGTGTTTTAGAGAGGGATGTGTGTGTGTGAGAGGGATGTGTGTGTGTGTTTTAGA
This sequence comes from Anguilla pacifica, assembly GCA_039654925.1. Taxonomy (NCBI): domain Eukaryota; kingdom Metazoa; phylum Chordata; class Actinopteri; order Anguilliformes; family Anguillidae; genus Anguilla; species Anguilla pacifica. The sequence continues at coordinate 548,599 of CM077294.1, forward strand.
GAGGGATGTGTGTGTGTGTTTTAGAGAGGGATGTGTGTGTGTGTGTGAGAGGGATGTGTGTGTGTGTGTGTGTGAGAGAGGGATGTGTGTGTGTGTTATAGAGAGGGATGTGTGTGTGTGTTTTAGAGAGGGATGTGTGTGTGTGAGAGGGATGTGTGTGTGTGTTTTAGAGAGGGATGTGTGTGTGTGTGTGTTTTAGAGAGGGATGTGTGTGTTATAGAGAGGGATGTGTGTGTGTGTTTTAGAGAGGGATGTGTGTGTGTGTGTGTGTGTTAGAGAGGGTTGTGTGTGTGTGAGAGGGATGTGTGTGTGTGTTTTAGAGAGGGATGTGTGTGTGTGTGTGTGTGTGTGTTAGAGAGGGTTGTGTGTGTGTGAGAGGGATGTGTGTGTGTGTTATAGAGAGGGATGTGTGTGTGTGTTATAGAGAGGGATGTGTGTGTGTGTTTTAGAGAGGGATGTGTGTGTTATAGAGAGGGATGTGTGTGTGTTTTAGAGAGGGATGTGTGTGTGTGTGTGTGTGTGTTAGAGAGGGTTGTGTGTGTGTGAGAGGGATGTGTGTGTGTGTTATAGAGAGGGATGTGTGTGTGTGTTTTAGAGAGGGATGTGTGTGTGTGTGTGTGTGTTAGAGAGGGTTGTGTGTGTGTGAGAGGGATGTGTGTGTGTGTTATAGAGAGGGATGTGTGTGTGTGTTTTAGAGAGGGATGTGTGTGTTATAGAGAGGGATGTGTGTGTGTGTTTTAGAGAGGGATGTGTGTGTGTGTGTGTGTGTGTTAGAGAGGGTTGTGTGTGTGTGAGAGGGATGTGTGTGTGTGTTATAGAGAGGGATGTGTGTGTGTGTGTGTGTGTGTTAGAGAGGGTTGTGTGTGTGTGAGAGGGATGTGTGTGTGTGTTATAGAGAGGGATGTGTGTGTGTGTTATAGAGAGGGATGTGTGTGTGTGTGTTAGAGAGGGATGTGTGTGTGTGTGTGTGTGTTAGAGAGGGTTGTGTGTGTGAGAGGGATGTGTGTGTGTGTTATAGAGAGGGATGTGTGTGTGTGTTTTAGAGAGGGATGTGTGTGTTATAGAGAGGGATGTGTGTGTGTGTTTTAGAGAGGGATGTGTGCGTGTGTTTTAGAGAGGGATGTGTGTGTGTGTTTTAGAGAGGGATGTGTGTGTTATAGAGAGGGATGTGTGTGTGTGTTTTAGAGAGGGATGTGTGTGTGTGAGAGGGATGTGTGTGTGTGTTTTAGAGAGGGATGTGTGTGTGAGAGGGATGTGTGTGTGTGAGAGGGATGTGTGTGTGAGAGGGATGTGTGTGTGTGAGAGGGATGTGTGTGTGTGTTTTAGAGAGGGATGTGTGTGTGTGAGAGGGATGTGTGTGTGTTATAGAGAGGGATGTGTGTGTGTGAGAGGGATGTGTGTGTGTGTTATAGAGAGGGATGTGTGTGTGTGAGAGGGATGTGTGTGTGTGTTTTAGAGAGGGATGTGTGTGTGTTTTAGAGAGGGATGTGTGTGTGTGTTTTAGAGAGGGATGTGTGTGTGTGTTTTAGAGAGGGATGTGTGTGTGTGAGAGGGATGTGTGTGTGTTTTAGAGAGGGATGTGTGTGTGAGAGGGATGTGTGTGTGTGTGAGGGATGTGTGTGTGAGAGGGATGTGTGTGTGTGAGAGGGATGTGTGTGTGTGTTTTCGAGAGGGATGTGTGTGTGTGAGAGGGATGTGTGTGTGTTATAGAGAGGGATGTGTGTGTGTGAGAGGGATGTGTGTGTGTGTTATAGAGAGGGATGTGTGTGTGTGAGAGGGATGTGTGTGTGTGTTTTAGAGAGGGATGTGTGTGTGTGTTTTAGAGAGGGATGTGTGTGTGTGTTTTAGAGAGGGATGTGTGTGTGTGAGAGGGATGTGTGTGTGTGTGTGTTTTAGAGAGGGATGTGTGTGTGTGTTATAGAGAGGGATGTGTGTGTGTGTTTTAGAGAGGGATGTGTGTGTGTGTTTTAGAGAGGGATGTATGTGTGTGTTTTAGAGAGGGATGTATGTGTGTGAGAGGGATGTGTGTGTGTGTGTGTGAGAGAGGGATGTGTGTGTGTGTGTGAGAGAGGGATGTGTGTGTGAGAGGGATGTGTGTGTGTGTGTTTTAGAGAGGGATGTGTGTGTGTGTGAGAGGGATGTGTGTGTGTGAGAGGGATGTATGTGTGTGAGAGGGATGTGTGTGTGTGTTATAGAGAGGGATGTGTGTGTGTGTTTTAGAGAGGGATGTGTGTGTTATAGAGAGGGATGTGTGTGTGTGTTTTAGAGAGGGATGTGTGCGTGTGTTTTAGAGAGGGATGTGTGTGTGTGTGAGAGGGATGTGTGTGTGTGTTTTAGAGAGGGATGTGTGTGTGTGTTTTAGAGAGGGATGTGTGTGTGTGAGAGGGATGTGTGTGTGTGTGTGTGTGAGAGGGATGTGTGTGTGTGTTATAGAGAGGGATGTGTGTGTGTGTTTTAGAGAGGGATGTGTGTGTGTGAGAGGGATGTGTGTGTGTGTTTTAGAGAGGGATGTGTGTGTGTGTGTGTTTTAGAGAGGGATGTGTGTGTTATAGAGAGGGATGTGTGTGTGTGTTTTAGAGAGGGATGTGTGTGTGTGTGTGTGTGTGTGTTAGAGAGGGTTGTGTGTGTGTGAGAGGGATGTGTGTGTGTGTTTTAGAGAGGGATGTGTGTGTGTGTGTTAGAGAGGGTTGTGTGTGTGTGAGAGGGTTGTGTGTGTGTGTTATAGAGAGGGATGTGTGTGTGTGTTATAGAGAGGGATGTGTGTGTGTGTTTTAGAGAGGGATGTGTGTGTTATAGAGAGGGATGTGTGTGTGTGTTTTAGAGAGGGATGTGTGTGTGTGTGTGTGTGTGTTAGAGAGGGTTGTGTGTGTGTGAGAGGGATGTGTGTGTGTGTTATAGAGAGGGATGTGTGTGTGTGTTTTAGAGAGGGATGTGTGTGTGTGTGTGTGTGTGTGTTAGAGAGGGTTGTGTGTGTGTGAGAGGGATGTGTGTGTGTGTGTTATAGAGAGGGATGTGTGTGTGTGTTATAGAGAGGGATGTGTGTGTGTGTTTTAGAGAGGGATGTGTGTGTTATAGAGAGGGATGTGTGTGTGTGTTTTAGAGAGGGATGTGTGTGTGTGTGTGTGTGTTAGAGAGGGTTGTGTGTGTGTGAGAGGGATGTGTGTGTGTGTTATAGAGAGGGATGTGTGTGTGTGTGTGTGTGTGTTAGAGAGGGTTGTGTGTGTGTGAGAGGGATGTGTGTGTGTGTTATAGAGAGGGATGTGTGTGTGTGTTATAGAGAGGGATGTGTGTGTGTGTGTGTGTTAGAGAGGGATGTGTGTGTGTGTGTGTGTTAGAGAGGGTTGTGTGTGTGTGAGAGGGATGTGTGTGCGTGTTATAGAGAGGGATGTGTGTGTGTGTTTTAGAGAGGGATGTGTGTGTTATAGAGAGGGATGTGTGTGTGTGTTTTAGAGAGGGATGTGTGCGTGTGTTTTAGAGAGGGATGTGTGTGTGTGTTTTAGAGAGGGATGTGTGTGTTATAGAGAGGGATGTGTGTGTGTGTTTTAGAGAGGGATGTGTGTGTGTGAGAGGGATGTGTGTGTGTGTGAGAGGGATGTGTGTGTGTGAGAGGGATGTGTGTGTGTGAGAGGGATGTGTGTGTGTGTTTTAGAGTGGGATGTGTGTGTGTGAGAGGGATGTGTGTGTGTGAGAGGGATGTGTGTGTGTTATAGAGAGGGATGTGTGTGTGTGAGAGGGATGTGTGTGTGTGTTATAGAGAGGGATGTGTGTGTGTGAGAGCGATGTGTGTGTGTGTTTTAGAGAGGGATGTGTGTGTGTGTTTTAGAGAGTGATGTGTGTGTGTGTTTTAGAGAGGGATGTGTGTGTGTGTGAGAGGGATGTGTGTGTGTGTTATAGAGAGGGATGTGTGTGTGTGTTATAGAGAGGGATGTGTGTGTGTGTTTTAGAGAGGGATGTGTGTGTTTTAGAGAGGGATGTGTGTGTGTGAGAGGGATGTGTGTGTTTTAGAGAGGGATGTGTGTGTGTGTTTTAGAGAGGGATGTGTGTGTGTGTTTTAGAGAGGGATGTGTGTGTTTTAGAGAGGGATGTGTGTGTGTTAGAGAGGGATGTGTGTGTGTGAGAGGGATGTGTGTGTGTGTGAGAGGGATGTGTGTGTGTGTTTTAGAGAGGGATGTGTGTGTGTGAGAGGGATGTGTGTGTGTGAGAGGGATGTGTGTGTGTGTGTTAGAGAGGGATGTGTGTGTGTTAGAGAGGGATGTGTGTGTGTGTGTTAGAGAGGGATGTGTGTGTGTTAGAGAGGGATGTGTGTGTGTGTGAGAGGGATGTGCGTGTGTTTTAGAGAGGGATGTGTGTGTGTGTGAGAGGGATGTGTGTGTGTGTGAGAGGGATGTGTGTGTGTGAGAGGGATATGTGTGTGTTAGAGAGGGATGTGTGTGTGTGAGAGGGATGTGTGTGTGTTAGAGAGGGATGTGTGTGTGTGTTATAGATAGGGATGTGTGTGTGTGAGAGGTCTGGTGCTACACAAAATCAGAGAAAGCAGAATCTCCCCCCGAATGGACCTTGATATTTGAGGAGAAAAATAAAAGGCATCTAAATTTTTTGGGAAATATGTGGGGCCCAACCTTTTCATAGAAACAGTTGCGAATTTCTCCATAATGACCAGCATCTCCTCCGACCTGTTAAACATCCTGCTCTGCTTCTAACTGAGATATCATCACTCTGAGGCCGAAAGTGGGCTGAGTGTGGGGCTGAGTTTTGGGGCTGAGTTTTGGGGCTGAGTTTTGGGGCTGAGTTTTGGGGCTGAGTGTGGGGCTGAGTGTGGGGCTGAGTTTGGGGCTGAGTTTTGGGGCTGAGTTTTGGGGCTGAGTTTGGGGCTGAGTTTTGGGGCTGAGTTTTGGGCTGAGTTTGGGGCTGAGTTTTGGGGCTGAGTTTTGGGGCTCAGTCCTGCTTGTGCTCGTGCTGCAGTAGGCTGTTCTTGCCTGGGGAAGGGCACAGGTGCACAGGTGTGCGACCTCTCAGCAGGGTTAGTGGATTATAGCAGAGAGAGCACGCATGAGCCTGACTGCCCTTCTGTGCTCCTCCTGCGATGCTCTTACTGAGGGGAGATGGGGCTGTTTTACCCCCCCTTCACTGGCTAATTACCCCCGAGCTGCTTCCCCTCAACTCTGCGCTCCTCATATTAAACCACGGGGCTGGAACCCTGCGGAAAAGCCCCTTTCAGCTTTCAGAACCGCTGATTATCTGCGTGTGCGGCCCGCTCCACTTCTTATGATGACCGACCCACCTGCCCACAAGCCCCGCCCCCACACAGCGAATGCACACACCTGTCCCCCAGCTGCGTGCTCACCCACAGACAGTGTGCACACCTCAACATACGGCTTCTTTTATGTTTGTACACACCCACGGGTAAAAATACACAATACCTAACCAGATAAATACATACACATCCAATAATCAGGTAAGAGCATATGCTGTGCATTCGTTTGGTAGGTGCATGTACACACAGTGCACTTTACATCCTTCACTGTCGTGTCCTCTTTTGGATTAAACGTGCAGTCTGTTCTTTGTGTGTGCAGTACCTGCTTCATGTGATGCATTTAATGCATCCTGAGAGAGACTTCAGGAGTTTTAAAAGATTATTCTGACTGTCTGCATTAATTATCTTGGCATATTCCTTCTTTGAAAGTAACAACTGCAGTAATATCATGAGAAAAAGGCTTAATTTGCGTGGATGCATCTGCCCAAATCCATTTCCGTGATTCTAATTCTAATTCTGATTTGATTGTAAGTATGTAATAATCATCTTTAGGAGAATAACACCATCATTTTTTGGATTTGGAACTGTTTCAGCGACAGTTAACCATGGCAACTGCTGGCCTTAATGACGACAGTAACAGAAATGGATTGGGCAGGTCACTTCCCTTTGTGATGATAATGAGCAGGCTAAAGTGGACTTAAAGGGAAGGAAGAAAACCTATTTGTTTAGACAGAAAATGAAGCTCCTTAGTGACACATTATCAAAACTGAAGCCAGTGGCCAGCATAACGCACTGCTCTTTTCTTTGTAGCTGTTAAGTGTAAAATGTCCTGCTCAATGTAGTAATTATACCTGCCCACTTCCTGCTGACTCCTCACTTCCTTTCTTATCAGTTTCACATTTATTCTGTCCTTTCCTAAAAAAATAAAGAGTAGAGAGACGGAAAATGAGAAAGCAAGGAGAGAGGGAGAGATAGAGAGAGACGGTAAGGTTAAAAAAAGAGAAAGAGAGGGAGGAAGGAAGAGAGTGGGGGAAAGAGAAAGGGAGAGGGGGAAGAGAGGGAGAGGGAAGGAGATGGGTAGAGTGGGAGTTAGGGAGGGAGAGAGGGAAAGAGAGAGATAGTGAGGGTAAAAAGAGAGGGAAGAAGGAAGAGAGAGGGTGAAAGAGAAAGGGAGAGAGGGGGAAGAGAGGGAGAGGGCAGGAGATGGGTAGAGTGGGAGTTAGGGGAGGGAGAGAGGAAAAGAGAGAGATAGTGAGGGTAAAAGAGAGAGAGGGAAGAAGGAAGAGAGTGGAGGAAAGAGAAAGGGAGAGAGGGGGAAGAGAGGGAGAGGGAAGGAGATGGGTAGGCCGCAAACATTAGTAAGGCCTCCCCCTGTGTTTACAGAAGTACTATATTTCCTTGTGTTACTGTTCTTACTGACACACGCTGTGGGTGCTTTGCTCAGTGATTATTTCCAGTGGGGGTAGTTTTGTTATTACTGTGATACCTGAGTCCGGTGTGTATATTTACACCTCAGAAGATTCGGCTTGTCTGTTAGCTCGCTGCGGTGTGATGAGTATACTTTTGGACTCTTGCCTTACTGTAAAGATCCATGCATGCTCTGAACATCACACACACACACACTCACACTCACTCACACACATGCACACACAGACACACACACACACACACACACGCACACACATGCACACCCACACACACACACACACACTCACACTCACTCACACACATGCACACACAGACACACACACGCACACACATGCACACCCACACACACACACACACACACACACACACACACACACACATGCACACACATACACACACACACCCACACGTGCACACACAGACACACACACGCGTGCACACACATACACACACACACACACACACACACACACACACAGATGACACTCGTGTGGATGTGTGTGTTTACTGCATAGGAGATCAAAAGGTTAATTGAGCACAAGCCATGGTGGGGGTGTATCCAAATGTCCCAGAGCTAAACCGTGTTACCCAAATGGCAAAAGATCAGAAGAACCCAGACCTCTGTTTCTCCACATCAATTTAAACAAAAGATGCCAATTAGGCCTGTTAATCTCCGTATTCACTGATCAGAGTGCTCCATAAACACCCAAACTGATTTCATTAATCCACAGACAACACTTGGAAATTCAAATATAAAGAAAAAAAATATTTCTGCGAACTATCTCCGATACTACAACTTAAATATAACAAATTAAACTATTAATTATCACTTCTCAAAAGCTAATTATATTCTGCAAGTTATTTAAGCTGAATTAAACATAATGACAAACATTTGTTTACATAATGTAGTTGTGGTTGAGTGAGCCTGTTTAATGATAATTGTGTTTTACTGAAGTCTGTTTCTGTGCATTTGCCAAAGTTTACACTTCTTCTCCAAGCACTGGTTGATTTGTCCTTGTAAGAGAAGACTCTAGAGAAGGTCCTGATGAATGATCATATTTTTGTAATAAATCTTATTCCACACATCAACTTCATTTATAAAACACAGGAATCTGATGTATAACCTTCTGACAAATTATTGAAGCTTATTCTACACTTCAGTGGCCATTTATAAATAATGCATTGTCAGATATTTCAGTCTGATTCAAAAGGGTGAAAATGCAATAAATGTGTTTCTTTAGAGTTATTTAATGCTAATGTGCTGCGGGGTTCTCTTGCTTAATATTCGTAGGCTGGTCGGGGGGTAAATAATGCGGCCTGTGTCACAGAGGAGTCGCATGGAAATGCACTTTGTGTTGCATTCGGATGTCCTGCGCAGTAAAGCTGCAAGGTTGCAGAAGATGTGAATGAAATGTAATTGGAAATAATGTTGGAGTTTTTTTGCAATCGATGGTCCCTCTCAGTGTGACAGGTCGAGCCAGACGAGGAGAACTCTGCCACAGTGGTTTTACCATCTGTCCTCTCTTCCTCACAAAATATCCTGCTGAACCAAGGCTTCTCCTGCAGAGAATTATGGGCTTTTTTGTTGTTGTTTAATATTCAGCATGAGAGTGGAGCATCTTCTGATCACTTTCCTGAATATTTCCCTGAGTGTCTATAAACTTTGACCCCAGTATCGAGGCAGCTGACCTCTCTAAGAGCCTTTCCTCAGATACGGGATCACCCACAACCCACACAGGCCCTGACACCTTTCTCTCTCTCCCCCTCTCTCCCTCTGTCCATCTCTGTCTATCTCTCTCTATCTCTCTCCCCCCTCTCTCCCTCCCTCTCCCCCCCTCTCCCTCCCTCCCCCTCCCCCCTCCCTCTCTCCCCCCTCTCTCCCTCCCTCTCCCCCCCTCTCCCTCCCTCTCCCCCCTCCCCCCTCCCTCTCTCTCTCCCCTTCTCAATCTCCCTCTCACTCTCCTTTTCTCCCCCTCCTCTCTCCCCCTCTCTCCCTCTCACTCTGTCCCTCTCTCTCCCCACCCCCTCCCTCCCTCCCCCTCTCTCCCTCCCCCCTCCCCCTCCCTCCCTCTCCCTCCCCCTCCCCCTCTCCCTCCCTCTCTCCTCCTCTCAGATCCCTCAGGTGAGCTACGCCTCCACGGCGCCGGAGCTCAGTGATGACCGGCGCTATGACTTCTTCTCGCGCGTGGTCCCGCCGGACTCCTTCCAGGCGCAGGCCATGGTGGACGTCGTCACGGCGATGGGCTGGAACTACGTGTCCACGCTGGCCTCGGAGGGCAGCTACGGCGAGAGGGGCGTGGAGGCCTTCACACAGATCTCCCGGGAGACCGGTGAGTCCCACGCTGCCACGCCCGCTTCCCCGGGGGGGGGGAGGGCCCCAATCTGCCCCTGCTCATGAATATTCATGACTGACTACTATGACATCATTGCACAGTGTGAATAATGGGGACAGAGTGCTGACAGACAGACAGAATTGAGAGGGAGGAGCCATATTTGAGCTGAACCAAACTGTTAAACAAACTCTCGCATTACAGCCCTGATGAGACTGGTGAGCAGAAGCACGTGTTGATTTTCCTGAGCAAACACAACTTTTATGAACACATTAATTTATTTCAGCTTAGAGAACGGTGGAGAAGAAAGTAATAAACTGGATAATGGCCTCATACATTTCCTGCATTTTCCCTTTTGTCTCTTAATGGCAGCCAAATTTAAACTTTATGAACTTTATTGAGGATGCGTCTGGTTTGCGTAGATCAGAGAACACATATATACAAATATGATCCGATGCCAACGATAGGAATGTTTCCGTCTGGTCACAATAAGGAATGTTCAGAGTCTTTCACTGGATGTGAACTCCCAGAGCAGGAGTGTTTATGGTGCTGTACATGCAGAGTGCCCTGCAGATACCAGGCGGGTTCAGCTGTTGAGCGTCTGTCACATGGGCAGTGTAGTAATCAGACTTCAGATGGAGTCATTCAGAACTGTTGCTTCTCACGGTTAATGGGGATGTGTAAATGGCACTTTGGTAACACTGGCTCTGGGTGCTAACACTGTTATTGCAAATTCATTGTAATCTGGAAACTTTTAATCTTTCTTTCGCCCTCCAGTGTCACATATGGAGCGCAGATGAAATTAGTGTTATTCTTCTGCATAATTACCTCTGAGCTTCACGGCTTTAATTCTGCTGCAGCCTCATCTTCTCCGTCTGCTTGCTGTTGTTCTGTCTGTGTTTCTGATCTCCGAGGGCCAGAGGGCATTGGTGCATTTAAACTGAATGTTTATCTGCAGAGATAAACACACACTTTCTGTCAGACATCACCGTGTGTACGGGGTCAGCAGAGCAGAGGATTGTGGGAGTTGTATTCTCTCAGGGAGGGCAGTGTGTGCCTATGCAAGTGGTTAGTGGTGCAGAGGATTGTGGGTATTGCATTTTGTCAGAGAGGACTGTGTGTACCTGTGCAAGGGTTAGAAGAGAGGAGGAATATGGGTGCTGTATTCTGTCGGACACGACAGTGTGTACCAGTATAGGGCTTAGCATAGCAGAGGATTATGGGAGTTGTAGGACCTGAGTTGTGGGGAGTTGTTGAGGATGGCACTATGTAGGATAGTCACATGGTACAGCTCTGCTGAAAGATGAGTCAAGCCTGAGACTGAGACTGAAGCTGAGGCTAAGGCTGAGACTGAGACTGAGACTGTGACTGAGGCTGTGACTGAGGCTGAGAGTGTGACTGTGACTGACTGAGACTGTGACTGTGCCTGAGACTGAGACTGAGACTGAGGCTGAGGCTGAGAGTGAGAGTGAGGCTGAGACTGAGACTGAGACTGAGACTGAGGCTGAGGCTGAGACTGTGACTGTGACTGACTGAGACTGTGACTGTGCCTGAGACTGAGACTGAGACTGAGGCTGAGGCTGAGAGTGAGGCTGAGGCTGAGACTGAGACTGAGACTGAGGCTGAGACTGTGACTGTGACTGTGACTGTGACTGTGCCTGAGACTGAGACTGAGACTGAGGCTGAGGCTGAGAGTGAGGCTGAGGCTGAGACTGAGACTGAGACTGAGGCTGAGGCTGAGACTGTGACTGTGACTGACTGAGACTGAGACTGTGACTGTGCCTGAGACTGAGACTAAGGCTGAGTCAATGATTCTGCATATGAAAGCTAACCATGAGGAGCTGAGTGAAAGCAGAGAGATGTGGCCGTGTGCATAACTATGAGCCAGATGAGTGTTTATCGTTGCAAGAGCCATAATTCAGACGGTCCACACTGCGCAGGTCCCTGTCTGTGTGCACCTGTACGAGACTCAGAGACTCTAAAGTAGAGCACACCTGCCCTGGAGTCGTCTGGCTGTTTGTTATTGGCTGTCAGGAGCCTGCTGACACAGGCCATATGCACCCCAATATCCCCCAGACGACAGCCCACCCCAAAATGTCCCCTCTGTAGCTCTCCACCTCTGTGTTTGCTTCTGTTTTCTTTTATGTGCCTGTCTTCCCTCCTCCCTTCCCCTCCTCTCTCTCTCTGTGTATGGTTGGTAGTGAAAGTTGGTGTGTTGAATCTCAGCTCTTTCAGGTGAAGGTGACCATGGTGTTTGTTTTTCACCTTTAAGACTGCTGCTGCAGCAACATTGAAACTTTATATAGAAATTGAATAACTTAGTTTTCATGTTCATAATCCTGCCAAAATAACAGATTAAAGTTGAGTTGTGAGTACAAAGGTAGAAATCTGCCAAAAGATGGAAGTCAGTCCTGTTTATTTGCAGTTTGTTTTAAGAAATCAACTAATAGTCGTGAAACCATTTGAGCTTGTTTTGGCAAAGATAATTAAAAATAATTAATCTCACAACCTCAATTATCTGTATTGTCCATGAAGTCTCACTATGATATACTGAATTTCTCATGTCATTGTTGTTGTTTGAGAGTGTAAACTGCTGTTGCAGTTTTCATTCAGATCAGAAACACCAGACTTTTCTCGGCTTCCGTTAATACCTGCTATCCTGACAGGATAATTGAGTGCTTTCCAGGATAGTTTGGCATTCTCATATTATTTTTAATTCTCTCAGATTTGCTTGCATGGTTACTGGCTTTGAGATCGTCCTGATGCTTATTTCTGAAACGTTTATAAGCCAATTTAATGCATTTATTTAGTAAGTAGAGCTGGAAACAGACTCTGCTAAATAAACAAGCTGATGCCGTGGCATTGAGCAGACCGCTCAGATCCATCATGAATCCGTCTAAACTCCAGTGGGGGAGATCAGGGCATCGCTGGGGGAGAGAGGCTCTGTTCAGGTGTTGACTAGTCCTTGCAAATGAACCTTAAATCTGAATCTTTGCTGAGTCCCTGACTTTGAGTGTGCTGAAGCTGTGTGCGGTCTCCCTGTGGGGGAGTATATCCACCCGGCCTGGCGCAGGGAGGGCTGCTCACTGACCCTCCCTTTAGCCTGCTCTGTGTCTGCCAGTAAAGAGGCCAAAATGCACACAGTGAATCAAGTCATTTAAGAGTCCACAGTTTGGATATAAAGTTAAGAGATTTAAAGAAGGCACACATACATGCACACACACGCACACACACACACACACACCCACGCCCGCACACGCACACACACATACACACACCCACACACACATGCACACGCACACACTAAACTATATCTACATGCATGTAAATGCATGCATGTACAAACACATGACTGAGTGCTGCGGCCAGAGGTCATAAGCCAATAAGACGCCTGTGCTACTGAGATGGGGCGGAGCTCAGGATCTTGTCCTCCTCTGCTGGCCCGTTCCTCTGCTGGGGGTCTTATTGGTTCAGTTAGGCTTGCAGTCGGGGGCCTGATCCTGGCACGTCCAGTCATCTCCGAGCACGACCTCGCCCTCGATCAGCCAATCAGATTGTCGCTTCGGCCCAAGGGTGAGGGTAACCGTGACAACCGTTCCGTTCTTACCTCCGCTGTGTGGAAGGCCCTGGTCTGTCCACGGCGGAAATGGTGCCTGCCCGCCGTGGTCCCTCCGCCACCTTCCCCCTGGGTCACCTCTCCAGCCTTCCCCCTGGGTCACCTCTCCAGCCTTCCCCCTGGGTCACCTCTCCACCCTTCCCCCTGGGTCACCTCTCCACCCTTCCCCCTGGCTCACCTCTCCAGCCTTCCCCCTGGGTGACCTCTCCAGCCTTCCCCCTGGGTCACCTCTCCAGCCTTCCCCCCTGGGTCACCTCTCCAGCCTTCCCCCTGGGTGACCTCTCCAGCCTTCCCCCTAGGTCACCTCTCCACCCTTCCCCCTGGGTCACCTCTCCAGCCATCCCCCTGGGTGACCTCTCCAGCCTTCCCCCTGGGTCACCTCTCCAGCCTTCCCCCTGGGTCACCTCTCCAGCCTTCCCCCTGGGTCACCTCTCCAGCCTTCCCCCTGGGTCACCTCTCCAGCCCGGCGGCCATTAATATTTAACGCCGCGTCTCCATGTGAAGGCTGGTCGCTCGTTAAAACTTCGGGAGGCTGATAGGGTGTAGAGCCCGGGGGAAGACGCACACTCAGGTATCGAACTGGCAGAACGGGCGTTTCACATCCCCGCCGGGAGTTTCCGGCCCAGTGCTCCTGTGTACGTAGATTACCCTCGAGGATCAACTCCAGCTCTGCTCAGCTTATCACTGGACATCAGCCAACAAACTTACAAAGTCATTCAGTTAATTAGAACAACGAGACTGCTGGCGTTCTGTCTGTTTAGATTTAACTTTTGGCCTTAAGTGCTGTCGTTACTCTGCCTTTGTAAATGTGCCTGTGTACATTGTGTTTTTTAAGGGATTACCCGAGAGTTTTCTTCTTCGGTTCAATTCAAGAATAAGTCCTTGCAGTTATTCAAATGTTAGTTAAATGTAGCATCAGCAATTACACTGGAAAATAGGGCTTTAAACTAGCATTTCCATGGTGGGAATATCCTGAATTTGTATATTCTGGTTCAGTTAATATGTGTGTGTGTTCTGATTGGTCAGAGAGACAGACTGTGATCGATTCAGGTACAGGTGTGCTTTCAAAGGTAATGCAAAACCAGCTATCTCTCCTTCTTTCGGCCTCTCACTCTCTTCCTCTTTCTCTCTTCCTCCTCTCATCTCTGTCTCCTTTTCTCCTTCCTCTGCTTGTCTTGTGCAGTCACTCTCTCTTCTTAATTGAATCCAGACATCTCGTCCGTGTCCTTGTTGGAGATGGGAGTGATGTCCCTGCCTTTGATTGGTCAGACTGA
>CM077294.1:567500-575000 GCA_039654925.1 Anguilla pacifica
GCAGCATTCTCAGGGCTTCAGTGAAGAGGCTGGCTTCCTGTAGCAGCTCAGTTTCCTGTAGCAGCTCAGCTTCCTGTAGCAGCTCACCTTCCTCTAGCAGCTCAGCTTCCTGTAGCAGCTCAGGTTCCTCTAGCAGCTCAGCTTCCTCTAGCAGCTCAGCTTCCTGTAGCAGCTCAGCTTCCTCTAGCAGCTCAGTTTCCTGTAGCAGCTCAGTTTCCTCTAGCAGCTCAGCTTCCTGTAGCAGCTCAGCTTCCTGTAGCAGCTCAGCTTCCTCTAGCAGCTCAGTTTCCTCTAGCAGCTCAGTTTCCTCTAGCAGCTCAGCTTCCTGTAGCAGCTCAGCTTCCTGTAGCAGCTCAGCTTCCTGTAGCAGCTCAGCTTCCTCTAGCAGCTCAGTTTCCTGTAGCAGCTCAGTTTCCTCTAGCAGCTCAGTTTCCTCTAGCAGCTCAGCTTCCTGTAGCAGCTCAGCTTCCTGTAGCAGCTCAGCTTCCTCTAGCAGCTCAGTTTCCTGTAGCAGCTCAGCTTCCTCTAGCAGCTCAGTTTCCTCTAGCAGCTCAGCTTCCTCTAGCAGCTCAGCTTCCTGTAGCAGCTCAGTTTCCTCTAGCAGCTCAGTTTCCTCTAGCAGCTCAGCTTCCTCTAGCAGCTCAGCTTCCTGTAGCAGCTCAGCTTCCTCTAGCAGCTCAGCTTCCTCTAGCAGCTCAGTTTCCTCTAGCAGCTCAGCTTCCTCTAGCAGCTCAGCTTCCTGTAGCAGCTCAGTTTCCTCTAGCAGCTCAGCTTCCTCTAGCAGCTCAGCTTCCTGTAGCAGCTCAGCTTCCTCTAGCAGCTCAGCTTCCTGTAGCAGCTCAGCTTCCTCTAGCAGCTCAGCTTCCTCTAGCAGCTCAGCTTCCTCTAGCAGCTCAGTTTCCTGTAGCAGCTCAGCTTCCTCTAGCAGCTCAGTTTCCTGTAGCAGCTCAGCTTCCTCTAGCAGCTCAGCTTCCTGTAGCAGCTCAGTTTCCTCTAGCAGCTCAGCTTCCTCTAGCAGCTCAGCTTCCTGTAGCAGCTCAGCTTCCTCTAGCAGCTCAGTTTCCTCTAGCAGCTCAGCTTCCTCTAGCAGCTCAGCTTCCTCTAGCAGCTCATCATACACTCTTGCGCTCACACTCTCACAGCCATACACATACACACACTCTCATGCACACACACACACTCTCACACACACAGACAGCCTCCTCTATGCATTACCTCTATTTATCAGCTACTCTAATCCACTGCAGCTTACAGGCTCGAGTGCATAAGTGCATTCATAAGTATATTCATAAGTGCATTCATAAGTATATTCATAAGTGCATTCTATGGGTTCTGAGAGCTGTTCTGACTGTGGAAAATAACACACTTACGGCCACAAAGGGTGCGATGGAGCAGTCCTGTGGGTGACTGTGTTACTGCTGAATGAGTTATTCTACAGTACTCTGTGTGAAGCACGCTGCCCAAAAGCTGAATGGGCATCAATGTGCTTCAGACGGAGCAGAGAATTTAACGTAAATGTGAAAATATTCTCACCAGCGCTTGGCGTAGTGTCTGTTAATGTGAAAGCCTGATTGCTCCTGAAAATAAATAGAATTTCTTGAAGGTGGGAATCACATTTTCTTCTTTATTATTTATTTACATGACAAATAATTAATAAGCACATAAACATATCTGAGTCCACCAAAATCCAATTTGAAAATCCGATTATTGTTCTTATTGTTGTTGACTTGCAGTTAAGCGGCATGACAGAAGAGCTCCTGTGAGTATGAGCATAGTTTCACCCTGTCAGTGTTATTAGTGTAGTTGTTGGGGGTGGGGGTGGTGGGTAGTGGGTGGTTAGACAGCCAGGAAAGGACTGGGCCATTTGACCAGAACAGTGGTCAAATCACAGTGTGATCACACTGTCATATCCAATCCATATAGAGATCACCGTGTGATCACACTGTCATATCCACTCCGTATAGAGATCCCCTTGTGATCACACTGTCATATCCGCTCCGTATAGAGATCACTGTGTGATCACACTGTCATATCCACTCCTTATAGAGATCACTGTGTGATCACACTGTCATATCCGCTTCGTATAAAGATCACTGTGTGATCACACTGTCATATCCACTCCGTATAGCGATCACTGTGTGATCACGCTGTCATATCCAATCCGTATAGAGATCACCGTGTGATCACACTTTCATATCCGCTTCGTATAAAGATCACTGTGTGATCACACTGTCATATCCACTCCGTATTGCAATCACTGTGTGATCACGCTGTCATATCCAATCCGTATAGAGATCACCGTGTGATCACACTGTCATATCCGCTTCGTATAAAGATCACTGTGTGATCACACTGTCATATCCACTCCATATAGCGATCACTGTGTGATCACGTTGTCATATCCAATCCGTATAGAGATCACCGTGTGATCACACTGTCATATCCGCTTCGTATAGAGATCACTGTGTGATCTCACTGTCATCCACTCCGCTCCGTAGTGCAGCAGACACACCTGCCAGCTGTCCTGGTGATGAAGTCCCCCCCCCCTTTACAGGAGGGGACAGAGTAAAGATGTGGACATCATTTGAGATTAATTATGTTTTACTTGACGGACATGAATATCTGGACATAAATCAAAACTAAGAATGGTCTCTGGCACATATTTCATAATGCAAAAGTTCATTATTGAATGTATTCAGATTCAGAATGTGTCAAAGCTCCTGCTCTGATACCAGCACTGACTAATAACTGACATCCCTTTCTTTCGTCTCCCTTATCTTAATAGAGCATAACTGTGGGATGTGGACTGGAGCGTAACTCTCAGACAGAGTGCAGTTTGGGTCAAAGGGCCGAGCAGCCGGTCTCTGCCATAAAACACGAGCTCGCTGTTGAGGAACTGGCTGTTTTTACAGTGATGGTCTGAGTGCAGGTGCGACTAGCAGTGTGTGGCGTCAGACTCACTGAACAGGCTGTAGATTTACTTTACTGCAGCCTTGAGGCTGTAACTCAGGCCCCGCCCGCCCGTGGATGCCCCACCCCCACCCCCGCCCCGCCCCACCCCCGCCCCGGCCCTGTGGCTCAGCCCTGACCTCCCTCTCTCACACCCCGGGGGTGATTGCGGGTTTTAGTCATGTTGAGATAAGGCCATATTTCACGCTGCCTTTGCAAATAGACACGGACAAATTTAAAAAAGATTTTCGGAGATCGATATTTTTCATGGGCGACTGAAATGGCTTTTTGTGCCGGTCGGCGCTGAGGGGCGATGCTCTGCCTGCTAATGTACAACGGGCAGCCAGCCTGGCAGCCCTGGCACGAAGAGCAGGGCCCCCCCCCCTGCCCAAGGCCTGTGCTCAGTCACCCCCCCCCCCCCCCCCCCCGCCCAAGGCCTACGCTCAGTCACCCCCCCCCCCCGCCCAAGGCCTGCGCTCAGTCACCCCCCTGCCCAAGGCCTGCTCTCAGTCCCCCCCCCCCGCCCAAGGGCCCCCCCCTGCCCAAGGTCTGCGCTGAGTCCCCCCCCGCCCAAGGCCTGCGCTCAGTCCTACCCCCCCCCGCCCAAGGCCTGCGCTCAGTCCCCCCCCCCACACAAGGCCTGCGCTCAGTCGTCCCCCCCACCCAAGGCCTGCGCTCAGTCCCCCCCCCCCCAGCCCAAGGTCTGCACTCAGGCCCCCCCCCCCATCCTCCCACCCAAGGCCTGAGCTCAGCCCCCCCCCCAGACCACCAAGGCCCCCCCTCACTGACAGTCTGTGCCGTTCCCACGCCATTAACACCATTAGCACCATTAACACCATTAACACCATTTGCACCATCAGCACCATCAACACCATCAACACCATTAGCACCATTAACACCATTAGCACCATCAACACCATTAACACCATCAGCACCATCAACACCATCAACACCATCAACACCATCAACACCATTAGCACCATCAACACCATTAACACCATTAGCACCATTAACACCATCAGCACCATTAACACCATCAGCACCATCAACACCATTAACACCATTAGCACCATTAGCACCATTAACACCATTAGCACCATTAACACCCTTAACACCATTAGCACCATTAACACCATTAGCACCATTAACACCATTAGCACCATTAGCACCATTAACACCATTAGCACCATTAGCACCATTAGCAACATTAGCACCATTAGCACCATTAACACCATTAGCACCACTAGCACCATTAACACCATTAGCACCATTAACACCATTAGCACCATTAACACCATTAGCACCATTAGCACCATTAACACCATTAGCACCACTAGCACCATTAACACCATTAGCACCATTAACACCATTAGCACCATTAACACCATTAGCACCATTAGCACCATTAACACCATTAACACCATTAGCACCATTTCCACACTGCCCCAGCTGGCAGTCAGGCCGGGTGACATGCAGAGTCTGGGCTGAGGGGCGGAGCATAGAGTCTGAGGAGGCGTGTCTTCTGCCTGCCCCACCCCACCCCGCCCTGAACCTGCCGCGTCGGCAGCCTGAGAGTCCGGTGATGTGGTTTTATGATTTTACGGTTTTATGATTCTACAGTTTTATGGTTTTATGGTTTTTTACGGTGTGGTATGATAATGACGTGCCTGTGTGGCGCTTCTCTAGGTGCAGAGTGAATCACTTTTCCATTTTTCTGCTGTGATTCACCATCTGCATTTCTATTGGGTTTCTTTCATATTGACTTCGGCATATTTTATGCATCTCTGGCATTTGAGGGCGTTCGCCCCCCCCCCCCCCCCCAAACCCCCCCAGCTCCCCCACCCCGGCTATATCTTTAACCTGGTGTGTGCTCCCCAAATAAATCTGTTTTAAGATAATGTAACACAGCTAATCTAGCCATCCCGAAATTATTCTATTATCATCAAAATCGATCCTGGATTTATGTACCGTGACGGTGGAATATACGGTAACAATATTTATCACAATGAGACAAAACTCGTAAAAAGTAAACATTTCTGTGCGAGAACAGAATTTTCTATTTCGCTGTGCGTAATGGACTGTGGCCTGCAGGGACCTGTTCTCAATCTGAACACAGTCCCCAAACACTGCTGTTCCTTCTATTCACAACTCCAGCCTTCTGATTGTGCCTTAATTATCATTTAACCACGGCCGAGCTTGTGATGAGATAGACGCTATGCTAGTTATGTTTAATAATAAAAAACAAAATTAAATGAGTATACATATTTTATGTTTGGTATTTATATGCATATATTTATTCGTAGTTCTTTTTTATTATCATAATTTTTGTTTTCTGGAGAGGGGTGGAACTGTATGATTATTATTTTATAATTTCACGTAAAAATGTATTATTTCTGCAAAACAGAAGTTAAACATTATGAGTACCATTGTAACTATAATGTTGTTTATGGGTAGAATGTTCACCTGGCCTTAATCATTTAATAATATTTATAGTATGCTATGATAAGAATCCTAACTGTAGGTTTGGTGCTCTGAGTGCAGGGCTGGCCTTGCCCGTGCTCATCCCAGACTGAGAGCTCTGTTTGGGGCCTCAGGCTTGGCTTCGCCACTGCTGCCTCCGCTGGGCAAACTGCCAGTGAGTGCATTAGAGTCTGATCCACATTATTAAAGTAAATGTTCAGCAGACACCCACACCCAGGGTGTTAAACACACTGCACCCACACCCAGGGTGTTAGAACTGGATTTAGTACTGGGTTTAGAGCTGGATTTAGATCTTGGGTTTAGATTTTGGTTTAGAGCTGGGTTTAGATCTTGGGTTTAGAGCTGGGTTTAGGGCTGGGTTTAGATTTGGGTTTAGAGCTGGGTTTGGAGCTGGGTTTAGGGCTGGGTTTAGGGCTGGGTTTAGATTTGGGTTTAGAGCTGGGTTTGGAGCTGGGTTTAGGGCTGGGTTTAGATTTGGGTTTAGATCTTAGGTTTAGATTTGGGTTTAGAGCTGGGTTTAGATTTGGGTTTAGAGCTGGGTTTAGATTTGGGTTTAGAGCTGGGTTTAGATCTGGGCTTAGAGCTGGGTTTAGATTTGGGTTTAGAGCTGGGTTTAGATTTGGGTTTAGAGCTGGGTTTGGAGCTGGGTTTAGAGCTGGGTTTGGAGCTGGGTTTAGGGCTGGGTTTAGAGCTGGGTTTAGGGCTGGGTTTAGAGCTGGGTTTGGAGCTGGGTTTAGGGCTGGGTTTAGAGCTGGGTTTAGATTTGGGTTTAGAGCTGGGTTTAGATTTGGGTTTAGAGCTGGGTTTAGATCTGGGCTTAGAGCTGGGTTTAGGGCTGGGTTTACATTTGGGTTTACATTTGGGTTTAGAGCTGGGTTTAGAGCTGGGTTTAGGGCTGGGTTTAGAGCTGGGTTTAGATTTGGGTTTAGAGCTGGGTTTAGGGCTGGGTTTAGATTTGGGTTTAGAGCTGGGTTTAGGGCTGGGTTTAGAGCTGGGTTTAGATCTGGGCTTAGAGCTGGGTTTTGTTTGTGATCAGTTCCTCTGCCATGCAGCTCTGGCTTCAGTCAGAAACCTGAAACCTGAATATTTATTCATTTCATTTTTGTTGGCACGGTTATGTTATAGAAGTGCTGTTGATCTCCCTAGAGTGGTATTTCAGTTGTAAATAGTCCTGGGCTGCCCATCAGTACAGAGTCTCTATCTGAGCCTTTTCTGAGAACATCTGTGCCATTTGCACTCAGATGTGTTTGATTCATCTGCATAGTTCTCACCTGAGTGAATGGAGCCGCCACTGTTTCCACACACATTTCCCCACACATTCTCACACACATTTCCCCACACATTTCCACACACATTCCCACACACATTTCCCCACACATTTCCCCACATATTCCCACACACATTTCCGCACACATTCCACCAGCTCGCTATGAGGGTAACAGAAATAAACAAATAAAAAATAAAATAAAATAAACAGGCATTAAAGCTGTTTTTCAAAAACTTCATTTTCATTTGCACTTGAGAAGGTATGTTCCAGGCCAAGCTCCAGGTCTTTTATTTTACTTTTATTTATGTTTTAAAGAACCACCTGGTAAATATCTGTAAAAACCAGTAATACAGCTGATCCAAAGGCACAGTGTACGATGACTGGCTCGTGCTTTTAGAGTCAGTGCCTTTTCTCAATACCTAATAGCACATAATAGCACAGTACAGACTAAACATTCTTTTTCATTTTGCCTGTTCTAAACAAAAAAAGCAAACACAAGCAAGCCAGATCACATTTGTGTGATGTTTTCCTGTCAGAACAGCTGAACAGTGCAGGTTTGATTCTGGAATTAAAATGGTTTGAAATATGGCAACGTCATTGACTTATCCACAAAATTTAAATTAAAAAAAAAAACGGATTAAAACATACAGAAACAATCACCAGCCGCAGTAAAGACACACATGTTCAGCTTTACCAGGCTTTCCTGCTTCTGTAAATCTGACAAAGCGTGTAGATGTTTGGTGTTGATGATGGTCTTGATGATGGTGTTGGTGCTGCTTTGGTGTTGATTTGGTACTGGGGCT
>CM077294.1:582500-597500 GCA_039654925.1 Anguilla pacifica
TGTGTGAGTATGAGTGAGTGTGTGTGTGAGTATGAGTGAGTGAGTGAGTGAGTGAGTGAGTGAGTGAGTGAGTGAGTGAGTGAGTGAGTGTGTGTGTGAGTGAATGAGTATGCGTGTGTGCGTGTGTATGTGTGTGTAAGTGTGAGTGAGTGTGTGTGTGTGTGAGTATGAGTGAGTGAGTGAGTGAGTGTGTGTGAGTATGAGTGAGTGAGTGAGTGTGTGTGTGAGTGAATGAGTATGCGTGTGTGCGTGTGTATGTGTGTGTAAGTGTGAGTGAGTGTGTGTGTGAGTATGAGTGAGTGAGTGAGTGTGTGTGTGAGTGAATGAGTATGCGTGTGTATGTGTGTGTAAGTGTGAGTGAGTGTGTGTGTGTGTGTGTAAGTGTGAGTGAGTGAGTGAGTGAGTGTGTGTGTGAGTATGAGTGAGTGAGTGTGTGTGTGAGTGAATGAGTATGCGTGTGTGCGTGTGTATGTGTGTGTAAGTGTGAGTGTGTGTGTGTGTGAGTATGAGTGAGTGAGTGTGTGTGTGAGTGAATGAGTATGCGTGTGTGCGTGTGTATGTGTGTGTAAGTGTGAGTGAGTGTGTGTGTGTGTATGTGTGTGTAAGTGTGAGTGAGTGTGTGTGTGTGTAAGTGTGAGTGAGTGTGTGTGTGTGCAGTGCTGTAAAAGCTATAGCAGACAGTGTGCAGCCCCAGAGGCTGACCCTTGGGGAGTAACCTTCTCTGGGTAATTTCCCAGCCCTACGTGGTGCAGAGCTTCGTGCTGAAGGAGAGAGGTGCGGTGGCTTCAGCCAGGTGTGGGCCCTGAAAATAGAACAAAGGAAGTTATTATATCTCCATTTGATTGCCTCCCCAGGTGTTCATCAACTTCCAAACCCTCTCTGATTGCTTTACCTGCTGTGAGTTGCATGGTTCAGGTGGGGAGCTGCTTCTCTCCGCGGGCGGGGGGGGGGGGGGGGATTTAGGAGCAGCTGTTGGCGGGATGCGGGTCGGTTCGATACGGTGGTTCTGTGCTCTAACGGGACCTCTGGGTGGGTTTACAGGGGCGTGCTCAACGCCAGCAGGAGAGCCGGCCGGACGGAACACTTCCTGTGGATCGGGTCGGACAGCTGGGGAGCCAAGCACAGCGCCGTCCACCAGCTGGAGGAAGCTGCGCTCGGGGCCATCACCATCCTGCCCAAGAGGGCCACCATCGAAGGTAGGGCTGGCCGTCACACTGCCTGCAGGAAAACAAGCGAAGGTAGGGCTGGCCCTCACACTGCCTGCAGGAAAACAAGCAAAGGTAGGGCTGGCCCTCACACTGCCTGCAGGAAAACAAGCGAAGGTAGGGCTGGCCCTCACACTGCCTGCAGGAAAACAAGCGAAGGTAGGGCTGGCCCTCACACTGCCTGCAGGAGAACATGCGCCAGTAGCCTGCCTGTATCTCTATCCCAGAGATCTGCAGGGTCTGTTGGTTTTCGTTTTTCAGCTTAAAATTAGCATTCCAGTTCAGACGTAATTAAGTCAGGGAAGTCAGTTAGCTGTGTAATCGGCTGCTCTAATTGGCCGAATAAGAGCAGAGTAACAGGAGAACCCATCAGACCTGCGGCTCTGCAGGACCCTGGCTGCTGACCTGATGCTTCCAGGTCACATTGGCCATCAGCTTTAACCAACCATTAGAGGAGCCACTTTGCTCATCAGTGGGGTGTGTGATGGAAATAAATGGGTCTTTCATGGGTAACCAGAGAGGGAAACAACAGCCAGGTGAAATCAAGGTTCCAGGCTGGTGTGGAGAGCACACACACACACACACACACACACACACACACACATGCACACACGTACATACACGTGCAGACACACTCACACCCACACACACACGTGCAGTCACACACACACAGACACTCACACACACGCACACACACATGCAGCCACACGCACACACACACACACACACACACACACACACACACTCACTGACACACAATATAATGCGTAATGGTCAGGGTAATGAGTTTGTAACTCTGAGGTTGCAGGTATGAATCCCAGGCTGTACCCTTGAGCAAGGTGCTTAACCTGAACAGCTTCAGTACATCTGCCCATTGAGTGAGAGGCTGTAACTGTGAGTCACTCAGAATAAGAGTGGATGCTAAATGCCTGAAATGCTAATGTAATGGAGCAATGAATAAATCAGCACACTAGCGACTGCTGCTCTTGACATATAGCCACACACATTTTACCGTTGTAAGTAAGTAACTGTAGTGGTGTGTAAATTCATATTAATTACAGCCTATGTTTGTATTGTTGTAGTGTAGATAGTGTTTCAGCTCAGTGATTCAGAGCTGCTCCCGGTGAATAGAGAACGCTGCTCCTGGTGTTTAGAGAACGCTACTCCCGGTGTTTATAGAATGCTGCTCCCGGTGAATAGAGAACACTGCTCCCGGTGTTTAGAGAATGCTGCTCCTGGTGTTTAGAGAATGCTGCTCCTGGTGAATAGAGAACGCTGCTCCCGGTGTTTAGAGAATGCTGCTCCTGGTGAATAGAGAATGCTGCTCCCGGTGTTTAGAGAATGCTGCTCCCGGTGAATAGAGAATGCTGCTCCCGGTGTTTAGAGAATGCTGCTCCTGGTGAATAGAGAATGCTGCTCCCGGTGAATAGAGAACGCTGCTCCTGGTGTTTAGAGAATGCTGCTCCTGGTGAATAGAGAACGCTGCTCCCGGTGTTTAGAGAATGCTGCTCCCGGTGAATAGAGAATGCTGCTCCCTGTGTTTAGAGAATGCTGCTCCCGGTGAATAGAGAACACTGCTCCCGGTGAATAGAGAACGCTGCTCCCGGTGAATAGAGAACGCTGCTCCGAGTGTTTAGAGAATGCTGCTCCTGGTGAATAGAGAATGCTGGTCCCGGTGTTTAGAGAACGCTGCTCCCGGCGTTTAGAGAACGCTGCTCCCGGTGTTTAGAGAATGCTGCTCCCGGTGAATAGAGAACACTGCTCCCGGTGAATAGAGAACGCTGCTCCCGGTGAATAGAGAACACTGCTCCCGGTGTTTAGAGAATGCTGCTCCTGGTGAATAGAGAACACTGCTCCCGGTGAATAGAGAATGCTGCTCCCTGTGTTTAGAGAACGCTGCTCCCGGTGTTTAGAGAACGCTGCTCCCTGTGTTTAGAGAACGCTGCTCCCGGTGTTTAGAGAATGCTGCTCCCGGCGTTTAGAGAACGCTGCTCCCGGTGTTTAGAGAACGCTGCTCCCGGCGTTTAGAGAACGCTGCTCCCGGTGTTTAGAGAACGCTGCTCCCGGTGTTTAGAGAACGCTGCTCCCGGCGTTTAGAGAACGCTGCTCCCGGCGTTTAGAGAAACGTGCCGGGTGCGATGATGAGTCCGCGCGCGGGTCTGTGAGTAATGGCTTCCCTGTAGCGCTGTAATAATTGTGCGGGACGTATAATGAGGGCTGTGGTCGTGGGCGCGCGGGGAAATCGTTTCTCCCGGAGAAAAGAATTGATTAAATTTTGGCCAGTGCTGCGAGTCTCACTGAAACAGCTCCCTGTTCCCCTCCTTGTTGTCCTCAGAAAATCGACTCCTTTCAGGAGTGTTTGTTGGCACTTGTGTAAACCCCCCCCCTCGCCCCACCTCCATCGATCCTGTAATTGTTATTGTTGTTTGTTTGGGAATACGGCGCATTGTGCGACGCCCACTGCCTCCATTACAGAGAGCCGCTCCCGCGGTAATGACCTGCACGTTTGGCAAGCCTCCTACATCATCGTCATGGTGATGGGAGAGCGGGGATGCCACCCCACCTGGCTGAAGCCGTTTAAAAGCAATCTGCGGCTCAGAGGGGAATGATGGGCGGCCGGGATGCGATTAGCATTCCCCCCAGCGCTGAGCTGAGATGGGAAAATGTCCTGAGATCTGGCAGAGATTTAACGTGCTGAGTGTCTGCGATAAATCACCTCCTCAGAGCCCCACAGAGCCTCCGCCTTCCACACACAGCAGAGGACTCAACCCCACCTGCCTTCCACACACAGCCTCAGGCTCAACCCCACCCGCCTTCTGCACACAGCCTGAGACTCAACCCCACTCACCTTCCGCGCACAGCAGAGGACTCAACCCCACCAGCCTCCTGCACAAAGCCTGAGACTCAACCCCACCCACCTTCCACACAGAGCCTCAGACACAACCCCACCCGCCTTCTGCACACAGCCTGAGACTCAACCCCACTCACCTTCCGCGCACAGCAGAGGACTCAACCCCACCTGCCTTCCACACACAGCCTCAGACTCAACCCCACCTGCCTTCCACACAGAGCCTCAGACACAACCCCACCTGCCTTCCACACAGAGCCTCAGACACAACCCCACCTGCCTTCCACACAGAGCCTCAGACACAACCCCACCTGCCTTCCACACAGAGCCTCAGACTCAACCCCACCTGCCTTCCACACAGAGCCTCAGACTCAACCCCACCTGCCTTCCACACAGAGCCTCAGACACAACCCCACCTGCCTTCCACACAGAGCCTCAGACTCAACCCCACCTGCCTTCCACACAGACCCTCAAACTCAACCCCACCTGCCTTCCACACACAGCCTGAGACTCAATCCCACCTGCCTTCCACACAGAGCCTGAGACTCAACCCCACCTGCCTTCCGCACACAGCCTCAGACTCAACCCCACCCACCTTCCACACACAGCCTCAGACTCAACCCCACCCGCCTTCTGCACACAGCCTGAGACTCAACCCCACCAGCCTCCTGCACAAAGCCTGAGACTCAACCCCACCCACCTTCTGCACACAGCCTGAGACTCAACCCCACCCACCTTCCACACAAAGCCTGAGACTCAACGCTACTCACCTTCTGCACAAAGCAGAGGACTCAAGCCCACTCATCTTCCGCACACAGCAGAGTACTCAACCCCACCCATCTTCCACACACAGCCTCCAGACTCAGCCCCACCTGCCTTCCACACACGGCCTCAGACTCAACCCCACCTGCCTTCCACACACAGCCTCAGACTCAACCCCACCCGCCTTCCACACACATCCTGATACTCAACCCCACTCACCTTCCGCACACAGCAGAGGACTCAACCCCACCTGCCTTCCACACAGAGCCTCAGACTCAACCCCACCTGCCTTCCACACAGAGCCTCAGACTCAACCCCACCTGCCTTCCACACACAGCCCCAGACTCAATCCCTCCCTAAATGCAGAAGTGTTGGAACAGTAATGCATTTTTTGTTTGTTTTGGCTCTGTAATCCAGTGCATTGGATTTGAAATAAAGCGATCAATATGAGGTTAAATTCAGCTTTAATTTGAGCGTATTTACATCCATATTAGATGATCTGTGCATACTGTAAATTATAGCACTTTTTATACAGAGCCCCTCGTTTTACTGGAGCAAAAGTAATTGGACAAATTGCCTCTGATTGATTTTTCAGTTGGCCTGCTTTACTGGCATTGGGATGTATTTGTTCCTCATATTGAGAGACAACAGCAACAGACTCCGAATGCAAACTCCACACCTAGAATCAACTTTAGATCTTTTGTTAGCTTTCTGCTGCGAGAACTAATGATGCAGAGACTCACAGCTGGCCAAGAAACAGCTCAGCAGCCAGTCATCCAGTTACATTTCTTCCCCTAGAAGTGGGGGCGGCTATGTAAAAAAGGGCTGTGATTCCTACATGGATCAGCCAGAGCTGACCAGCTGATCTTTGACCTCCTGCTAATTGTTTTATTTAAAATCGAATGGGCTGGAGTAAAGAACCACAACAGCTAAATTTATTTTACTGTCCCAATACATATGGACTGCACTGTATCAATGAGAGACTGCTGCTGAATCTGGAGACGTACTGTTAGACTTGGGACATGAGCCCTTAAAGGGAGGGTGTGAGGCAGGAAAAATGGGGGAAAACAGAGAGGAGGAGAAGGAGAGAAAGAGAAAGAGAAAGAGAGAAGGAGAAGGTGAGAAATGGAAGGAGAAAGAGAAGGAGAGAGAGAAGGAGAAAGAGAAAGGGAAGGAGAAGGAGAAAGAGAGAAGGAGAAAGAGAAGGAAAAGGAGTAGGAGAAAGAGAAGGAGAAAGAGAGAAGGAGAAGGTGAAAGCGAAGGAGAAGGAATAGGAGAAAGAGAGAACAAGAAAAGAAGGAGAGGAAGAGAAGGAGAAAAAGAGAAGGAGAAAGGGAAGGAGATGGAGAAAGAGAAGGAGAAGGAGAAAGAGAAAAGAAGAAGGTGGAAATGGGATGCAGGTTTAATATGAAGGTCGCTGCTGGGCTTGAATCTCCCTGAGAGCTGCAATCTCTCAGCTGGCAGTTTGAGTATCAGAGTGCAGAGAGCAGCTGTGTGACTGAACCCCTGACCCTCACTGTGTCAGTGTGGGGTGTAGCGGACCCCTGAACCCCTGACCCTCACTGTGTCAGTGTGGGGTGTAGAGGACCCCTGAACCCCTGACCCTCACTGTGTCAGTGTGGGGTGTAGAGGACCCCTGAACCCCTGACCCTCACTGTGTCAGTGTGGGGTGTAGCGGACCCCTGAACCCCTGACCCTCACTGTGTCAGTGTGGGGTGTAGCAAGACCCCTGACCCCTACTGTGTCATTGTGGGGTGTAGCAGGACCCCTGACCCCCTGAACCCCTGACCCTCACTGTGTCAGTGTGGGGTGTAGCAAGACCCCTGACCCCTACTGTGTCATTGTGGGGTGTAGCAGGACCCCTGACCCCCTAAACCCCTGACCCTCACTGTGTCAGTGTGGGGTGTAGCAAGACCCTTGAACCCCTGACCCTCACTGGGTCAGTGTGGAGTGTAGCAAGACCCCTGAACCCCTGACTCTCACTGTGTCAGTGTGGGGTGTAGCAGGACCCCTGAACCCTGTTTTGGCTGGACTACCGGCATCTGCCATCAGACCCCTGCAACTCATTCAGAATGCTGCAGCTCGTCTCGTCTTCAACCTCCCCAGACACTCCCACGTCACTCCCCTGCTCACTACCCTCCACTGGCTGCCTGTTATAGCTCGCATCAAATTTAAAACATTGGTCTTAGCATACCAGGCAGTCAAGGGATCAGCCCCAGCATACCTCCACAAGATATTCAAACCCTACATGCCAGCCAGACCCCTCCGTTCTGCTACTTCAGGATGCCTGGCACCTCCCCCTCTTCGCACCTGCGCTTCCCGAACACGTCTCCTGTCTGTTCTGGCCCTACGATGGTGGAATGACCTCCCCGTGGAGGTCAGAACAGCTGAGACACTGACCCATTTCAAGCGACGACTGAAGACTCACCTCTTCAGGCTGTACCTCTCCCCATCCCTCCCTATCTCCCTGTAATCTCTTAAATGACTGTAAGTTTAGGGTTGTAACTAGGTAGCTGTTTCGAAGGTGACTTACTTAATGCACCAGTCTTAACTATTGCTTGTATTTTTGCATTGACCGTGTTGTTGCTGTTCTTGTTTGTGTTAGTGTTAATCAGTTTAACCAGGGTCCAAGTTGAACCATACGGTTGTTCCCTGCACTTGGACCGGTACTTCGACATACTTGTTCCTGGTTATGGTTATACACTTTGTTGTACGTTGCCCTGGATAAGAGCGTCTGCCAAATGCCTGTAATGTAATGTAATGAACCCCTGAATCCCTGACCCTCACTGTGTCAGTGTGGGGTGTAGCAGGACCCCTGAACGTCTGACCCTCACTGTGTCAGTGTGGGGTGTAGCAAGACCCCTGACCCCCTGACCCTCACTGTGTCAGTGTGGGGTGTAGCAGGACCCCTGAACCTCTGACCCTCACTGTGTCAGTGTGGGGTGTAGCAAGACCCCTGACCCCCTGACCCTCACTGTGTCAGTGTGGGGTGTAGCATGACCCCTGAACCCCTGACCCTCACTGTGTCAGTGTGGAGAGAGAGAGATTTTGCAGCGAGAGAGAGCTGTTACAGTGAGAGAGATGTTACAGTCAGATAGAGATGTTTTGCAGAGGGAGAGATGTTACAGTGAAAGAGATGTTTTGCACCGAGAGAGTGATTGTATGCACTCTCCTGTCTGACCCTACATTACACTAATGACAGGCTCACCAGGGACGGCTTAATTGTTTATGGTGGGGTCTAATAAACTGAAACATTACTGCGATCAGATGAAATGAGGACTGATGAGCTGTAATGAATACCCCTCCAGGGAGGATTCTGCCTGGTTAATGTTGGTCTGAAAGTTAAACAGAGGTGTGCTTCAAATGAAGAGGTGCTGTCCTTCTCACAAAATATTTAAGGAATGATCAGTCTTGAGCTTGAGATGTTTGTGTGTAGCTCAGGACCATAAAATGATATAATCTTTCTGTTGCAGTTTCGTTACATAGACAGCTGACTTCCTATCAAACGCAAGGACCTGCCTCCCCTGAAAATGTTTATGGGGGTGCTCTTTTGCAGGGTTTGATGCGTACTTCACCTCCTCTTTTGCAGGGTTTGATGCGTACTTCACCTCCTCTTTTGCAGGGTTTGATGCGTACTTCACCTCCTCTTTTGCAGGGTTTGATGCGTACTTCACCTCCTCTTTTGCAGGGATTGATGCGTATTTCACCTCCTCTTTTGTAGGGTTTGATGCGTACTTCACCTCCTCTTTTGCAGGGTTTGATGCGTACTTCACCTCCTCTTTTGCAGGGATTGATGCGTACTTCACCTCCTCTTTTGCAGGGTTTGATGCGTACTTCACCTCCTCTTTTGCAGGGTTTGATGCGTACTTCACCTCCTCTTTTGCAGGGTTTGATGCGTACTTCACCACTCGCACCCTGGAGAACAACCGCAGGAACGTGTGGTTCGCTGAGTACTGGGAGGAGAACTTTGACTGCAAGCTCATGAGCTCCTCCAAGAAAGAGGACACCAGCCGCAAATGCACAGGTAATACTCACCTCAGATACACAGGTATGACTCACCTGAGATACACAGGTATGACTCACCTGAGATACACAGGTATGACTCACTTGACATACACAGGTATGACTCAACTAAGACACTTAGGTCTCACATTCCACACGTTCATACATCATGCTGGAGAGATCATGTTCCGCATGTTTGCACATTATGCTGTGGAATTCTCTGAACCTGTGTTGGCATCATACAATCTACTCTTCTCTGATTTGAGGTAGAACTTGTCAATCACGCCTTACCTGGTCTTACTGTGAAGTTATTAGAGGCGTTGTATGCTCGAAGTGCACCTGTGCTGTGGGGGGGGGGGGGGTGTGTGTGTGTCTGACACAGCCTCTGGGTGAGCTGTGGGGGGGGGGGGGTCATATTTCATCTGTCTGGTGGAGATTAAACCACGCTGCTGCCTGGGGAAATTACCCAGAGTCCCAGCTGCTCTCAGACTCTGGTCACATGACTCCACAGGAGGGGCATTGCGTGCTGAAAGGTTTCCATGTACAGAACTGATCAGAGACATGGACTTAGGGCTCCAGCTTTGTGTATCCAAACGCGTATTCTTTTACGCTGGTTTGATCCTGCGCTTTAGGCTCCCTGAGGACTGAGTGAAAAGGCTTTTCCTTCGTTTGGTTTTAAGATGAGCGCTGCAGCCTCTAAAGGGGTGTTTGAGGCCAACTCCTCAAAGCTGCGTTTTCTAAAGCTCCCTTAATGCATCTCACTCCGCTGCTGCACAGACAGATTACAGAACAGCTCAGCAGGACCTATGCGCACTAAGAGTGGAGCTTAGAGCACTGTGGGCGGAGCTTAGAGCACTGAGAGCGGAGCTAAGAGCACTGAGGGCGGAGCTAAGAGAACTGAGGGTGGAGCTAAGAGCACTGAGGGCGGAGCTAAGAGCACTGAGGGCGGAGCTAAGAGAACTGAGGGTGGAGCTTAGAGCACTGAGGGCGGAGCTAAGAGAACTGTGGTCGGAGCTAAGAGAGCTGAGGGTGGAGCTAAGGGCACTGTGGGCGGAGCTTAGAGCACTGAGGGCGGAGCTTAGAGCACTGAGGGCGGAGCTAAGAGAACTGAGGGCGGAGGTAAGAGAACTGAGGGCGGAGCTAAGAGCACTGTGGTCGGAGCTAAGAGAACTGAGGGCGGAGGTAAGAGCACTGTGGTCAGAGCTAAGAGCACTGAGGGCGGAGCTAAGAGAATTGAGGGCGGAGCTAAGAGCACTGTGGTCAGAGCTAAGAGCACTGTGGTCAGAGCTTAGAGCACTCGGGGCAAAGCTAAGATAACTTGGGGCGGAGCTAAGAGAACTCGGGGAGGAGCTAAGAGCACTTGGCACAGAGCTTAGAGCACTGAGGGTGGAGCTAAGAGCACTGTGGTCAAAGCTAAGAGCACTGAGGGCGGAGCTAAGAGAACTGAGGGCGGAGCTAAGAGCACTGTGGTCAGAGCTAAGAGCACTGAGGGCGGAGCTTAGAGCACTCGGGGCGGAGCTAAGAGCACTGAGGGCGGAGCTAAGAGCACTGAGGACGGAGCTTAGAGCACTCGGGGCGGAGCTAAGATAACTTGGGGCGGAGCTAAGCGAACTCAGGGAGGAGCTAAGAGCACTTGGGACGGAGCTTAGAGCACTGTAGGCGGAGCTTAGAGCACTCGGGGCGGAGCTAAGATAACTTGGGGTGGAGCTAAGAGCACTGAGGGCGGAGCTAAGAGAAGTCCAAGCCTGCTGAACTGTACTACAGTTCATTCATTCCTGCTCCCTCATGTTTGAAACTGTGTACATGAGGTTATGATCATAAAAATGGCTAAATCAAACCCTGACTTCCCCCATATTCTAAATAATCAGAGAACATTTAAGATTCACAATCCTATATTTACCCTTATGGAATATGAATATGGAATATGCTACTGTATATTAGAAATATGTGGGCCTATGTGGAAAATAGATAAATGTCTTTCACAGAAGTGTAACATTTTGCTACATTTTGTCAGTATATTTGCCAATATCTTGTGAAGTGTTGCAATATAAAGATGGTATATTTATTTCAGAATATATTACGATATATTCCCAGTGGCAGAGAGGTAGTCCCATAAGGGTAAGGGGTTCTGGAATGTTCTCAGCTGGTTGCCGGAAGCAGAGGGAACTGTGTTTTCTGATCATACAGCAGAATTAAAGATCAAACACTTCCCCTGCTCAGCAGTGTGGTATAAATCAATCACACACTTCAAACACGGTGAGGTTTGATAAGGAGGTTCAAGGATAAAAAGTAACCCTTACAAATAAAAACATACATGGTTCTGTAAAAGTTCTAAAGTTCACAAAAGTTCACTTTTTTCAGATTTCCTTCTAGATGTGGTTTGTTTTCATTGTATTACAGATAATACCCGATAATATGTATCTGTAATTAATGGCCGTGCGTTTGAGTGCTCAGCTAAAAGAAAGAAATTTTAAATAAACCCCACCTGTGCAGACGCTCCCACCTGTGCATACGCTCCCGCCTGCGCAGACGCTCCCACCTGCGCATACGCTCCCGCCAGCGCAGACGCTCCCACCTGCGCAGACGCTCCCACCTGCGCATACGCTCCCGCCAGCGCAGACGCTCCCACCTGCGCATACACTCCCACCTGTGCAGACGCTCCCACCTGCGCATACACTCCCACCTGTGCAGACGCTCCCACCTGCGCATACGCTCCCGCCTGCGCAGACGCTCCCGCCTGCGCAGACGCTCCCACCTGCGCATACGCTCCCACCTGTGCAGACGCTCCCGCCTGCGCATACGCTCCCGCCTGCGCATACGCTCCCACCTGCGCATACGCTCCCGCCTGTGCAGACGCTCCCACCTGTGCAGACGCTCCCGCCTGTGCAGACGCTCCCACCTGCGCAGCTGCTCCCTCCTGCCTGTGCAGACACCCCGCCTGCGCAGATGCACCTGCTCCCGCCTGCGCATACGCTCCCGCCTGTGCAGACGCTCCCACCTGCGCAGCTGCTCCCTCCCACCTGTGCAGACACTCCCGCCTGCGCAGACGCTCCTGCCTGTGCAGACGCTCCTGCCTGTGCAGACGCTCCCATGTGTGCAGACCCTCCCACCTGCACAGCCTGCGCAGACACTCCTGCCTGCGCAGACACCACGCCTACGCAGACGCTCCTGCCTGTGCAGATGCCCCACCTGCGCAGATGCTCCCTCCTGCACAGATGCTCCTGCCTGTGCAAATGCTCCCTCCTGCCTGTGCAGACTCCCCGCCTGTGGCATCCATCACACCTCAAGCTTCTCTTAAATTATTCACACTCCGGGATTCTGTTGTAATATGCTAAATGAGCCTTTTGTGGAAAGCAGGAGTTATATATAATTAGGGCAAACTGCAGATGTTCTCAGAAATTTGTCTGAATTTGGCACACTGTGAGCGTTCATACACAACATTCCTGTAGTGCAACCAAGTTATATTAAATGTGTAAGTCCTTAACAAAAAAATGTGTGTGTGCATGCCTATGTGTGTTTGTGTGTGTGTGTGTGTGTGTGATTACCTAAGCTGATTACCTGTGTGCGTGTGTGTGTGTGTATGTGGTTACCTGGGCTGATTACCTGCATGTAATTATCTGTGTGTGTGTGTGTGTGTGTGTGGTTACCTGCGCTGATTACCTGTGTTTGTGATTACCTGTGTGTGTGTGTGTGTGTGTGTGTGTGTGTGTGTGGTTACCTGGGCTGATTACCTGTGTTGATGTGGTCTTGCAGGTCAGGAGCGCATTGGGATTGACTCTCAGTACGAGCAGGAGGGGAAGGTGCAGTTTGTGATTGACGCGGTGTACTCTGTGGCCCACGCCCTGCACAGCATGCACAGAGACCTGTGCCCGGAACATTCCGGAGTCTGCCCCGAGATGGACCTGGCGGGCGGCAAGAAGCTGCTCAAGTACATCCGCAGTGTGAGCTTCAACGGTGAGGGGGGGGGGGGGGGCGGGGGGGTCATCCGCAGTGTGAGCTTCAACAGTGAGAGGGGGGGGGCAGGGGGGGTCATCTGCAGTGTGAGCTTCAACAGTGGGGGGGGGGGGGGGGGCCGGGGGGTTATCCGCAGCGTGAGCTTCAACGGTGAGGGGGGGGGGGGGCAGGGGGGGTCATCCGCAGTGTGAGCTTCAACAGTGGGGGGGGGGGGGGGGGGGCGGGGGGGTTATCCGCAGCGTGAGCTTCAACAGTGGGGGGGGGGGGGCGGGGGGGTTATCCGCAGCGTGAGCTTCAACAGTGGGGGGGGGGGGGGCGGGGGGGTCATCTGCAGCGTGAGCTTCAACAGTGCAGTGAGGGGGGGGGGGCGGGGGGGTCATCCACAGCGTGAGTTTCGCTGCTTCAATGCTGTGGTGGAGGGTGGGCTGGGGGGCAGGTGGGTGGGGGGAGCACCTGCATCTTCACGCGGGGGTGCAGTTTCACTGCGGAATGTGAAGTGTAGGAGTGGGGTGGGGGGGGGGTATAGTGCTGAACGTGGGGGTGTTGATTGTGTGTGTGGGTGTAGGCGTGTGTGGGTTATGTTTCATAACGACAGTATTATCTTCAGGAACTACCGTACACAGGAAGCTTTGCCTCGGTACCAGTGAATGCTACTGTGTCCTCGTTCTATAAAATTGAGTTTGATTTTGGTAAAATGCCCAAATCGATGTTTACTGCTTGCTGCAACCTTTCAAAACGTTCCAGTGGAAAGATTAGAAAAATGTCAAAAATGTCTTTTACCTTGAAAAATTGTGCACAGGGCAGGATACTGTTCTGTACATTAGCACACATTTATGACTGTGATTGTGTTGTGTTGTGCATGTTTATATTGTGATTGTGTGGTGTTGTAAAGAAAGAGCTCTGCAGACAGAGCAGAGCTTCTTGTGTTTGGCCAGTAGGGCGGCGCTGCTCTTTATTAACCCAGTACCCATAATGCTCTGCTCTGCTGCCTGGGCAACACCAGGCTGTCGGGAGTCACCAGGCAACACTTAGTTACAGAATGTCATGTCAAACTCTGTACCATCCACAGATCTGCAGAAACATGCCCCCGCCTGCCCCCCCCCTCTCCTGAGGCCCCAGTGGCTGCTGCTCTCAGCTTTTTGACTAAAAAGGGCCCCTGCTGTGCCTGCCCTGTACCTCCTGGGGCATGTGGGGGCAGAATGAAAGCCTGTAGTCCTGTGTCACATGCTTGAGTCGGAGAGCCTGTGTGGGAGCTGTGTGTGACACTCTGAGCATGAAAATCTGCCTGTTATTACAGAAAGCACAAAGACAGAGCACATTACAGGCATTACACAGACAGAGCACATTACAGTGCACATTACAGGCATTACACAGACAGAGCACATTACAGGCATTACACAGACATAGCACATTACAGAGCACATTACAGGCATTACACAGACAGAGCACATTACAGGCATTACACAGACAGAGCACATTACAGAGCACATTACAGGCATTACACAGACAGAGCTCATTACAGGCAGTACACAGACAGAGCACATTACAGGCATTACACAGACAGAGCACATTACAGAGCACATTACAGGCATTACACAGACAGAGCTCATTACAGGCATTACACAGACAGAGCTCATTACAGGCATTACACAGACAGAGCACATTACAGGCATTACACAGACAGAGCACATTACAGAGCACATACAGGCATTACACAGACAGAGCTCATTACAGAGCACATTACAGGCATTACACAGACAGAGCTCATTACAGGCATTACACAGACAGAGCACATTACAGGCATTACACAGACAGAGCTCATTACAGGCAGTACACAGACAGAGCACATTACAGAGCTCATTACAGGCATTACACAGACAGAGCACATTACAGAGCACATTACAGGCATTACACAGACAGAGCACATTACAGAGCACATTACAGGCATTACACATACAGAGCTCATTACAGGCATTACACAGACAGAGCTCATTACAGGCATTACACAGACAGAGCACATTACAGGCATTACACAGACAGAGCTCATTACAGGCATTACACAGACAGAGCACATTACAGGCATTACACAGACAGAGCTCATTACAGGCATTACACAGACAGAGCACATTACAGAGCACATACAGGCATTACACAGACAGAGCTCATTACAGAGCACATTACAGGCATTACACAGACAGAGTTCATTACAGGCATTACACAGACAGAGCA
>CM077294.1:602500-622500 GCA_039654925.1 Anguilla pacifica
TACTGTTACACTGGGCCAGCCTGCCCCCCCCCCCGCCACCCCCCCCCCCCCCCCCCCGTAGCCCGGTTCCTCCCAACACAGTAAATCAGTGCTCGCTGAGTTTATATGAGTCTCCTATGGCCAGTGTGGACTCATATAATCGCTGTTCCAGTTGAATTAATGCTGGACATTGTCCTGGCTGCAGAGGGACAGCCCCCCCCCCCCCCCCCCCGGCTTTACTGTGGAGGCTTCTCCCAGCAGCGAGTTTTTTCTTGCCACTGCTTTTGTGGTTTTCATTCCCACTGGGGAGATTTTCTTACCACAGTTGCTCACTTTTTGGGGGCTCAGTGTTCAGCATGTAGGACTGCATGGAGACACATCACAGCTGGGCGTGTTCAGCATGTAGGGCTGCATGGAGACACATCACAGCTGAGCGTGTTCAGCATGTAGGGCTACATGCAGACACATCACAGCTGGGCGTGTTCAGCATGTAGGACTGCATGCAGACACATCGCAGCTGAGCGTGTTCAGCATGTAGGGCTACATGGAGACACATCGCAGCTGGACGTGTTCAGCGTGTAGGGCTACATGCAGACACATCGCAGCTGAGCGTGTTCAGCATGTAGGGCTACATGGAGACACATCGCAGCTGAGCGTGTTCAGCATGTAGGGCTACATGCAGACACATCACAGCTGGGCGTGTTCAGCATGTAGGGCTACATGCAGACACATCGCAGCTGAGCGTGTTCAGCGTGTATGGCTGCATGCAGACACATCGCAGCTGGGCGTGTTCAGCATGTAGGACTGCATGCAGACACATCGCAGCTGGGCGTGTTCAGCGTGTACGGCTGCATGCAGACACATCGCAGCTGGGCGTGTTCAGCGTGTGGGACTACTGGGGGTCTCTGTGTCCTCCTCCAGGAGTGGTGCTTCCTGGGTGTGCCAGCAATGCGGCAGTGGCATTGTATATGCTCTGTAAGCATTAGTGTTCAGCATGGTGTTCAGCAGTGTTCAGTGTGGTGTTCAGCATGGCCTCGCAGCGTGAAATGTGCACTGCGTTAAAGTGTCACATGACCACACGGCCTCGCAGCATGAAATGTGCACTGCGTTAAAGTGTCACATGACCACACGGCCTCGCAGCGTGAAATGTGCACTGCGTTAAAGTGTCACATGACCACACGGCCTCGCAGCGTGAAATGTGCACTGCGTTAAAGTGTCACATGACCACACGGCCTCGCTCTGTGGCTCACAGCAGAGGGAAATTTATGTGCCTTAGAAATCGGAGTCAGAGATGAGACAAAAAGGGCAGAATAATGAGGGAGGAGGGAAAGATGGGGGGCGCAAAAGAATTACTTCCTGGTTAGTGATTAGTTTTTATTCCTGGTTAGCGATTAGTTTTTATTCCTGGTTAGTGATTAGTTTCTCTTCCTGGTTAGTGATGTGTTTCTCTTCTTGGTTAGTGATGTGTTTCTCTTCCTGGTTAGTGATGTGTTTCTCTTCCTGGTTAGTGATTAGTTTCTCTTCCTGGTTAGTGATGTGTTTCTCTTCCTGGTTAGTGATGTGTTTCTCTTCCTGGTTAGTGATTAGTTTCTCTTTCTGGTTAATGATTTGTTTCAATTCCTGGTTAGTGATTAGTGTCTCTTCCTGGTTAGTGGTGTGTTTCTCTTCCTGGTTAGTGATGTGTTTCTCTTCCTGGTTAGTGATTAGTTTCTCTTCCTGGTTAGTGATTAGCTTCTCTTCCTGGTCAGTGATTAGTTTCTCTTTCTAGTTAATGATTTGTTTCAATTCCTGGTTAGTGATTAGTGTCTCTTCCTGGTTAGTGGTGTGTTTCTCTTCCTGGTTAGTGATGTGTTTCTCTTCCTGGTTAGTGATTAGTTTCTCTTCCTGGTTAGTGATTAGCTTCTCTTCCTGGTTAGTGGTGTGTTTCTCTTTCTAGTTAATGATTTGTTTCAATTCCTGGTTAGTGATTAGTTTCTCTTCCTGGTTACTGACTTGGTTGGGAGCAGTGAACATACCTTAAGGCAGAGAGCAGAACAGCAGTGCTGTTGGAGTCTCTGTTCCTCAGCTCAGCGTATGGTGCATTCAGTGATCAGTTACGCCACCCCCACCTTCAGCATCTTTGCACTGCTCACCCACATTATGTCTTAAATGCGTGTGGGATGAGAGGACTGAGACTTGGAGAAATGGTTTACACATTCGTCAACTCTTTGACACCTTTATTTATAGGAATATAAATGCATATTTCCATGGTAATTTGAGACACAGAACATTTTGTTTGTTGCTTGCAGAGTGTTTGTCTCTCCAAATGTAACATGTCCCTGTGAAAGAGTAAGAGAGTGTGTGTGTGTGTGTGTGTGTGTAGGTGTGCATGTGTGTGTGCATGTGTGTGCACGTGCATGTATGCGCATGCGTGTGTGTGCGTGTGCATGCGTGCATGCGCGTGTGTGTGCATGTGCATGCATGCTTGCGCGTATGTGCGTGTGTGTGTGCGCGTGTGTGCGTATACGTAGGTCCTGTACACTGACTAAATGGTTCACTCTCTCTGTTTCCTATAGAAGGGGTCTGACCACTTTCTGTTTCCAATAGAAGGGGTCTGACCACTTCCTGTTTCCTATAGAAGGGGTCTGACCACTTCCTGTTTCCTATAGAAGGGGTCTGACCACTTCCTGTTTCCTGTGGCAGGTGGAGGACATGCAGTGGCCGGACGGCGAGCAGGACGTCCCGCGCTCGGTGTGCAGCCCGCCCTGCCGGCCGGGGTACAGGAAGAAGCGGGTGAAGGGTGTGGCCTGCTGCTGGCACTGCGAGCCGTGCGACGGGTACCAGTACCAGCTGGACGAGACGTCCTGCCGCCTCTGCGCCTACGACATGCGGCCCACGCCCAACCGCACCGGCTGCCAGCCCATCCCCGTGGTGCGGCTGGAGTGGCACTCGCCCTGGGCCATCGTGCCCGTCTTCCTGGCCATGCTGGGCATCGTCGCCACCATCTTCGTCATGGCCACCTTCGTGCGCTACAACGACACGCCCATAGTGCGGGCGTCAGGGCGGGAGCTGAGCTACGTGCTGCTGACGGGCATCTTCCTCTGCTACATCATCACCTTCCTCATGATCGCCGCGCCGGACGTGGCCGTCTGCGCCTTCCGCCGCCTCTTCCTGGGCCTGGGCATGTGCATCAGCTACGCCGCGCTGCTCACCAAGACCAACCGCATCTACCGCATCTTCGAGGAGGGCAAGCGCTCGGTGACCGCGCCCCGCTTCATAAGCCCCGCCTCCCAGCTGGCCATCACCTCCAGCCTGATCTCCGTGCAGCTGACCGGCGTGTTCGTGTGGTTCGGGGTGGACCCCCCCAGCGCCGTGGTGGACTACGCCGAGCAGAAGACCACGGACCCGCAGCTGGCCCGCGGCGTGCTCAAGTGTGACATCACCGACCTGCAGATCATCTGCTCGCTGGGCTACAGCATCCTGCTGATGGTCACCTGCACCGTCTACGCCATCAAGACGCGCGGCGTGCCCGAGACCTTCAACGAGGCCAAGCCCATCGGCTTCACCATGTACACCACCTGCATCGTCTGGCTGGCCTTCATCCCCATCTTCTTCGGCACCGCGCAGTCCGCAGAGAAGGTACACGACCCGCCAAACCCCGCCTGCGCTTGGGCCTTGCTGAGAGGTCTTCCTTTAGCGTCTCTTACACACTCACTGTACTACCCAACCCTCCTCTTACACACTCACTGTACTACCCAACCCTCCTCTTACACACTCACTGTACTACCCAACCCTCTTCTTACACACTCACTGTACTACCCAACCCTCCTCTTACACACTCACTGTACTACCCAACCCTCCTCTTACACACTCACTGTACTACCCAACCCTCTTCTTACACACTCACTGTACTACCCAACCCTCTTCTTACACACTCACTGTACTACCCAACCCTCCTCTTACACACTCACTGTACTGCCGAACCCTCCTCTTACACACTCACTGTACTGCCGAACCCTCCTCTTACACACTCACTGTACTGTTGGACCCTCCTCTTACACACTCACTGTACTACCCAACCCTCCTCTTACACACTCACTGTACTACCCAACCCTCCTCTTACACACTCACTGTACTACCCAACCCTCTTCTTACACACTCACTGTACTACCCAACCCTCCTCTTACACACTCACTGTACTACCCAACCCTCCTCTTACACACTCACTGTACTGTCGAACCCTCCTCTTACACACTCACTGTACTGTTGGACCCTCCTCTTACACACTCACTGTACTACCCAACCCTCCTCTTACACACTCACTGTACTACCCAACCCTCTTCTTACACACTCACTGTACTACCCAACCCTCTTCTTACACACTCACTGTACTGTCGAACCCTCCTCTTACACACTCACTGTACTGTCGAACCCTCCTCTTACACACTCACTGTACTGTTGGACCCTCCTCTTACACACTCACTGTACTACCCAACCCTCCTCTTACACACTCACTGTACTACCCAACCCTCTTCTTACACACTCACTGTACTACCCAACCCTCCTCTTACACACTCACTGTACTACCCAACCCTCCTCTTACACACTCACTGTACTGTCGAACCCTCCTCTTACACACTCACTGTACTGT
Source organism: Anguilla pacifica (assembly GCA_039654925.1). Lineage (NCBI taxonomy): Eukaryota > Metazoa > Chordata > Actinopteri > Anguilliformes > Anguillidae > Anguilla > Anguilla pacifica. The sequence goes on from CM077294.1 coordinate 607,110, forward strand.
TGGACCCTCCTCTTACACACTCACTGTACGGTTTGACCCTCCTCTTACACACTCACTGTACTACCCAACCCTCCTCTTACACACTCACCGTACTACCCAACCCTCCTCTTACACACTCACTGTACTGTCGAACCCTCCTCTTGCACACTCACTGTACTGTTGGACCCTCCTCTTACACACTCACTGTACTACCCAACCCTCCTCTTACACACTCACTGTACTACCCAACCCTCTTCTTACACACTCACTGTACTACCCAACCCTCCTCTTACACACTCACTGTACTACCCAACCCTCCTCTTACACACTCACTGTACTACCCAACCCTCTTCTTACACACTCACTGTACTACCCAACCCTCTTCTTACACGCTCACTGTACTACCCAACCCTCCTCTTACACACTCACTGTACTACCCAACCCTCCTCTTACACACTCACTGTACTACCCAACCCTCCTCTTACACACTCACTGTACTGTTGGACCCTCCTCTTACACACTCACTGTACTGTTGGACCCTCCTCTTACACACTCACTGTACTACCCAACCCTCCTCTTACACACTCACTGTACTACCCAACCCTCCTCTTACACACTCACTGTACTGACGAACCCTCCTCTTACACACTCACTGTACTGTTGGACCCTCCTCTTACACACTCACTGTACTACCCAACCCTCCTCTTACACACTCACTGTACTACCCAACCCTCCTCTTACACACTCACTGTACTGTTGGACCCTCCTCTTACACACTCACTGTACTGTCAGACCCTCCTCTTACACACTCACTCTACTGTCGAACCCTCCTCTTACACACTCACTGTTAGTGATTTGGTTTTGCTTAATGGTTCCATGGAGTTTTTGCTGGGTTTTGTCCTCCCTCTTTTTGCTTTGAAACAGTCTGACTGGGGACGGTATAGCAGTGAGTTTATTGTGCTTCCTTTCAGAAACACACAGACAGTGATAAATTTCTGATCTTGGTGGGTTATTTAGATTGTGGCGAGATACTTCGCCGCGGGCAGAGTTTGCCCCTGGGGTAGAACCGGTTTGAGTCGGAGGCGCATTCATTGTTCATGTTTGTGAGATTGATGAAATCTCTCTCAGCCTGCTGCCTGTAGCACTGGCAGAAAGACTGCTCTATAAAAGGATTGATTTGCAAAAGAACCAAAACCTTTCGGCTTTCACTACCGCCGTGTCCTACCAGTTTCTACCAGACATCTATGGGAGGGCTCGGGGTCCACGTTCATGACTGTCTAACCGCTCTCGCTGGTCGGCGCGCTTGTGGACGGCATATAAAAGCTGCATGTGAAAGGTCTTCCTCCTACTCCACTCTGTGCGCTTGGCTGTGGTCTGTGGTGTGAAAAGAAGCAGACTGGCAGTAAAACGTGTTTTGGAGGAAAGTCTTCGCCCTCCCAGATTGGCAGTGGGATTTGCACACGATTGTGGCTGTGAACGCAATTCCAATTTGGGGTGGGAATTGGATATGCTCAGTTGGGTGCCAAATTTTTTTTTAAAAGAAAAGAAAATCAGTGCTTTGAAACTATCCATGTTATATTTGCAAATGAATAAAGTATGATTGCCTTTGTAAAGGCTAAATCGCAGCTCAATTCAAACTGAGTTTTCACTGTGTGATTGTTTGAACTATGTGCCTGATTCGCGCACACAGAGCAGGCCTTCCACTGGTGCAGGAGAAACGCTCTTCTCTTTAGTCTGCACATACAGAGCGATTTCTCACAATGGCTACTTGTTCTTATGAACGTAAATTCAAGACTGATTTTGAAGAGCTCAACGTGTCATTAAGCACTTATTCATATTTTAGCCCTTTCAGACGAACTTGATTAAAGAATAATTACTCTCTAGATCAAATTTATTTTGCTGTTGATGTGTTTGTTTGCTGCTGTTATTTCAACATTTCTGAAATAATATCATTTGGTAGACAAACTTCTTGGTGCTGTCCCCTTTCTGGCCCGCCCCAGTTGTGATGTCAGAACACCGCTTTATACATCATATAAATGTCGATGAAGACATCCAGCGGGGAGACTGTTGTCGCCTGCAAATTGGTCCGTTTACGTTTAAATGCGATGGAACACTGCAAAACTTCATGCAAGTGAGATGAACGCGCCTACTCCGCCCACCACAGGAAGCATTGTTCAGTATTGTGTAGTAGGCGGAGCCAGGCTGGAACAGTGAGTGCAATTACTCTAGGCTTTATTATTGATAACAGAAACGTGGAGATAGATGTTAATATTTACATATCTGTCCACCTGCTCTTAATGGCCATGATGATTATAATGATGATGATGATAGTGTTGATGATGATGGTGATGATGATGATGGTGATGATGATGATTATAATGATGATGATGATAGTGTTGATGATGATGGTGATAATGATGATGATGATGGCAATGATGATGATGATGATGATGGTGATGGTGATGGTGATGATGATAGTGATGATGGTGATGATGATTATGATAGTGGTGATGATGATGGTGATGATGGTGCAGTGTCCCATACCGCATGCCCTGCAGGGCTTCCTCCTCCAGAATCACATGTTCTCAGGAGTAGGCCATGTGCTGGGACGTGTGCTGATGCACAGGGGGGGCAGAGGTAGTGCAGTGATGTGAGGACAGGTGTGCAGATGCGGCTGCAGGTGCAGGTTAAGCAATAAGAATCATTTTCACATGGCACTGTTCTGGTCTGCAAATTCTCTCTGTGCTTTTTAAAAACAAACAGAAAAAATGACTGTTAAAATAAACTTTTGCCTTGATATCTGTGGCATTGCATCCCCCCCATCCCCCCACCCATGCCCCCGCCCCCGCGCCCGCCCCCTCTTGGGATTGGACTCCTCTAACAGATGCCGCAGAAGGCGGGCGTGGCAGCCGGGGGGGCGGGGCTCCGGTGGCCTGTGAGTAATGAGCGCGTGCAGCAGCTGCCTCCGAGGCAGAGGGCCGTAAATAATGACATCATCGCCGGCGTGGGGACCGTGACCCATTCCTCAGGTCACAGAAGATTCCGGAGAAGATGCTATGCATGAAATATTTATTTATTTATTTATTTATGGTTTTATAGCAGCCCACATGGCGCTCTGTGTCCCAGCCTTCTCTGGGGCTGTAATGACTGAGCTGTGTACAGCCATTAATCATAGAGCCAAGCCAGCGGCACGCTGCTACACGCCACTAACCACCCGCTACGCACCGCTAACCACCCGCTACGCACCGCTAACTACCCGCTATGCACCGCTAACCACCCGCTACGCACCCGCTACGCACCGCTAACCACCCGCTACACACCGCTAACCACCCACTACGCACCGCTAACTACCCGCTATGCACCGCTAACCACCCACTACGCACCGCTAACCACCCGCTACACACCGCTAACCACCCGCTACACACCGCTAACCACCTGCTACGCACGGCTACGCACCGCTAACCACCCGCTACACACCGCCAACCACCTGCTACGCACGGCTACGCACCGCTAACCACCCGCTACACACTGCTAACCACCCGCTACACACCGCCACTAACCACCTGCTATGCACCGCCAACCATCCCGCTACGCACTGCCAACCATCCGCCAACCACCCGCTATGCACCACCAACCACCCGCTGCACACCGCCAACCACTTGCTACGCACCACTAACCACCCGCTACACACCGCTAACCACCCGCTACGCACCGCCAACCATCCCGCTACGCACTGCCAACCGTCCCACTACGCACCGCTAACCACCCGCTACACACCGCCAACCACCCGCTACGCACCGCTAACCATCCCGCTACGCACTGCCAACCGTCCCACTACGCACCGCTAACCACCCGCTACACACCGCCACCCACTACGCACCGCTAACCACCCGCTACGCACCGCTAACCACCCGATACGCACCGCCAACCACCCGCTACGCACCGCTAACCATCCCGCTACGCACTGCCAACCGTCCCACTACGCACCGCTAACCACCCGATACGCACCGCTAACCACCCGCTACACACCGCTAACCATCCGCTACGCACCGCCAACCACCTGCTACACACCGGCGACCACCTCGTACACACCGCCAACCACCCCCTACGCACCCGCTTCACACTGCCAACCACGCACTACGCACCGCCACCTCCAAGCCCTAACCACCCGCTCTGTTACCCTGCTCTGAGCACTCTGTTACCTTGCTCTGCGCGCTCTGTTACCCTGCTCTGAGCTCTGTTACCCTGCTCTGAGCACTCTGTTACCTTGCTCTGCGCGCTCTGTTACCCTGCTCTGAGCTCTGTTACTCTGCTCTGAGCTCTGTTACCCTGCTCTGGGCTCTGTTACCCTGCTCTGAGCTCTGTTACCCTGCTCTGAGCTCTGTTACTCTGCTCTGAGCACTCTGTTACCTTGCTCTGCGCGCTGTGTTACCCTGCTCTGAGCTCTGTTACTCTGCTCTGAGCTCTGTTACCCTGCTCTGAGCTCTGTTACCCTGCTCTGAGCACTCTGTTGCCCTGAGATGCCCTGACTCGGTTCTCCTGTGTTGTTTTTAATCATCACAGTAATCCTCTGACTTTAGTTCTTTGCTTCTCATCAGCCACTGATTTTCTTTGAGTTGTTACAAAGAAATGAAACGTGTCAGAGCAAGCAAATTAAATCCATTCTGTTTGAGAAATAGCACCAATCAGTTTCCTGGTATTATTATAATTTAATAGAATCACTGGGGTCATTGATAGAGAAGCTCTGTACATTGTGTGAGTCTGTAGCAATGCACTATTAAAAAAGCTTTTGTGCTGTGGAATCTTTTAAAAAAATGGAAAGAACATCTGTGAATGCAGGAGTAATGAAGAACAGGATGAGCAGGTAGAGCCCTGGGAAGGAGAACGTGCACTCAGAATAGAGGTAGACCTGCTCTTTAGTGCAAACAGCCACTAGCTCGTTAGCACAACCAACCACCTGCTCATTAGCGCAAACAGCCACCTGCTCATTAGCGCAGATAGCCACCAGCTCGTTAGCAACAATAGCCACCTGCTCATTAGCAAACCAAACCACCTGCTCGTTAGCGCAAACAGCCACTAGCTCATTAGCACAAACAACCACCTGCTCTTTAGCGCAAACAGCCACCTAGTCGTAAGCATAAGCATCCACTAGCTCGTTAGCGCAAACAGCCACCTGCTCGTAGGCACAGATAGCCACCTGCTCGTTAGCACAGATTGCCATCTGCTCCTTAGCGCAAACAGCCACCTGCTTGTTAGCACAGATAGCCACCTGATCGTTAGCGCAAAAAGCCACCTGCTCGTTAACACAGATAGCCACCTGCTCGTTAGCACAAACAGCCACCTGCTCGTTAACACAGATAGCCAACTGCTCGTTAGCACAGATAGCCACCTGATCGTTAGCACAAACAGCTACCTGCTCATTAACACAGATAGTCACCTGCTCGTTAGCACAGATAGTCACCTGCTCGTTAGCACAGATAGCCACCTGATCGTTAGCACAAACAGCCACCTGCTCGTTAACACAGATAGTCACCTGCTCGTTAGCACAGATAGCCACCTGCTCATTAGCGCAAACAGCCACCTGCTCATTAGTGCAAACAGCCACCTGCTCATAGGCACAGATAACGACCTGCTCCTTAGCGCAAACAGCCACCTGCTCGTTAACACAGATAGTCACCTGCTTGTTAGCACAGATAGCCACCTGCTCGTTAGCACAACCAACCACCTGCTCGTTAGCGCAAACAGCCACCTGCTCGTTAGCACAGATAGCCACCTGCTCGTTAGCGCAAACAGCCACCTGCTCATTAATACAGATAGCCACCTGATCGTTAGCACAAACAGCCACCTGCTCGTTAACACAGATAGTCACCTGTTCATTAGCGCAAACAGCCACCTGCTCATTAGTGCAAACAGTCACCTGCTCATTAGCGCAAACAGCCACCTGCTCATTAGCGCAAACAGCCACCTGCTCGTTAGCGCAAACAGTCACCTGCTCATTAGCGCAAACAGCCACCTGCTCGTTAGCACAGATAGCCACCTTCTCATTAGCACAGATAGCCACCTGCTCGTTAGCACAGATAGCCACCTGCTCCACCACACGGCGGATCATGGGGCTGCTGGTCAGTACATAAAGCATGCAGACATGGTGATGAGGTTCAGTTGCTGTTCGGCCCAACATTAGAATGGGTTATCTAAGCGTGGTCTAAGTGACTCAAACTGTGGTGTGCTCGCTGGTGCCACTGTAGTAGCAGTGCTTCCAGCAGGGTAATGTGCCATGCTACTAAACACACATCATCTTGAGCTGGTTCCCCAAACATCACAAAGACTCTAGTATACTCCTATGGCCTGCACAGCCCCCTGATCTCAGTCTAACACAGCACCTCTGGGATGAGGTGGAATGGGAGGTTCACAGCACGAATGTGTGGCCAAAAAAATCTACAGTAACTGCATGATGGTATCAAGTCTGCATGGACCAAAATCCCTAAGCGGTGTTTCCAGCACCTTGTTCTATCCATGCCAAAGAAATGCAGGCTGTTTTGGCGGGAAAAGGGGGTCCTACCTATTAGTAGCCAGATGCACCTGAGCAAGCTGCTTCTGAGTGAAGTTAAAGGAGCAGCACACATGCGAGCTCTGAGTGAAGTTAAAGGAGAAGCACATGGGAGCTCTGAGTGAAGTAAAAGGAGAAGCACACATGCGAGCTCTGAGTGAAGTAAAAGGAGAAGCACACGAGAGCTCTGAGTGAAGTTAAAGGAGAAGCACACGAGAGCTCTGAGTGAAGTTAAAGGAGAAGCACATGGGAGCTCTGAGTGAAGTTAAAGGAGAAGTACATGGGAGCTCTGAGTGAAGTTAAAGGAGAAGTACATGGGAGCTCTGAGTGAAGTTAAAGGAGAAGCACATGCGAGCTCTGAGTGAAGTAAAAGGAGAAGCACATGGGAGCTCTGAGTGAAGTAAAAGGAGAAGCACACATGCGGTCTCTGAGTGAAGTTAAAGGAGAAGCACACATGCGGTCTCTGAGTGAAGTTAAAGGAGAAGCACATGCGAGCTCTGAGTGAAGTTAAAGGAGAAGCACACATGCGGTCTCTGAGTGAAGTTAAAGGAGAAGCACATGGGAGCTCTGAGTGAAGTTAAAGGAGAAGCACACGAGAGCTCTGAGTGAAGTAAAAGGAGAAGCACACATGCGAGCTCTGAGTGAAGTTAAAGGAGAAGCACATGGGAGCTCTGAGTGAAGTTAAAGGAGAAGCACATGGGAGCTCTGAGTGAAGTTAAAGGAGAAGCACATGCGAGCTCTGAGTGAAGTAAAAGGAGAAGCACACATGCGGTCTCTGAGTGAAGTTAAAGGAGAAGCACATGGGAGCTCTGAGTGAAGTAAAAGGAGAAGCACACATGCGGTCTCTGAGTGAAGTTAAAGGAGAAGCACACATGCGAGCTCTGAGTGAAGTTAAAGGAGAAGCACATGGGAGCTCTGAGTGAAGTTAAAGGAGAAGCACACATGCGAGCTCTGATTGAAGTAAAAGGAGAAGCACATGCAAGCTCTGAGTGAAGTAAAAGGAGAAGCACACATGCGGTCTCTGAGTGAAGTAAAAGGAGAAGCACATGGGAGCTCTGAGTGAAGTAAAAGGAGAAGCACACATGCGGTCTCTGAGTGAAGTTAAAGGAGAAGCACACGAGAGCTCAGTGAAGTTAAAGGAGAAGCACACATGCGAGCTCTGAGTGAAGTTAAAGGAGAAGCACACATGCGAGCTCTGAGTGAAGTAAAAGGAGAAGCACACATGCGGTCTCTGAGTGAAGTTAAAGGAGAAGCACATGCGAGCTCTGAGTGAAGTTAAAGGAGAAGCACACATGCCAGCTCTGAGTGAAGTAAAAGGAGAAGCACACATGCAGTCTCTGAGTGAAGTTAAAGGAGAAGCACATGCGAGCTCTGAGTGAAGTTAAAGGAGAAGCACACATGCGAGCTCTGAGTGAAGTTAAAGGAGAAGCACACATGCGGTCTCTGAGTGAAGTAAAAGGAGAAGCACACATGCGGTCTCTGAGTGAAGTTAAAGGAGAAGCACATGCGAGCTCTGAGTGAAGTAAAAGGAGAAGCACACATGCGGTCTCTGAGTGAAGTTAAAGGAGAAGCACATGCGAGCTCTGAGTGAAGTTAAAGGAGAAGCACACATGCGAGCTCTGAGTGAAGTAAAAGGAGAAGCACACATGCAAGCTCTGAGTGAAGTTAAAGGAGAAGCACATGCGAGCTCTGAGTGAAGTTAAAGGAGAAGCACACATGCGAGCTCTGAGTGAAGTAAAAGGAGAAGCACACATGCAAGCTCTGAGTGAAGTTAAAGGAGAAGCACATGCGAGCTCTGAGTGAAGTTAAAGGAGAAGCACACATGCGGTCTCTGAGTGAAGTTAAAGGAGAAGCACATGGGAGCTCTGAGTGAAGTTAAAGGAGAAGCACACGAGAGTTCAGTGAAGTTAAAGGAGAAGCACACGAGAGCTCTGAGTGAAGTTAAAGGAGAAGCACACATGCGAGCTCTGAGTGCATAATGTGCAGTAAAAGCACTTAAGCCCGTTGCTTCTGTGCTGATTCGGGGACTCTGAGTCCAGCCAGCCGGGCTGCTGCTCATTGTTCCCTCCTGTTTCATTTACTGAGTGCGCTGGAGCCGTTCCTGATGGGTCAAGTGCTGCGCTTGCTGTGCGCACACAAGCACATAATGTACAAATTCATACTTTACACATTTCCCTTTTTAAACTGTTGCATTGCTCAGAGTGTGGGCTAAATGCATTATATTTGTTATGAATGTTTGAGTGAAATCCGCGCTGTTGAAGGTCTGGCGGAGTTAAAGCTGCCTGTAAGAATTATGTAAACGCTTGCGGTTCTGCTGTGGAGGTAGATTTCCTCCTTTGACAGCATAACGTGCTGAATCCAGTTATACCGTCCTCCCACTGCAGTTCGCTCTACATTTATAATCCTCACTGGTACCCATGGCAACTGCATCAGGTTTTTCTGGGGAAAAATGCAAAATGAACTGTAAATAATTATAGCTGCATTTATTAGTAATATTTGATGTGTATAATTATCTTGTTTGTTTTTTTATCTGTTTAGATTCCTGTAGAAGGGCTCTGTAAGTGTGTAGCGAGTCTCTGAGTCTTTGGACTGTTGCAGGTCTCTGTGTGTGAGCACAGATGTCTAGCTCTCCTGGGGGGGGCGGGGGGGCTGTGCTCTGTTTTTATATTTTATACGGACGCTGTCAGAGGTGTCATTAAAGGTGAAAAGTGGAAATGCCAAGCTCCAGCGTGGTGTAATGTGATGCATTATGGGGGATTGTGTGGTGATGTCATCCTCCGTGAGTGATTTGTTAAGGTGGGGCATTTTTCAGTGCTGTGACATGTTCAACCTCAGCTCTGAATATTTTGCTGAAAATGATGTTAAAACAGAAATTCTGAATGTGACCTTTTCGCACTGCTAAATTACCACAAAGTGTCAAAGTTCTGGGTCAGGTCTGGCAACTGCTGCAGTTTTAAAATAAAAAACGAGCATGTGACAAGGCTGTAAAAGCATACTAGTGGCTTGTGTGGATGGTGATTAGCTAACTGCAGCATAAAAAATGCTCTTATTTGTAGTATGTTTGTACATGCATACACACACACACACACACATTTGCACAGCTGGTAAAGCTGAACCCCTCTATAGACAGGGCCTCTTACCTATAGACAGGGCCTCTTATCTATAGACAGGGCCTCTTACCTATAGACAGGGCCTCTTATCTATAGACAGGCCTCTTACCTATAGACAGGGCCTCTTATCTATAGACAGGGCCTCTTACCTATAGACAGGGCCTCTTATCTATAGACAGACCTCTTACCTATAGACAGGGCCTCTTATCTATAGACAGGGCCTCTTACCTATAGACAGGGCCTCTTATCTATAGACAGGGCCTCTTATCTATAGACAGGCCTCTTACCTATAGACAGGGCCTCTTACCTATAGACATGGCCTCTTATCTATAGACAGGGCCTCTTGCCTATAGACAGGGCCTCTTACCTATAGACATGGCCTCTTATCTATAGACAGACCTCTTACCTATAGACAGGGCCTCTTATCTATAGACAGGGCCTCTTACCTATAGACAGGGCCTCTTATCTATAGACAGGGCCTCTTATCTATAGACAGACCTCTTACCTATAGACAGGGCCTCTTATCTATAGACAGGGCCTCTTACCTATAGACGGGGCCTCTTATCTATAGACAGGCCTCTTACCTATAGACAGGGCCTCGTATCTATAGACATGGCCTCTTACCTATAGACAGGGCCTCTTATCTATAGACAGGGCCTCTTACCTATAGACATGGCCTCTTATCTATAGACAGGGCCTCTTGCCTATAGACAGGGCCTCTTACCTATAGACATGGCCTCTTATCTATAGACAGGGCCTCTTGCCTATAGACAGGGCCTCTTATCTATAGACAGGCCTCTTACCTATAGACAGGGCCTCTTATCTATAGACAGGGCCTCTTACCTATAGACAGGGCCTCTTATCTATAGACAGGGCCTCTTACCTTTAGACAGGGCCTCTTATCTCAGTCTGGTCATCAGACTGCCCCTCTGATCCTTTCTCTGGCGATCGCTGTGTTGTATGTTTGCCCAGTTGGCGTATTGATCGGTTTTCTCATCGTCTGATTGAAGATGTATATCAGACATAATGAAAAGGTCAAGGTCATTGTTCAACCGCAAAAATCCCCACCCCCTCTTCCTCCCCCTCCCCTCCTCCTCCTCCTCCTCCTCCCCCCCACACGCCCTCCCAGACACTTTCACTGAGGACATGCTCCTGAGAAGAGGACGTTCTGCAAAGGCACATATCCGCAGCATACTTTTTTTGGGATCATAAAAAATATGTTTTCTGACGTGAGCGAAGGAGTCAGAAGAGGTCAGTACACCGCAGTGTGTGCTGAAGAGTAGTCTGCTCTGATGAAAGGCTGGAAAAGCATTCCATCTTGCTGGGACCCTAACCCCACACACAGACACAGTGCATCTCTATAGCTTTACCACACACACAGACACAGTGCATCTCTAGAGCTTTACCACACACACAGACACAGTGCATCTCTAGAGCTTTACCACACACACACACACAGACACAGTGCATCGCTGAGCTTTACCACACACACACACACAGTGCATCTCTAGAGCTTTACCACACACACACACACAGACACAGTGCATCGCTGAGCTTTACCACACACACAGACACAGTGCATCGCTGAGCTTTACCACACACACACACACACAGTGCATCTCTAGAGCTTTACCACACACACAGACACAGTGCATCTCTGAGCTTTACCACACACACACACACACACAGTGCATCGCTGAGCTTTACCACACACACACACACACAGTGCATCTCTAGAGCTTTACCACACACACACAGTGCATCTCTAGAGCTTTACCCCACACACACACACAGTGCATCTCTAGAGCTTTACCCCACACACACAGTGCATCTCTAGAGCTTTACCCCACACACACACACGGTGCATCTCTAGAGCTTTACCCCACACACACACACACAGACACAGTGCATCTCTAGAGCTTTACCCCACACACACACACACACACAGTGCATCGCTGAGCTTTACCCCACACACAGACACTCAGACACAGTGCATCGCTGAGCTTTACCCCACACACAGACACACACAGACACAGTGCATCGCTGAGCTTTACCACACACACACAGACACAGTGCATCGCTAGAGCTTTACCACACACACAGACACACACACACAGTGCATCGCTAGAGCTATACCACACACACACACACACACACACAGACACAGTGCATCGCTGAGCTTTACCACACACACACAGACACAGTGCATCGCTAGAGCTTTACCACACACACAGTGCATCGCTAGAGCTTTACCCCACACACAGACACACACAGACACAGTGCATCGCTGAGCTTTACCACACACACACAGACACAGTGCATCGCTAGAGCTTTACCACACACACAGTGCATCGCTAGAGCTTTACCCCACACACACACACAGTGCATCGCTAGAGCTTTACCACACACACAGTGCATCGCTAGAGTTTTACCACACACACAGACACACACACACAGTGCATCGCTGAGCTTTACCACACACACAGACACACAGACACAGTGCATCGCTGAGCTTTACCACACACACACAGACACAGTGCATCGCTGAGCTTTACCACACACACACACACACACACAGACACAGTGCATCTCTAGAGCTTTACCACACACACACAGACACAGTGCATCGCTGAGCTTTACCACACACACACACACACAGTCCATCGCTGAGCTTTACCACACACACACACACACAGTGCATCGCTGAGCTTTACCACACACACAGACACAGTGCATCGCTGAGCTTTACCACACACACACACACACGCAGTGCATCGCTGAGCTTTACCACACACACACACACAGTGCATCGCTGAGCTTTACCACACACACACACACACAGTGCATCTCTAGAGCTTTACCACACACACAGACACAGTGCATCGCTGAGCTTTACCACACACACACACACACAGTGCATCGCTGAGCTTTACCACACACACACAGACACAGTGCATCGCTGAGCTTTACCACACACACACACACACAGTGCATCGCTGAGCTTTACCACACACACACAGACACAGTGCATCGCTGAGCTTTACCACACACACACACACACAGACACAGTGCATCGCTGAGCTTTACCACACACACAGACACACAGACACAGTGCAATGTAATGTAATGCACTTCCTCCCGTCCTCCCTGTATAGTGCTATGTAGGGTCTGACTTACTGATTGGCTGTGTGAAAGTGTCCTGCAGTATGGAATGAAATCTGATTGGCTGTGTGTAAGTGTCCTGCAGTATAGACTGAAATCTGATTGGCTGTGTGCAAATGTCCTGCAGTATAGACTGAAATCTGATTGGCTGTGCATGTTTCCTGCAGTATAGACTGAAATCTGGTTGGCTGTGTGCAGGTTTTGTAAGTTCCCACTGAAACCTGATTGGCTGTCTGAGATGCTGGACAGATGGTACTTGTTATCTGTCTTTCCCTCTGCACCCCTCCCAGCCCTTTTACAAGGTAGTGTATTTGCAGAGTTTTAGATATCACCCCTCACCCACACACCCTCCCCCCCCTCCCCCTCACTCCTACTCAGCCAGGCTACCGTTACCGTAGAAACGCACTAACCAATAAAATCTTGAAAAACTTTCCCAGCTACACCTGGTAGAAGGAGTAGACATGGGGCCTCCAGGCATGTTCTGTCCTTTTTACAAACTTTACAAACTTAAAAAGCTGATAATAATCATACTGTGTACAATATTGTGCCTTATTTTTCTCTCACCACTGAAATGTTGAAGTATGTGTGTTGTGTGTTCAGTGTGATCAATATGTGCTAGTTTTACGCTCACAGTGTGATAGTTGTGTGCTCGCATTGTGCTAAATGTTTATGATATATGTGTGATAGTTGTGTGCTCAGTGGGATATATATGTGATCGATATGTAATAGTTGTGCCCTCATGGTGTGTGATAGATGTGTGATATTTCTGTGATAGGTGTACCGCTCACAGTAGGATAGATGTGTGATAGTTGTGTGCTAACGGTGTGTGATAGATGTGTGATATTTGTGTGATTATTGTGTTCTGTTGTGTTCCCAGTTGTACATCCAGACGAGCACGCTCACCATCTCTATGAACCTGAGTGCGTCGGTGGCGCTGGGGCTGCTGTACATGCCCAAGGTGTACGTGATCATCTTCCACCCGGAGCTCAACGTGCAGCGCAGGAAACGCAGCTTCAAGGCCGTCGCCACGGCAGCCACCATGTCCTCCCGCCTGGCGCACAAAGCCAGCGAGCGGCCCAACGGCGAGGCCAAGACCGAGCTGTGCGAGAGCACCGACCCCAGCGGTGAGGGGGGGGGGGGGGGGGGTTCAACGACCCCAGGGGTGGGGGGGGGGGCAACGACCCCAGGGGTGAGGGGGGGGGCACCGACCCCAGCGGTGAGGGGGGGGGGGCGGGGGGGGGCAACGACCCCAGGGGTGAGGGGGGGGGAGGGGGGGCAACGACCCCAGCGGGGGGGGTCGGGGCGGGGGGGGGGGGCATGTCTGATGTGTCACACGGTAAATTTTTGTGAGACAAAGTGATGAGCTGACGCCATACTGTATCTCATATGAGACATGGTTGTGAGCTGATGCTGTGTTCAGCATGTTGCCCATTTTAACCCTTAAAGTGGGGTGCAGTGAGCACGGAGGGCCGAGCGGGGGGGTCAGTAGTATTCCTGTGTGACGTCAGAGGAGAGAGCACCTTGAGCTGACATCTCTGCAGTGACATGTTATTACACAGGATCAATATGCAGCGTTCCCTCCAGCACAGGCAGAGCGAGCAGCCTGCGCGTGCATTCAATAACACATTACCTCTCCCATATTCATCATCTTCTTCACACTTCATCATCTCTGTACAGCACTGTGGCCCAGAGCAAGCTAACCCTCACAGTGCCCTGCTCTTTATAGATGTGCTGTTGACCACTGTGGAGCTAATTTTACTCATACAAAACTATTCCATTAGTGTTACATTACAATCACCTAGCTTATCCATAGCAGGGGCGAGGGAGGGAGGGAGGGACAGAGGGAGAGGGGGACAGAGGGAGGGAGGGACAGAGGGAGAGAGAGAGGGAGAGAGAGAGGGAGGGAGGGAGGGAGACGGCAGGGAGAGAGGGAGGTAGGGAGGGACAGAGGGAGGGAGGGACAGAGGGAGAGGGGGACAGAGGGAGAGAGAGAGGGAGAGAGAGGGGGGGACAGAAGTACAGACTGAGATACAGCAATATTCAGTGTTCTGCTCATACAAAGTTTACAGTGTGCGGGGGGGGTTAGGGTGTGTGGGGTACGGTGGGGGGTGTACGGTGTGTGGGGGGGGGGGTAGAGTGGGGGGGTGTGGTGCTCAGGATGGGAGCCAGGCTGCTCCTGAATGCGCTGAACTCAGACGCTTCTTACACACATCTCTTACACACATCTCACGCACTATCAAACCCTTTTAAAGCCCCTTTCAATTATGTATTGGCTCTGCAAACACACTCAACCGAGAACTCTCACACAGAGCACCTTTCAAACTTATCCATTTATACAGCTGGATGTTTTACCTGAGTAATTCAGGTCAAATGCCTCACTCAGGGGTACAACTGCAGAGATCCCTGACCTCGGGGAGGGGGGGGGAGGGAGGGGCAGTCTGTGATCCCTGACCCCCGGGGAGGGGGAGGGGGGGGGCAGTCTGTGACCCCTGACCTTGGGGTGACAGTGAGAGCCCAGGCCACCCTGGGAAATGGCGGTGAAACGATGTCTTTACGTCTTTCTGCAGCATGAAACCAGCAGCGTTTAGAGGCA
>CM077294.1:627500-642500 GCA_039654925.1 Anguilla pacifica
AACAGGAGAAAGAGTCAGAGGAGAATGGTGGAGCAGGATGGAATGGCGCCCCCTAATGGTTGGTGGACGCTGTGGTGCCTGCAGGTTGGTCCTGGGTTTGAGCCTTTGCTCTAATGGGATGCCCCCCCTCCTCCCCTCTTTCAGAGTACGGTTTTTACGCAGTTGCACACCTGTGAGCGAGAGTTATTTTCTCAGTTTTACGCACCTGGTACTGATTGTTCCAGTTTTTCACCAGTTCTCACATTTGTTTTGCTTGCTAGATGCACAATTTATTAAAGCCATATTCTTCTCTATGAGGTTATATCATTCTTATCATAGTTACCTTTTTATTACCTTGTTTTATAGTCTGTAACTGTACACATTGTGTACAATGGTAAGAAAGTGATGTCAGTTATTTGTAAAAAAAAAAAAAAAAGAAAATTAATGAGTCATTCACTTTCCATGCTTCTCCAAATCTCTAACATGTTTAGTTTCATTTTATTTACATTTTTCTCTGAAATTGTAGCCTTGAGAAAGACAGTTGGGTTTTTACTTTGCTGGTGACTGTTTCAGTATTTATGAGTGTGTCCGTCCAGGACCACAGATATTCAAAAGATGTTTAAATGGTTTTAGAGTTTTAGGTTTGGGGTGAAGGTTTCCCATCTGCACACCTCTGGTTACACATGATGTTCACTTGCATGCCTGTTATGTTTAATGAAAAAAATGTATAAAATATAATTTCCAGCCAGAAACTTCCTTCTTTTGCTCCGATGTTCCCTTTCTCCTGGCAGAACATGGCTTTAATCCATCTGGGGGTTTATTTCTGCCTGCAACCATGGAAACGGCTTGAGAAAAAAGGAATTGTATATAAATATATATTTAAAAATGGGAAAGCATGTATGTTTTATACTGTTTGTACTGAGTATATTTACGCTCTTGTGCCAATGTTGTGGAAGAGTTCAGTTTGGCCTTCATCTCAGTGTCCTGTGGTTTTGTCTGACGTGTCGACATGAAATAAATCCATTTTGTTATCTTTTGTATTCCCAGCAATGAGAGAATAACTGGTCCTTCTCATGTGAGTGTGTGCTATGTGTGCATGTGTGTGTGAGTGTGAATATGCACGCTTGTGAGTTCACGTGAGTGTGTGTGTGAGTGTGAATATGCACGCTCGTGAGTTCACGTGAGTGTGTGGGTGTGAATATGCACGCTCGTGAGTTCGTGTGAGTGTGTGGGTGTGTGTGTGTGTGTGTGTGTGTGTGTGAGTGTGAATATGCACTCTCGTGAGTTCACGTGAGTGTGTGGGTGTGAATATGCACGCTCGTGAGTTCGTGTGAGTGTGTGTGTGAGTGTGAATATGCAGGCTCGTGAGTTCACGTGAGTGTGTGTGTGAGTGTGAATATGCACGCTCGTGAGTTCACGTGAGTGTGTGGGTGTGAATATGCACGCTCGTGAGTTCGTGTGAGTGTGTGGGTGTGTGTGTGTGTGTGTGTGTGTGTGTGAGTGTGAATATGCACTCTCGTGAGTTCACGTGAGTGTGTGGGTGTGAATATGCACGCTCGTGAGTTCGTGTGAGTGTGTGTGTGTGTGTGTGTGTGTGTGTGTGTGAATATGCAGGCTCGTGAGTTCGCGTGAGTGTGTGTGTGTGTGTGTGTGTGTGTGTGTGTGTGGGTGTGAATATGCACGCTCGTGAGTTCGTGTGTGTGTGTGTGTGTGAGTGTGTGTGTGTGAGTGAATATGCAGGCTCGTGAGTTCGCGTGAGTGTGTGTGTGTGAGTGTGAATATGCACGCTTGTGAGTTTGTATTTATAAGGAGACACACCAAACTGCAGGAGACTGCCCTCTTTATTTCTGCTGCAGATGAATCAGACCCTGGCGGAGTGTAAGGAGTGTTATGAATCACCCGTGAAACACCAAAATATTTAGCGTTTGGAATCCCTCATGAATGAATGTCAAACTGAAGCACTAGAGCAAAAATGCAATTTATACCAAAAACAAGAGAACGTGGGAAAGAGAAGAGACGGGTTATTGAGCTGGTGTTAAAGGGAGCTAACTGAGGTGTGAATGAAAACCACAAAATCCACTGATCTGGGATTTCATCTCCCGCTAAACTGAGTTTAGCTGAACCCTACACACTATCACAGCTGAGCTTAACTGAGCCCTACACACACTATCACAGCTGAGCTTAGCTGAGCCCTATACACACTATCACAGCTGAGCTTAGCTGAGCCCTACACACTATCACAGCTGAGCTTAGCTGAGCCCTACACACACTATCACAGCTGAGCTTAGCTGAGCCCTACACACTATCACAGCTGAGCTTAGCTGAGCCCTACACACACTATCACAGCTGAGCTTAGCTGAGCCCTACACACACTATCACAGCTGAGCTTAGCTGAGCCCTACACACACTATCACAGCTGAGCTTAGCTGAGCCCTACACACACTATCACAGCTGAGCTTAGCTGAGCCCTACACACTATCACAGCTGAGCTTAGCTGAGCCCTACACACACTATCACAGCTGAGCTTAGCTGAGCCTTACACACTATCACAGCTGAGCTTAGCTGAGCCCTACACACACTATCACAGCTGAGCTTAGCTGAGCCTTACACACACTATCACAGCTGAGCCTTACACACACTATCACAGCTGAGCTTAGCTGAGCCCTACACACTATCACAGCTGAGCTTAGCTGAGCCCTACACACTATCACAGCTGAGCTTAGCTGAGCCCTACACACTATCACAGCTGAGCTTAGCTGAGCCCTACACACACTATCACAGCTGAGCTTAGCTGAGCCCTACACACTATCACAGCTGAGCTTAGCTGAGCCCTACACACTATCACAGCTGAGCTTAGCCCTACACACTATCACAGCTGAGCTTAGCTGAGCCCTACACACTATCACAGCTGAGCTTTAACTGAACCCTACACACACTATCACAGCTGAGCCATAGACACACCATATCGGAGCTGCGATGAGTCTTTACTACACAACTGCAGACTCAGTTTGGAGCTCATATCTTATGTATATAAATCCAATAAGAATTGTCTCGTAAGGTTACACAGTGAAGACCTGTTACATTAAGGCCACTCCTCCAGTTATGACTTGGCTGACTCTGCTTGTACTCTCAAAGCAGTCCTGTTACTCTGAGGACACGGATAGCAGCTGACCATGGCCAGCGGAGTTAAACTGTGTGAGTTAAACTGCATGTGAGTTAAACTGCATGTGAGTTAAACTGTGTGTGAGTTAAACTGTGTGACTTAAACTGTGTGAGTTAAACTGTGTGTGAGTTACACTGTATGAGTTAAACTGTGTGACTTAAACTGTGTGTGAGTTCAACTGTGTGACTTAAACTGTGTGTGAGTTAAACTGCATGTGAGTTAAACTGTGTGTGAGTTAAACTGTGTGACTTAAACTGTGTGAGTTAAACTGTGTGTGAGTTACACTGTATGAGTTAAACTGTGTGACTTAAACTGTGTGTGAGTTAAACTGTGTGACTTAAACTATGTGAGTTAAAATATGAGTTAAACTGTGTGAGAGTTAATCTGTGTGTGACTTAAACTGTGTGAGAGTTAATCTGTGTGTGAGTTAAACTGTGTGAGTTTAACTGTGTGTGAATTAATCTGTGTGAGAGTTAATCTGTGTGAGTTAAACTATGTGTGAGTTAATCTGTGTGTGAGTTGAACTGTGTGTGAGTTAATCTGTGTGAGATTTAATCTGTGTGTGAGTTAAACTGTGACTTAAACTGTGTGTGAGTTAAACTGTGTGAGAGTTAATCTGTGTGTGAGTTAATCTTTGTGAGAATTAATCTGTGTGAGAGTTAATGTGTGTGTGAGTTAAACTATGTGTGAGTTAATCTGTGTGAGAGTTAATCTGTGTGTGAGTTAAACTGTGTGTGAGTTAAACTGTGACTTAAACTGTGTGTGAGTTAAACTGTGTGAGAATTAATCTGTGTGAGAGTTAATGTGTGTGTGAGTTAAACTATGTGTGAGTTAATCTGTGTGTGAGTTAAACTGTGACTTAAACTGTATGTGAGTTAAACTGTGTGAGAGTTAATCTGTGTGTGAGTTAAACTATGTGTGAGTTAATCTGTGTGTGAGTTAAACTGTGTGAGAATTAATCTGTGTGAGAGTTAATGTGTGTGTGAGTTAAACTATGTGTGAGTTAATCTGTGTGTGAGTTAATCTCTGTGTGAGTTAAACTGTGTGTGAGCTAAACTGTGACTTAAACTGTGTGTGAGTTAAACTGTGTGAGAGTTAATCTGTGTGTGAGTTAAACTATGTGTGAGTTAATCTGTGATTTAAACTGTGTGTGAGTTAAACTGTGTGAGAGTTAATCTGTGTGTGAGTTAAACTATGTGTGAGTTAATCTGTGTGTGAGTTAAACTGTGTGAGTTAATCTGTGTGAGAGTTAATCTGTGAGTTAAACTGTGTGTGAGTTAATCTGTGTGAGAGTTAAACTATGTGTGAGTTAATCTGTGTGTGAGTTAAACTGTGTGAGTTAATCTGTGTGAGAGTTAATCTGTGAGTTAAACTGTGTGTGAGTTAAACTGTGTGAGAGTTAATCTGTGTGTGAGTTAAACTATGTGTGAGTTAATCTGTGTGTGAGTTAATCTGTGTGAGAGTTAATCTGTGAGTTAAACTGTGTGAGAGTTAATCTGTGTGAGAGTTAATCTGTGTGAGAGTTAATCTGTGTGTGAGTTAATCTGTGTGTGCAGGATTTCTATCAGGCCAAGCAGCCTCAGCTAAGAAAACGCACAGACCCATTCCTGCCTGCAGGCACATTGACTTAAACAGTCTCGTGCGTTGAAGTACTTCTCAGAAACGCGAAGCGATTGCAGCATGCGAAGCACGAGGACTCCATGCGGAGCGGCAGGCTTTGCGGGTCCCACCCAGCAGCAGCACTGAGCTGGGAGCTCTGGACAGATTAGTGGATGTTCCTGTCAAACTCCTGCACAACACCATGACCTTTCATGACTTGTGCGCTAGGTGTCCCAGCTCATGAATGTCTGCTGTAATGAGGACACACGGTCTGCTCTGTGATGGACAGGATTTGAAAACCCACAGAGTAGGGCTCACGGTGAGAGTGTGTGTGTTATTTAACTGACATTTACCATCGTCTTTTTACGACTAGGTCTACGCTCGCATTACAGGTGCATAGACAGACAAAAGAGTTAATTTGTATTCATGAGACGTTTAGAGGATATGAATCATGTTTTGAGAGGAATATGTGAGAGAAATGGCCTATGGCAGCCTTGTTATGAGCATGACATGCTGCGGGATGTGCTGCTGGTTTGAGTGTTGTATTACACTTTAAACTGGCTGTTCAGTGAAGCTCACGTGTAAGATACTGCTTTCGCAGAAACTAAAAAGGTTACATTCAGTTCTCAGTCTGGTTTTCCTGTATGTATGTGTGAGATACCTGTTTACGGTTGCCCACGCCTTGGAAAGGAAGATGGGGAAGACTAGCACTGAGGTGTAGCAGAGGTGTGGGGTGTGTTCGCTTGGGCTTTATGGTTAGGATTGTGTTCATATACTTCTTTATGGAGTTTCTGCCTGTGCATTGTCTCCTGTGTTCATAATATTTACTGTTTCAAGTCCTTAAGGATGTCCATTAGCCATGGAGCCCATGGAATATTCTTTAAAATGTCAAATTTAAAAAATATTAAAACATTTAACATGTTCTAGTCTATGAGGTCTGAGATGTACTGGGGTATGTACTGTAGAGGGTGTGCACATGCTAAAAATATGCACAGATGATTAAACAGAACAGCAGTGACGGAGGTAAGCGAATCTGATAACTGAAGTGGAACTGAAAACTGGATGCCAACAAACAGTTTCTGATCCAATCCTAACCCTAACCCTACTCTGAGTCCTAAACCACAATTGAAGCCAAAGATACCTTTGAGTACCTTTCAGAAACCCCATTGAAAAATTCATGAAAAACCAGGTAAATATAATAAACATACAAATGCTAAATAATATGTCTGAGGTCATCTAAAATATATATTTTTTAAAGGTTTTCCCTGACAAAATATGCATTTATTCCCCTTTTTCCAATGGACATAGGTACACATGCTGCTATAGAAATTAATTGGCTCATTCAAAATCATTAACAAACACACCTAACCCCTAATTGCTCCCAACGAGCTGATTGGTACCTTGCACGGCAGCCTTTCACAGTTGGTGTGTGAGTGTGTGTGAATGGGTGAATGAGAGGCATCAATTGTGAAGCGCTTTGGATAAAAGCGCTATATAAAAATGCAGCCCATTCCAGTCCACCTGTGTACTAACCGTTCTTCAAGCTGCGGAACACAGCCATGAACTCGCCTTAACCCTCAGACTTACCGTTTTCCTAACCTGAGCCCTAACCCTAACCCTAAGCCTATTCCTCAGACCCTGCTTTGACCTGGCCTTGGATGAGCAATGCAAAGCACTGATTCTCCACCTTTTTACTCTATAATGAATTACCTCTTGTAATGATGCATTAACAGAGTTGATGAAAAATAGATTGGAGTTTTATCAAGTTTTGTGATATTCACTTTAAAAGTTCCTTGAAGTACTTTGTTTTTTCAAAGGTATAATCAAAGAACGCACAGTAGAGCACAGATAGTTCACTGATAATTTTTTTTTGTGAGACATCGTAATTGAGCACATAATTTGAACTCTTGCACTGGGCCCATTAAATGTAAAAATGGAGCTGAGCCGAGCCTCGGTCTAGAGCTGTATTAATAAACGCACAGGAAACTCTTTCCATGGCTTCCAAGTTTTATGCTTTAGGCTGCTGTTGGGTTAGGGTTTATGCTGCTGTTGTGTTAGGGTTCATGCTGCTGTTGTGTTAGGGTTCATGCTGCTGTTGATTTTTTCTCCTCACATTTCTCACTTTTCACACGCATTCTTAGTCAAATCAAATTCACGCACACACACACACGTACGCACACGCGCACTCGCACATTTATATGTCTGTTAAGTGGCAAAATATATTTCAGGTAATGAAACGTATTTGTTATGTGAATTATCATGTAAGTTTGCCACATTGCAAAATTATGATTTCAAAGTTTTCATAACAACTAAATATTAAATGGACCTGTACTGAAATATACATTTATGTACATGTATGTGTGTGTGTGTGTATATATATATATTTTTTTTCTTTTTTCTTTTTTTTTTCCGAATTATTTATACTTGTTTGTACTTTTAATTAACTATGAAACATTAGGCTAAAATATGTATGTTTTATGTTTATTGTAAAGTACAGCTACACATAGAGAGAGAGTCATTCCCAGTTTAATGTAATATAAAGTAGAGCTACTTGGGCAGAGCCATTCCCTTTAAATTGCTGTGAGTCTCAGTGCAATTAGCAAATCTCATTTTATGTTAATTAAAAATGAAATGATGGACTAAGCACTAAATGCAAATTAAGCTTAATTAAGATGTACTCCCTGAATTGTGTTTGAGGGACAGAGACCTCTGTGTTTATGTTGTGTATTAGTGCCAGAGTGCCCTTTAAGGCCTAACATGCAGAAAAAGGCCTTGGTGCAGATTAACTGTGAGGAAAGTCGAGCGTGTATCTGCCTCCGAACAGCGACTCAAATCAGACCTGATTAAACGCTCAGCTGGATTTAGCACGGATGTGCCTGGAGGACCCGGATTAGAATGCAGCTCTGTGGGGTGTTTGCTGGAAATGTTCAGTGTGAACATGGTTATAACAGCCAGTCAGGAACACTCTCTGCACTTAAACACCTGCACTGTAGTCCAATCCCAGCAAAGGATCGATGGAGACATCATAAGGGCCACAGAGGAAGTAGCCGTTAAAAGTGAACGGGTATTTTAGTGAAATTGTAGCAATGTTCTATAAAAATCTTTGCAAAATTATTTTTCATTGAATGTGCTTCGCCTGGATATGCTTTAAGTGAAAATGCTTCAACATGTAAACGGAAACATAGTTTGTGAGGGAAACATTCGTTGTCACCATTCTACAACCATGACCAGGTAGAGTGCATTCATCTTTCCCAAAGGGAAACTGCAAGGCCTTGTTCATCTTTGACTTAAGCCTTTAATGACTAGTGAAATAGTCCCTATCCCCTCTCTCCCCCTCTCTCTCTCTCTCTCCCTCAATCTCCCTATCCCTCTCTCTCTCTCTCTCTCCCTCTCTCCAGCTCTCCCTCTCTCACTCTCTCTCTCTCTCTCTCTCTCTCCTGTTCTCCTTCTCTCTCTCTCCCTTTCTCTCTCTTTCTCTCTCCCTCTCTCACTCTCTCTCTCTCTCTCTCTCTCTCTCTCTCTCTCTCTCCTGTTCTCCTTCTCTCTCTCTCTCTTTCTCTCTCTCTCTCTCTCTCTCTCTCTCTCACAGAGCAGACACTGGTGGCTTCCTCCACAAGTCACCTGACTGAACACAGTTTCTTCTCTATAAAGCTGAAAGGTTCACTTGAAAGCGCAGACTTTGCACTGGAGGACGGGAACAGGAAGTTTAACAAGAAGGCTGAATCCAACTCTACAGGGACTTATAGAAATAATATATATGTGTAATATAATATAATAATAAATCAGCCTCCGCCTCCCACTGATAGTCTTCCCTCTGCTGCTAACCTACTATTACAGATACAAAATATACTGTATATACTTTTTTCAGTCCACAAGATACTAATATTTCAATGAGTATTTCATTAGTATTTTTTAATGTAGTTAATTCTGCTGTTATAAAATATTTTGAGGAATAATTGAATGATTGCTTGATACTCGCCTGTGACAGTGAGTCCAATGTTTTCTTTAACATGCTGTGTTATGCACTGACCTGGCCTCCATGTAATTACACCACAACACTTTGAATAATTACATATATGTAGATACATATTAGCATATCATGTAATTATGCAAAAAGTCTGTTTGTGCATTCGGATGTAGGCATATGTATGTGAATAAATCTGCATTTATTTTTATTTTGTATTTTTATTAAATTATCTGCTGTCTCTGACTCCCCTCCTGTCTGGGCTCACTCCTGTTGCCATGGAGATGGCGGAATTCACTGCTTTCCGCGCGGTGCGGCTCTTGAGACGCAGGGTCTTAAACGGCAGTCACAGCCGCGAGCCTCTCTGCCAGACCGCCTCTGGCTCCCTAAACGAGCTGGAGGGGGCGAGCACAGCACTGCTAAACACAGCACTGCTAAAGCATGGACATTTATTAGGCTAATGAGGTAAAGACTCACTGCTAAAACATGGACATTTATTAGGCTAATGGGGTAAAGACTCACTGCTAAAACATGAACATTTATTAGGCTGATGAGGTAAAGACTCACTGCTAAAACATGGACATTTATTAGGCTAATGGGGTAAAGACTCACTGCTAAAACATGGACATTTATTAGGCTAATGGGGTAAAGACTCACTGCTAAAACATGGACATTTATTAGGCTGATGAGGTAAAGACTCACTGCTAAAACATGGACATTTATTAGGCTAATGAGGTAAAGACTCACTGCTAAAACATGGACATTTATTAGGCTGATGAGGTGAAGACTCACTGCTAAAACATGGACATTTATTAGGCTGATGAGGTAAAGACTCACTGCTAAAGCATGGACGTTTATTAGGCTAATGAGGTAAAGACTCACTGCTAAAGCATGGACGTTTATTAGGCTGATGAGGTAAAGACTCACTGCTAAAACATGGATATTTATTAGGCTGATGAGGTAAAGACTCACTGCTAAAACATGGACATTTATTAGGCTAATGAGGTAAAGACTCACTGCTAAAACATGGACATTTATGAAGGTAAGGTTTTGTAGGATTAATGAGTCCTATTAAACAATTAATTGAATTAACCAATCACTGATTCTTAGTTTTGTCTTGTGTAACTTCGCTTTAAATTATTGGATAATTAGTATGAGTAGTAAAGAGAGTTGGTGGAGAGAGCGTGTTCTGTGTGAGCTTTGTGAGTGTCCGTGTCCTTGGTTGAGCTTCATCTTTACTTCATGCACTGCTAGCTGCGGGAATGCACTGCCGCATTATTTTTGTATCCAGTTTTAACCTGAGTGTCCTGAGTCCACATAAAACCCTCAGCACTGTGTGCCCTGCGACAGCTCTGCCAGGGAACAGGAGCCTCAGCCCTGCCAGGGAACAGGAGCCTCAGCCCTGCCAGGGAACAGGAGCCTCAAACTGTGTGAGATGAGCTCAGGGCTGCTTCCTCTGTAACAAACCTGCGTATTTCTCTTGTGTCACACCGTGAATTTCCCACAGTTCTCCTGCTCTACTGCTGGCTCGGAGGTTAAAGACTGACTGGCTGCTGATTGGCCAGTGGAGATTCTCTCTGCATGTTCAGGGCCCGGTGAGGGCACACCTGCCGGACTCTCACCTGCTGACCCGCTGCTCACCGCGACCCGCTGTGTCTGTGACGGAGAAGCCGGATCGAGCCAGATTGAGCCGGATTAATCCGGATCGAGCCAGATTGAGCCGGGCGCAGCGGGGGAGAGCAGTGACCGGTGCGAGGCCGTGTCTCCACTTGGCCTTTCCCCAGCCGCATATTTCACTTTGATTCGGCCGAATGCGAAAGGTACAAGCCGGGGTCGTTCGGGGCTTAATCGTTACAAATCAGGAAAAGGATGACAAATAGAGGCGGTCATGTGCAGCCCGTGATACAGCGTGGGGGAGGGGGGGCGAGCCGCTGGAGCGTGTTCTCCGCCGCCGGTGTTCGTCTTGTTAATGTAGCTCTCCTGAAGGGACACGGAGTGTGACTGAGCTCTGCCTCCAGACCGGCTCCTGACTGCACAGAAAAATAACAGCCGTCCTACACTGGATGTGATGTAATGGCCAAATAATTTTAGCGGTGATTTGCGGTGATGGTGAGCATACATTTAGGTTTAACAGGCAAATTAAGCCTGAAATAAATGATTAAATAAATAAATAACCAAGTCACAGGATTATTTCAGTTAAATGCATTTTCAAAGCAGCAGGGAGTAGGCTTTCTTTTCAGATTAATGCAAATTCAGCCCGAGCTCATTTTAAACCTGGCCAAAGGGGTCACCCTGCAGGACATGATGCCAGTACCTGTAGATTAAAGCGCAGTCCTTATTATCTGTGCAGCTTAAGGTAACCTTATCTTAACTCTGCTGGGCTTTCAGCTCTGTTGTATAGAGATGTGCCAGCAGGACAAACTTGCTATAAATACTACCACCCCACCACCAGCCTCAAAATAGCACTTGGGACAGACATTGTTGAGTAATGATACTTGGTCGTGTCTTAGTCGATTTTTTTCTGCGGGCACTTTTTAAAATATTTCAGGCGGTTTGCATCCAGCTTGCATCCAGCCATACGGCTGCTTGTCTGAGGATGAAACTCTAAGAGAAATATAAGAGCACAAAGTCGTGACTCAGAGCAGGTATCTTACCTGCAGAAACCCGCAGCAGTGCTCCACACGCGTGTGTGCAGGTATCTCACCTGCAGCAGTGCTCCACACGCATGTGTGCAGGTATCTCACCTGCAGCAGTGCTCCACACACGTGTGTGCAGGTATCTCACCTGCAGCAGTGCTCCACACACGTGTGTGCAGGTATCTCACCTGCAGCAGTGCTCCACACACGTGTGTGCAGGTATCTCACCTGCAGCAGTGCTCCACAAGCGTGTGTGCAGGTATCTCACCTGCAGCAGTGCTCCACACACGTGTGTGCAGGTATCTCACCTGCAGGCAGTGCTCCACACACGTGTGTGCAGGTATATCACCTGCAGCAGTGCTCCACACGCGTGTGTGCAGGTATCTCACCTGCAGCAGTGCTCCACAAGCGTGTGTGCAGGTATCTCACCTGCAGCAGTGCTCCACACACGTGTGTGCAGGTATCTCACCTGCAGCAGTGCTCCACACGCGTGTGTGCAGGTATCTCACCTGCAGCAGTGCTCCACACACGTGTGTGCAGGTATCTCACCTGCAGCACTGCTCCACACGCCGTTTAGACACAGGTCTCTGCGTCACGTTTAGGCAGCGTTCTCAGAGCGAATGGAACACATCACAAAAACATTCCTGAAGGAACTGAGATATTAGGGTATTTCAGGATCACAGATGTGCCTCCCAGCTTTCTCTTTAATTCTGCAGTTCTCCTGTTTTACTCCCACGTCAGCGGGATGGCGCACTCACCAGGGTACCCCTGGAAGGACTCACAGCAGGCTAAAGACAATGCAGTGCTTTGGCTATAGGGCTGAGCCTGTGCTTGTGGCTAATGCGTTTAGCATGTGATCCCTTCATAACCACGGGACCCAGGCCATGGTGAAGGTGGTAAAATGGCGCGGGCCCCAGGCCATGGTGAAGGTGGTAAAATGGCGCGGGACCCAGGCCATGGTGAAGGTGGTAAAATGGCGCGGGACCAAGGCCATGGTGAAGGTGATAAAATGGCGCGGGACCCAGGCCATGGTGAAGGTGGTAAAATGGCGCGGGACCCAGGCCATGGTGAAGGTGGTAAAATGGCGCGGGACCCAGGCCATGGTGAAGGTGGTAAAATGGCGCGGGACCCAGGCCATGGTGAAGGTGGTAAAATGGCGCGGGACCCAGGCCATGGTGAAGGTGGTAAAATGGCGTCCGGTTCGGGTGCTAAAGCCTGGCCGTTGTGTTAAAGACACCGCCGTGCCCTTCACAGTGTCAGCTGACACTTCACCGCCAGAGATCACGCCCAGCCCCGCCGACCTTGAATTACTTTCAGATAAATGGCAGCATTTTATTCCCCCCCTGCCCCCCCCCGGTAGATAATTTATCGGGCTTTCAGGGTGACTCTGCCTGCAGTACCAGCCCTGTTCATGGATAAATCATGCAACCTCATACTTTATGCACCCTTTCACTCTATAAAAAATCTGGAAACGTGTACATATTTCACCCTGTACAAAGTATTTTGCAATATATTCATTTGTCAGATGCACGCCTATCCAGACAGCATTGCAGGACTGTCACATATACTGAAATATGGCTTGAAATCCTGTAGAGGTGTGGAACACCTTCTAACACATCAGACAGCAGGTCTGCTGCACACCTACAGGCATGTGGCCTGAGCCCAGGGCAGGGTACTGTCTGACCATAGAGCAAGGGTACACAGGGTATAGGTTACACACAGGGCACTGTCTGATTATAGAGCAAGAGTATACAGGGTATAGGTTACACACAGGGTACTGTCTGACTATAGAGCAAGAGTACACAGGGTATAGGTTACACACAGGGTACTGTCTGACTATAGAGCAAGAGTACACAGGGTATAGGTTACACACAGGGGAGTCTGTGCTCCAGGCCTTTAGAGACTCTGAGAGACGAGTCTGTGCTCCAGGCCTTTAGAGACTCTGAGAGACGAGTCTGTGCTCCAGGGAGACTCTGAGAGACGAGTCTGTGCTGCAGGCCTTTAGAGACTCTGAGAGACGAGTCTGTGCTCCAGGCCTTTAGAGACTCTGAGAGACGAGTCTGTGCTCCAGGGAGACTCTGAGAGACGAGTCTGTGCTCCAGGCCTTTAGAGACTCTGAGAGACGAGTCTGTGCTCCAGGCCTTTAGAGACTCTGAGAGACGAGTCTGTGCTCCAGGGAGACTCTGAGAGACGAGTCTGTGCTCCAGGCCTTTAGAGACTCTGAGAGACGAGTCTGTGCTCCAGGCCTTTAGAGACTCTGAGAGACGAGTCTGTGCTCCAGGCCTTTAGAGACTCTGAGAGACGAGTCTGTGCTCCAGGCCTTTAGAGACTCTGAGAGATGAGTCTGTGCTCCAGGCCTTTAGAGACTCTGAGAGACGAGTCTGTGCTCCAGGCCTTTAGAGACTCTGAGAGATGACTCTGTGCTCCAGGGAGACTCTGAGAGATGAGGCTGTGCTCCAGGCCTTTAGAGACTCTGAGAGACGAGTCTGTGCTCCAGGGAGACTCTGAGAGACGAGTCTGTGCTCCAGGCCTTCAGAGACTCTGAGAGACGAGTCTGTGCTCCAGGGAGACTCTGAGAGACGAGTCTGTGCTCCAGGCCTTTAGAGACTCTGAGAGACGAGTCTGTGCTCCAGGGAGACTCTGAGAGATGAGTCTGTGCTCCAGGCCTTTAGAGACTCTGAGAGACGAGTCTGTGCTCCAGGGAGACTCTGAGAGACGAGTCTGTGCTCCAGGCCTTTAGAGACTCTGAGAGACGAGTCTGTGCTCCAGGGAGACTCTGAGAGATGAGTCTGTGCTCCAGGCCTTTAGAGACTCTGAGAGACGAGTCTGTGCTCCAGGGAGACTCTGAGAGACGAGTCTGTGCTCCAGGGAGACTCTGAGAGATGAGGCTGTGCTCCAGGCCTTTAGAGACTCTGAGAGACGAGTCTGTGCTCCAGGCCTTTAGAGACTCTGAGAGATGAGTCTGTGCTCCAGGCCTTTAGAGACTCTGAGAGATGAGTCTGTGCTCCAGGCCTTTAGAGACTCTGAGAGATGAGTCTGTGCTCCAGGCCTTTAGAGACTCTGAGAGACGAGTCTGTGCTCCAGGGAGACTCTGAGAGACGAGTCTGTGCTCCAGGCCTTTAGAGACTCTGAGAGACGAGTCTGTGCTCCAGGCCTTTAGAGACTCTGAGAGACGAGTAGAACCAAATCACCTTAAATCCAAATCAGATCCATCTTAGATCAGCACTTAATGCTACAGGCACCTCATTGCTTAAATAGATGCTGAAATCGAACTCCAAGAATTATTGGCCTCTGTTAATGATACAATATGGATATACATGTGAGAGTGTGATCTGGAATTTCAGGAACTTCACCTGAAAAGTTACAGAAGAACACTAGATACTCATGAGATCAAACAACTCTTTGAACCAGAGAAAAATCAACCAAGGTGGGGGACAAACTGGGAAATCACAATCTCACTGCTAAGTATAAACATATAATTAACGAAGGTGAAAGATTGGGCCTGCCAGGATATCATACATAAAGATTGAATGACCAATCAGCACATAGAACAACTAGCATGTGAAAGCAAACGAGTCACGCGGTGTAGTAAAAAACACCAGAAAAGTGTTTGTTGTTCCTCTTTGGCTTCTTGGACCTTTTTAAATGGTCATATCATT
>CM077294.1:647500-740000 GCA_039654925.1 Anguilla pacifica
AACCTTTATTCAAGCTGCTAAACACAACCGTGAACTTGCCTCAACCCTCAGACTTACCGTTTTCCTAACCCTAACCCTAACCCTAACCCTACCTGTACACTAGTTTGAGCCCTAAACCCTAATTGAAGCCATTGGTACATTTAAAAACATGAAAAAACCCATTTAAAATTGATGGAAAACAAAGTAAATATCATGAATATAATAATACAAATGCAAAATAATATGTTTGAGGTGATGATATGTGATGAAAAATGATTTCCCAAAAAAATATGAATTTATTACATATTTTTTATTGTCAGAGATACACATGCTACTAGACAATTTGATTGGGTCATTCAAAATCATTAATAAACCCATGTCCTAACCTTTCTTCAAGCTAGTAAACAAAACCGTGAACTTGCCTCAACCCCCAGACCTACCGTTGTCCTAACCCGAACCCTAACCCTAACCCTAGCTGTACCCTAGTTTGAGCCTTAAACCCTAATTGAAGCGATTGGTACATTTGAAAACATCAGAAAACCCATTTACAATCAGTGGAAAACAAAATAAATATCACAAATCCAATAATACAAATGCAAAATAAAATATTTGAGGTCATTTTAGAAACAAAAAATGTTATCCCTTACAAATATGCGTTTATTATATAATTTTTTATTGTCAGAGGTACACATGCTAATAGAGAATATTTTTGGTTCATTCAAAATCATTAACAAACCCATGTCCTAACCTTTCTTCAAGCTGCTAAACACAACCGTGAACTTGCCTCAACCCTCAGACTTACCGTTGTCCTAACCCTAACACTAACCCTAACCCTAAATGTACACTACTTTGAGCACTAAACCCTAATTGAAGCCATTGGAACCTTTGAAAACATCAGAAAACCGATTTAAAATTGATGGAAAACAGGTAAATATCATGAATACAATAATACAAAGGCAAAATAATATGTTTTAGGTCATTTAAAAACAAAAATGATTTCCCTAAAAAATATGAATTTATTAGATATTTTATTATTGTCATAGGTACACATGCTACAAGATAAATATTTTGGTTCATTCAGAATCATTAACAAACCCATGTCCTAACCTTTCTTCAAGCTGCTAAACACAACCGTGAACTTGCTTCAACCCTCAGACTTTTCGTTTTCCTAACCCTAACCCTAACCCTAACCCTAGCTGTACCCTAGTTTGAGCCCTAAACCCTAATTGAAGCCATTGGAACCTTTGAAAACATGAAAAAACCCATTTAAAATTGATGGAAAACAACGTAAATATCATGAATACTATAATACAAATGCAAAATAATATGTCTGAGGTCATTTAAAAAACAAAAACGATTTCCCTAAAAAATATGAATTTATTAGATATTTTTTATTTTCATAGGTACACGTGCTACAAGATAAATTTTTTAGTTCATTCAGAATCATTAACAAACCCATGTCCTAACCATTCTTCAAGCTGCTAAACACAACCGTGAACTTGCCTAAACCCTCAGACATACCGTTTTCCTAACCCTAACCCTAACCCTAACCCTAGCTGTACCCAAGTTTGAGCCCTAAACCCTAATTGAAGCCATTGGAACCTTTGAAAACATCAGAAAACCCATATAAATTGATGGAAAACAAGGTAAATATCATGAATACTATAATACAAATGCAAAATAATATGTTTGAGGTCATTTAAAAAAGAAAAATGATTTCCCTAAAAAATATGAATTTATTAGAAATTTTTTTATTGTCATAGGTACACATGCTACAAGATAAATTTTTTGGTTCATTCAGAATCATTAAAAACCCATGTCCTAACCTTTATTCAAGCTGCTAAACACAACCGTGAACTTGCCTCAACCCTCAGACTTACCGTTTTCCTAACCCTAACCCTAACCCTAACCCTAGCTGTACACTAGTTTGAGCCCTAAACCCTAATTGAAGCCATTGGTACATTTAAAAACATGAAAAAACCCATTTAAAATTGATGGAAAACAAAGTAAATATCATGAATATAATAATACAAATGCAAAATAATATGTTTGAGGTGATGATATGTGATGAAAAATGATTTCCCAAAAAAATATGAATTTATTACATATTTTTTATTGTCAGAGATACACATGCTACTAGACAATTTGATTGGGTCATTCAAAATCATTAATAAACCCATGTCCTAACCTTTCTTCAAGCTAGTAAACAAAACCGTGAACTTGCCTCAACCCCCAGACCTACCGTTGTCCTAACCCGAACCCTAACCCTAACCCTAGCTGTACCCTAGTTTGAGCCTTAAACCCTAATTGAAGCGATTGGTACATTTGAAAACATCAGAAAACCCATTTACAATCAGTGGAAAACAAAATAAATATCACAAATCCAATAATACAAATGCAAAATAATATATTTGAGGTCATTTTAGAAACAAAAAATGTTATCCCTTACAAATATGCGTTTATTATATAATTTTTTATTGTCAGAGGTACACATGCTAATAGAGAATATTTTTGGTTCATTCAAAATCATTAACAAACCCATGTCCTAACCTTTCTTCAAGCTGCTAAACACAACCGTGAACTTGCCTCAACCCTCAGACTTACC
The DNA here is from genome assembly GCA_039654925.1 of Anguilla pacifica. NCBI lineage: Eukaryota > Metazoa > Chordata > Actinopteri > Anguilliformes > Anguillidae > Anguilla > Anguilla pacifica. Next base: position 650,085 of record CM077294.1, read on the forward strand.
GTTGTCCTAACCCTAACACTAACCCTAACCCTAAATGTACACTACTTTGAGCACTAAACCCTAATTGAAGCCATTGGAACCTTTGAAAACATCAGAAAACCCATTTAAAATTGATGGAAAACAGGTAAATATCATGAATACAATAATACAAAGGCAAAATAATATGTTTTAGGTCATTTAAAAACAAAAATGATTTCCCTAAAAAATATGAATTTATTAGATATTTTATTATTGTCATAGGTACACATGCTACAAGATAAATATTTTGGTTCATTCAGAATCATTAACAAACCCATGTCCTAACCTTTCTTCAAGCTGCTAAACACAACCGTAAACTTGCCTCAACCCTCAGACTTACCATTTTCCTAACCCTAACTCTAACCCTAACCCTAGCTGTACCCTAGTTTGAGCCCTAAACCCTAATTGAAGCCATTGGAACCTTTGAAAACATGAAAAAACCCATTTAAAATTGATGGAAAACAAGGTAAATATCATGAATACTATAATACAAATGCAAAATAATATGTCTGAGGTCATTTAAAAAACAAAAATGATTTCCCTAAAAAATATGAATTTATTAGATATTTTTTATTTTCATAGGTACACGTGCTACAAGATAAATTTTTTAGTTCATTCAGAATCATTAACAAACCCATGTCCTAACCATTCTTCAAGCTGCTAAACACAACCGTGAACTTGCCTCAACCCTCAGACATACCGTTTTCCTAACCCTAACCCTAACCCTAACCCTAGCTGTACCCAAGTTTGAGCCCTAAACCCTAATTGAAGCCATTGGAACCGTTGAAAACATCAGAAAACCCATATAAATTGATGGAAAACAAGGTAAATATCATGAATACAATAATACAAATGCAAAATAATATGTCTGAGGTCATTTAAAAAACAAAAATGATTTCCCTAAAAAATATGCATTTCATTCACCTTTTGTATGGTCATAGGTACACATGATACGAGATAAATTTTTCGGTTCATTCAAAATCATTAACAAACCCATGTCCTAACCTTTCTTCAAGTTGCTAAATACAACCGTGAACTTGCCTCAACCCTCAGACTTACCGTTTTCCTAACCCTAACCCTAACCCTAACCCTAGCTGAACCCTAGTTTGAGCCCTAAACCCTAATTGAAGCCATTGGAAACTTTGAAAACATGAAAAACCCATTTAAAATTGATGAAAAACAAGGTACATATCATGAATACTATAATACAAATGCAAAATAATATGTCTGAGGTCATTTAAAAAACAAATATGATTTCCCTAAAAAATATGAATTTATTAGATATTTTTTATTTTCATAGGTACACATGCTACAAGATAAATTTTTTGGTTCATTCAGAATCATTAACAAACCCATGTCCTAACCTTTCTTCAAGCTGCTAAACACAACTGTGAACTTGCCTCAACCCTCAGACTTACCATTTTCCTAACCCTAACCCTAACCCTAACCCTAGCTGTACCCTAGTTTGAGCCCTAAACCCTAATTGAAGCCATTGGAACCTTTGAAAACATGAAAAAACCCATCTAAAATTGATGGAAAACAAGGGTAATATCATGAATACTATAATACAAATGCAAAATAATATGTCTGAGGTCATTTAAAAAACAAAAATGATTTCCCTAAAAAATATGAATTTATTAGATATTTTATATTTTCATAGGTACACATGCTACAAGATAAATTTTTCGGATCATTAAAAATCATTAACAAACCCATGTCCTAACCTTTCATATAGCTGCTAAACACAACTGTGAACTTGCCTCAACCCTCAGACTTACCATTTTCCTAACCCTAACCCTAACCCTAACCCTAGCTGTACCCTAGTTTGAGCCCTAAACCCTAATTGAAGCCATTGGAACCTTTGAAAACATCAGTTAACCCATTTAAAATTGATGGAAAACAGGTAAATATCATGAATACAATAATACAAATGCAAAATAATATGTCTGAGGTCATTTAAAAAACAAAACTGATTTCCCTAAAAAATATGCATTTCATTCACCTTTTGTATGGTCATAGGTACACATGCTACGAGATAAATTTTTCGGTTCATTCAAAATCATTAACAAACCCATGTCCTAACCTTTCTTCAAGTTGCTAAACACAACCGTGAACTTGCCTCAACCCTCAGACTTACCGTTTTCCTAACCCTAACCCTAACCCTAACCCTAGCTGAACCCTAGTTTGAGCCCTAAACCCTAATTGAAGCCATTGGAAACTTTGAAAACATGAAAAAACCCATTTAAAATTGATGGAAAACAAGGTAAATATCATGAATACTATAATACAAATGCAAAATAATATGTCTGAGGTCATTTAAAAAACAAATATGATTTCCCTAAAAAATATGAATTTATTAGATATTTTTTATTTTCATAGGTACACATGCTACAAGATAAATTTTTTGGTTCATTCAGAATCATTAACAAACCCATGTCCTAACCTTTCTTCAAGCTGCTAAACACAACTGTGAACTTGCCTCAACCCTCAGACTTACCATTTTCCTAACCCTAACCCTAACCCTAACCCTAGCTGTACCCTAGTTTGAGCCCTAAACCCTAATTGAAGCCATTGGAACGTTTGAAAACATGACAAAACCCATTTAAAATTGATGGAAAACAAGGTAAATATCATGAATACTATAATACAAATGCAAAATAATATGTCTGAGGTCATTTAAAAAACAAAAATGATTTCCCTAAAAAATATGAATTTATTAGATATTTTTTATTTTCATAGGTACACATGCCACAAGATAAATTTTCGGTTCATTCAAAATCATTAACAAACCCATGTCCTAACCTGTCTTCAAGCTGCTAAACACAACTGTGAACTTGCCTCAACTCTCAGACTTACCATTTTCCTAACCCTAACCCTAACCCTAACCCTAGCTGTACCCTAGTTTGAGCCCTAAACCCTAATTGAAGCCATTGGAACCTTTGAAAACATCAGAAAACCCATTTAAAATTGATGGAAAACAAGGTAAATATCATGAATACAATAATACAAATGCAAAATAATATGTCTGAGGTCATTTAAAAAACAAAAATGATTTCCCTAAAAAATATGCATTTCATTCACCTATTGAATGGTCATAGGTACACATGCTACGAGATAAATTTTTCGGTTCATTCAAAATCATTAACAAACCCATGTCCTAACCTTTCTTCAAGCTGCTAAACACAACTGTGAACTTGCCTCAACCCTCAGACTTACTGTTTTCCTAACCCTAACCCTAACCCTAACCCTAGCTGAACCCTAGTTTGAGACCTAAACCCTAATTGAAGCCATTGGAACCTTAGAAAACATGAAAAAACCCATTTAAAATTGATGGAAAACAAGGTAGATATCATGAATACTATAATACAAATGCAAAATAATATGTCTGAGGTCATTTAAAAAACAAAAATGATTTCCCTAAAAAATATGAATTTATTAGATATTTTTTATTTTCATAGGTACACATGCTACAAGATAAATTTTTCGGTTCATTCAAAATCATTAACAAACCCATGCCCTAACCTTTCTTCAAGCTGCTAAACACAACTGTGAACTTGCCTCAACTCTCAGACTTACCGATTTCCTAACCCTAACCCTAACCCTAACCCTAGCTGTACCCTAGTTTGAGCCCTAAACCCGAATTGAAGCCATTGGAACCTTTGAAAACATCAGAAAACCCATTTAAAATTGATGGAAAACAGGTAAATATCATGAATACAATAATACAAATGCAAAATAATATGTCTGAGGTCATTTAAAAAACAAAAATGATTTCCCTAAAAAATATGCATTTCATTCACCTTTTGTATGGTCATAGGAACACATGCTACGAGATAAATTTTTCGGTTCATTCAAAATCATTAACAAACCCATGTCCTAACCTTTCTTCAAGTTGCTAAACACAACCGTGAACTTGCCTCAACCCTCAGACTTACAGTTTTCCTAACCCTAACCCTAACCCTAACCCTAGCTGAACCCTAGTTTGAGCCCTAAACCCTAATTGAAGCCATTGGATACTTTGAAAACATGAAAAAACCCATTTAAAATTGATGGAAAACAAGGTAAATATCATGAATACTATAATACAAATGCAAAATAATATGTCTGAGGTCATTTAAAAAACAAATATGATTTCCCTAAAAAATATGCATTTCATTCACCTTTTGTATGGTCATAGGTACACATGCTACGAGATAAATTTTTCAGTTCATTCAAAATCATTAACAAACCCATGTCCTAAACTTTCTTCAAGCTGCTAAACACAACTGTGAACTTGCCTCAACCCTCAGACTTACTGTTTTCCTAACCCTAACCCTAACCCTAACCCTAGCTGAACCATAGTTTGAGCCCTAAACCCTAATTGAAGCAAATTGGAAACTTTGAAAACATGAAAAATCCCATTTAAAATTGATGGAAAACAAGGTAAATATCATGAATACTATAATACAAATGCAAAATAATTTGTCTGAGGTCATTTAAAAAACAAATATGATTTCCCTAAAAAATATGAATTTATTAGATATTTTTTATTTTCATAGGTACACATGCTACAAGATAAATTTTTTGGTTCATTCAGAATCATTAACAAACCCATGTCCTAACCTTTCTTCAAGCTGCTAAACACAACCGTGAACTTGCCTCAACCCTCAGACTTACCATTTTCCTAACCCTAACCCTAACCCTAACCCTAGCTGTACCCTAGTTTGCGCACTAAACCCTAATTGAAGCCATTGGAACCTTTGAAAACATGAAAAAACCCATTTAAAATTGATGGAAAACAAGGTAGATATCATGAATACTATAATACAAATGCAAAATAATATGTCTGAGCTCATTTAAAAAACAAAATGATTTCCCTAAAAAATATGAATTTATTAGATATTTTTTATTTTCATAGGTACACATGCTACAAGATAAATTTTTCGGTTCATTCAAAATCATTAACAAACCCATGTCCTAACCTTTCTTCAAGCTGCTAAACACAACTGTGAACTTGCCTCAACTATCAGACTTACCGATTTCCTAACCCTAACCCTAACCCTAACCCTAGCTGTACCCTAGTTTGAGCCCTAAACCCGAATTGAAGCCATTGGAACCTTTGAAAACATCAGAAAACCCATTTAAAATTGATGGAAAACAGGTAAATATCATGAATACAATAATACAAATGCAAAATAATATGTCTGAGGTCATTTAAAAAACAAAAATGATTTCCCTAAAAAATATGCATTTCATTCACCTTTTGTATGGTCATAGGAACACATGCTACAAGATAAATTTTTCGGTTCATTCAAAATCATTAACAAACCCATGTCCTAACCTTTCTTCAAGTTGCTAAACACAACCGTGAACTTGCCTCAACCCTCAGACTTACCGTTTTCCTAACCCTAACCCTAACCCTAACCCTAGCTGTACCCTAGTTTGAGCCCTAAACCCTAATTGAAGCCATTGGAACCTTTGAAAACATGAAAAAACCCATTTAATATTGATGGAAAACAAGGTAAATATCATGAATACTATAATACAAATGCAAAATAATATGTCTGAGGTCATTTAAAAAACAAAAATGATTTCCCTAAAAAATATGAATTTATTAGATATTTTTTATTTTCATAGGTACACATGCTACAAGATAAATTTTTCGGTTCATTCAAAATCATTAACAAACCCATGTCCTAACCTTTCTTCAAGCTGCTAAACACAACTGTGAACTTGCCTCAACTCTCAGACTTACCGTTTTCCTAACCCTAACCCTAACCCTAACCCTAGCTGTACCCTAGTTTGAGCCCTAAACCCTAATTGAAGCCATTGGAACCTTTGAAAACATCAGAAAACCCATTTAAAATTGATGGAAAACAAGGTAAATATCATGAATACAATAATACAAATGCAAAATAATATGTCTGAGGTCATTTAAAAAACAAAAATGATTTCCCTAAAATATATGCATTTCATTCACCTTTTGTATGGTCATAGGTACACATGCTACGAGATAAATTTTTCGGTTCATTCAAAATCATTAACAAACCCATGTCCTAACCTTTCTTCAAGCTGCTAAACACAACTGTGAACTTGCCTCAACCCTCAGACTTACTGTTTTCCTAACCCTAACCCTAACCCTAACCCTAGCTGAACCATAGTTTGAGCCCTAAACCCTAATTGAAGCAAATTGGAAACTTTGAAAACATGAAAAATCCCATTTAAAATTGATGGAAAACAAGGTAAATATTATGAATACTATAATACAAATGCAAAATAATTTGTCTGAGGTCATTTAAAAAACAAATATGATTTCCCTAAAAAATATGAATTTATTAGATATTTTTTATTTTCATAGCTACACATGCTACAAGATAAATTTTTTGGTTCATTCAGAATCATTAACAAACCCATGTCCTAACCTTTCTTCAAGCTGCTAAACACAACCGTGAACTTGCCTCAACCCTCAGACTTACCATTTTCCTAACCCTAACCCTAACCCTAACCCTAGCTGTACCCTAGTTTGAGCCCTAAACCCTAATTGAAGCCATTGGAACCTTTGAAAACATGAAAAAACCCATTTAAAATTGATGGAAAACAAGGTAGATATCATGAATACTATAATACAAATGCAAAATAATATGTCTGAGCTCATTTAAAAAACAAAAATGATTTCCCTAAAAAATATGAATTTATTAGATATTTTTTATTTTCATAGGTACACATGCTACAAGATAAATTTTTCGGTTCATTCAAAATCATTAACAAACTCATGTCCTAACCTTTCTTCAAGCTGCTAAACACAACTGTGAACTTGCCTCAACTCTCAGACTTACCGATTTCCTAACCCTAACCCTAACCCTAGCTGTACCCTAGTTTGAGCCCTAAACCCTAATTGAAGCCATTGGAACCTTTGAAAACATCAGTTAACCCATTTAAAATTGATGGAAAACAGGTAAATATCATGAATACAATAATACAAATGCAAAATAATATGTCTGAGGTCATTTAAAAAACAAAACTGATTTCCCTAAAAAATATGCATTTCATTCACCTTTTGTATGGTCATAGGTACACATGCTACGAGATAAATTTTTCGGTTCATTCAAAATCATTAACAAACCCATGTCCTAACCTTTCTTCAAGTTGCTAAACACAACCGTGAACTTGCCTCAACCCTCAGACTTACCGTTTTCCTAACCCTAACCCTAACCCTAACCCTAGCTGAACCCTAGTTTGAGCCCTAAACCCTAATTGAAGCCATTGGAAACTTTGAAAACATGAAAAAACCCATTTAAAATTGATGGAAAACAAGGTAAATATCATGAATACTATAATACAAATGCAAAATAATATGTCTGAGGTCATTTAAAAAACAAATATGATTTCCCTAAAAAATATGAATTTATTAGATATTTTTTATTTTCATAGGTACACATGCTACAAGATAAATTTTTTGGTTCATTCAGAATCATTAACAAACCCATGTCCTAACCTTTCTTCAAGCTGCTGAACACAACTGTGAACTTGCCTCAACCCTCAGACTTACCATTTTCCTAACCCTAACTCTAACCCTAACCCTAGCTGTACCCTAGTTTGAGCCCTAAACCCTAATTGAAGCCATTGGAACCTTTGAAAACATGAAAAAACCCATTTAAAATTGATGGAAAACAAGGTAAATATCATGAATACTATAATACAAATGCAAAATAATATGTCTGAGGTCATTTAAAAAACAAAAATGATTTCCCTAAAAAATATGAATTTATTAGATATTTTTAATTTTCATAGGTACACATGCTACAAGATAAATTTTTCGGTTCATTCAAAATCATTAACAAACCCATGTCCTAACCTTTCTTCAAGCTGCTAAACACAACTGTGAACTTGCCTCAACTCTCAGACTTACCGTTTTCCTAACCCTAACCCTAACCCTAACCCTAGCTGTACCCTAGTTTGAGCCCTAAACCCTAATTGATGCCATTGGAACCTTTGAAAACACCAGATAACCCATTTAAAATTGATGGAAAACAAAGTAAATATCATGAATATCATAATACAAATGCAAAATAATATGTTTGAGGTGATGATATGTGATGAAAAATGATTTCCCAAAAAAATATGAATTTATTACATATTTTTTATTGTCAGAGGTACACATGCTACTAGACAATTTGATTGGGTCATTCAAAATCATTAACAAACCCATGTCCTAACCTTTCTTCAAGCTACTAAACAAAACCATGAACTTGCCTCAACCCCCAGACCTACCGTTGTCCTAACCCTAACCCTAACCCTAACCCTAGCTGTACCCTAGTTTGAGCCTTAAACCCTAATTGAAGCCATTGGTACATTTGAAAACATCAGAAAACCCATTTACAATCGGTGGAAAACAAAATAAATATCACAAATCCAATAATACAAATGCAAAATAATATATTTGAGGTAATTTTAGAAACAAAAAATGTTTTCCCTTACAAATATGTGTCTATTATATAATTTTTTATTGTCAGAGGTACACATGCTAGTAGAGAATATTTTTGGTTCATTCAAAATCATTAACAAACCCATGTCCTAACCTTTCTTCAAGCTGCTAAACAAAACCGTGAACTTGCCTCAACCCTCAGACTTACCGTTTTCCTAACCCTAACCCTAACCTAAACCCTAGCTGTACCCTAGTTTGAGCCTTAAACCCTAATTGAAGCCAGTCCTGGCTCCACGGTTGGGCCAGGTTGGGCCTGGCCCAGCCAATCTCAAGCTTGGCCCACCCTGGCGATTTGCATATTAACTACATTGTCTCTCTCTATAATTTTTATTTTAATTCCCCCTATAATTGAGTAATACACATGTACAAAACAGTCAACGTAGTAACGCCATCGATAACGTTAGCGGCGGGGCTAAAGATGCTGGTCAACCTTGCAGCAGCGGCGCTGCTATTGTCCCCGACAAGGAAATTACAGGTATTTGAAATTTTGGTGAAAGCTAATGCTAATGCTAATATAATGCAAATTTCAAGTGCTTATTACCTTTTACAACAATAATCTAGGGATTTGAAACGGACTGGGCACGAAGAGGATACTACCATGTTGTCCCATGTCGAAGCAGTTGCAGATATCTCAAAAAACAAGGATATTACAGGCATTTGAAATTTTGGTGGGAAGCTAATGTTAATGCTAATATAATGCAAATTTCAAGTGCTTATAACTTTTTAAAACAATAATCTAGGGACTTGAAACGGACTGGGCATGAAGAGGGCACTACCATGTTATACCATGTCGAAGCAGTTGCAGATATCTCAAAAAACATGGAAATTACAGGCATTTGAAATTTTGGCAGGAGGCTAATGCTAATATAACGCTTTAAAACTCATCTTCTCATGAACGCTTTACCTGATTCCGTCACCATCGCACGTGTACTCTTGGGTATTCTCTCCATCAAGGGTGATAAGAAAAAGCCGTTTCGTTACAAATTGTGTGATTTGTGGCATGACAAAGTTAGCACTTTATTCTAATGCACATTCATATTTCTCATGAACCGGAAGTTGGATCGTCTCATGCACAGGTATGTAGATTGTCAGATATCTTGAAATCTATGCCGCTAGGACTCTTTTCTCCTTCGCCTAGTATTCACCCGGCTTGGACATGTTCGTAGGGCCCCGCATTGCTGCTTGCAGCTATATTTAATATTATTATTGTTATTTTTATCATTTTTATGATTATTATTCTGATTATTATTACTACTACTCTGCATCCCATCAGTGTCTGGGTTCATTCATTCATGGTGTGCTGCTGCTGTTTGTTGTTTTTCTCACAGAGGAAAAAGGGGTTTTACTGCCCCCTGCTGGAGAGTCATTATCTAAGCTCTGGCAGAGAGCAGTTATCTGTGTTACTGCATCCATCTCCCACTGATCACTGGTGACACGGTACAGGAGTGGGGGGGGGGATTCTCTACTCTGTACCTGTCCATCAACCCCCTCTTCCCTCCCTCCCTCCCTTCTATTCTTGTACAACAACACCCATCCCTCCGTCATCTCGGCACCTCTCCTTCATATCCCTCTGTACGGTTTGTATCTTTCCACCAACCACCTGAGTGCCCCATCCCTCCGTCCTGATAGAGATCACCATGGCGACGCCACACCTGCGTCTGTGGCTGCGGAGCATCTGATTGGTCCGCGGCAGCTTCGCCGTAGAGACCGTCGCTCGGCCTCCTGGCTCTCTCAGGAGCCGGCTGAGGTACGTAAGCTGTGGCGCAGGAGGCATCGCTACGCCCCCCCGAGCCCCCCCCCCCTCCACCCCACCCCCCTACCTGCACACTGTGGCATAGGGCACAAAGAGGAGGTGTCGTTAAGACCCCCTGACACCCCTGCCCCCCCCCCCCCCCGACTCTGTCTGACAAACCACAAAGACTACGAGTCCAGATTTAACACACCTGTCAGCCAGGTATGCTCCTATAAACCTGTACAGCACGTATAGTGTTTACACGCAGATTTATGCACCGGATACTGGCTGCTGTTTACTGATGTACTTCACAGCAGATATGGGCCATGGCCATCCAGCTGTAATTCTGCAGAGGGTCCAGCTCTTTTGCAAAAGCAGTGTTCTGCAGCAGCGGCTGTTTTTATCAGAACAGAAACAACATTTTGTGTATGTCAGTCACAGCCACAGTGAGACAGACTGAAATAAAAAGGTTTTACTGGAAGTAATAAAAGCTCACACACATCACAGTGAATGAATGTGAGGACATCATTCTCCTGCACCAAGGCGCTCAACAGGAAAGAGGAGAGATTTTAATGAAAACAATTCATTCCTATATTTATTCAATAAACTTTATGATTTCCAAACTCAGTTTTGTACCTGTTTTCTTTCTTTCTGATCCTGCCCCTTGTCTGGAGATCGGAGACTCTCCCTTCAGTGTTATTACACACAAACAATGCCCAAACATGATCAGCTCTCTCAGCTGCACACCTTAAAGACCAGACAGAACAGACACAGCACATTTTTTTTATTGTTGAATTAAATGCCTGTTTTCCCCAGGATTTGAACCTGGGAGTTGGGAGTTGTTCTGCATACTCGGTGTTTTGGAGAGAGACCTCGTTGGATGACGGATGGTAATTCCAGAGTCTGACCTTGAACTTTTAAACTCAGACTGGGCAGATCTCCTCAGGGTCGGGGGGGGGGGGGTTTCCTCAGTCTGACACTGGGGCAGGAGGAGGTTCTCCACACAGAATTACCAATTGTAGGATTACCAATCGCAAAACAAAATGGGATTTTTAAAGAGGAGCGGAACCCTGGTGGCAAGGTAGTGCAGTGCAGTGTGCAAACCTGTCAATCGCCATAAGAGCAAGAGGGAGATGGCACTAACGCATGAGGCACGTGAAGCTGAACTCACCTGAGGACAGAGAGGTCTCTGAACTCACCTGAGGACAGAGAGGTCCCTGAACTCACCTGAGGACAGAGAGGTCCCTGAACTCACCTGAGGACAGAGAGGTCCCTGAACTCACCTGAGGACAGAGAGGTCCCTGAACTCGCCATGAGCCCGCTACCTGCGGTAATTTCAGTAGGCAGTTTGAATATGGAGGCAAGGCTGACACAACTCCAATAACCCTGCTGCTTTAAAATGATCAATTTCCTCAATTGCAATAGTAAGTTGTTCCAAGAAAAAGTTCAAGTTAATTTTATGATCATTGAACAAATCTGGATGGGGACTCAACAGTTCTTATTTCATCATTATTATTCCATCCCAGTTATTGGTGTGACAAATTAAAATGAATCCATTGTAAAATAACAAGTTTCCAATCAGTGTTATTGAAGCAGCCCTTGTTCATTTTTAAAGATATGCCTGAACAAGACCATCTTTTTACTTTATTTGTGCATTCACAGATAATTTGACACAAAGACCCGTTTCTGAGTGACAGCAGGTTGAGATGAGGTTCAGCCTCAGGATGAACTCTGGGGTGACCCCGACCCTAAAAATAACTTCTGAAGGTTCCTCTGATGGTAGAAATGTCATGTGCATTAAAAACATGACACATTATTATAGCAGGGACCTGCACTGCGAGCTACTTGGGCGTGGTCAGGGCTGGCAGTAAAGCACAGTAACAGCACTACTTGTGTGAGAAACACACTTGTGTGTAACACGCGAGTGAGAACGCAGCAGACACAGCCTGACACACTGTCACAGCGGTGTTAGCTAACGCACACGCTGTCACGGAGACAGAGCTGAATTAAGCTGCTGACAAACTGCACTGTGTGTCTCTGACAGCGAACATAAGGAGTGTGAATAACAGGAGCTGCACGGGGGCCACTGTCCATCTGATAAATCCCGCGACCCTGAAGTGGGAGAAAGAGAGGCGGGAACTGTACCGACGGAACTGGTGCAGAGATTGAGGAGACTCACTCATTATCGGACTAAGCACTGAAGTGACATCAGAGGTCAGGGATAAAAGGCCTCAGAACGGAGGCAGCCTTTAAAAGGCCTCAGAACGGAGGCAGCCTTTAAAAGGCCTCAGAACAGAGGCAGCCTTTAAAAGGCCCCAGAACGGAGGCAGCCTTTAAAAGGCCTCAGAACAGAGGCAGCCTTTAAAAGGCCTCAGAACGGAGGCAGCCTTTAAAAGGCCTCAGAACGGAGGCAGCCTTTAAAAGGCCCCAGAACGGAGGCAGCCTTTAAAAGGCCCCAGAACGGAGGCAGCCTTTAAAAGGCCCCAGAACGGAGGCAGATTCGCAGCCTTTAAAAGGCCTCAGAACGGAGGCAGCCTTTAAAAGGCCTCAGAACGGAGGCAGCCTTTAAAAGGCCTCAGAACGGAGGCAGATTCACAGCCTTTAAAAGGCCTCAGAACGGAGGCAGATTCACAGCTTTTAAAAGGCCTCAGAACGGAGGCAGCCTTTAAAAGGCCTCAGAACGGAGGCAGATTCACAGCCTTTAAAAGGCCTCAGAACGGAGGCAGATTCACAGCTTTTAAAAGGCCTCAGAACGGAGGCGCGCTTTTAAAAGGCCTCAGAACGGAGGCAGATTCACAGCCTTTAAAAGGCCTCAGAACGGAGGCAGCCTTTAAAAGGCCTCAGAACGGAGGCAGATTCACAGCCTTTAAAAGGCCTCAGAACGGAGGCAGATTCACAGCCTTTAAAAGGCCTCAGAACGGAGGCAGCCTTTAAAAGGCCCCAGGCTGCGCAGATGAACACAGAGAAGGTCACCTTCACAGACCTCACCATGTTCATTAAGTCCCTGATGAACTTTCTCTGTGTGTGAATCTTTATTGAGACGGAAGAGGAGCTGTTTGAGTCTCCTATCATTAGTGACCACAGGCACAGGTTTGATTTAAACTCTGGGGGAGACGAGTGACTCATCGCTCATTATGTCATTAGACTAATAGAGGAGGACAATTAATTCATATGAAATTTTTGGGGGTGACATGTCTCTCTCTGCCCCCCCCCCCCCCCAATGCCTACGCATACAGTAGTGATGAGATTACAAGGCTATTTAAATACTCACAGGACAGGCGGTGTGTCTGTGTGTGTGTGTATGTGTATGTCTGCCCATTTGTGTGTGTAGTAAAGAGAAATAAAACCCGAGTCACTCTCTACAGCAAGCAGTTGGCCCATGTAATCACACCGTGTCTGAACGGATGTCTGACTGATGTGAGTTTGCTTTGTGTCTGCATCTGTCCTCCAAGCAGCGCACAAGCTGTGGGTCTTCATAATCAGGACATGATTCGCTTCTACCTGCCTGCTCGACCACTCCGCTCTGCGGCAGCAGGGCGCCTAGTAACCCCTCCCACCCGCCCAAAGGGATCACAGAGCTTCTCCACCCTAGCTCCCCAGTGGTGGAACGAACTTCCCGTCCCTCTCCGAACCTCCCCCTCACTACCCATCTTCCGCCGTGGCCTGAAGACTCATCTCTTCAGACTATACCTAGATTAACCACCACCATGCTGTATATTTCACTCTTTAATTTAAACCCCCCCCCCCCCTTTTCATGTCACTTGTATTTGTCTTTGTCCTAATACTGTAGCTTATTCTTCTGCCTAGTTGGCTTTGGAGAGGTTAGGTTAGAATAGTGTTCACTGTGTGAACTGTGTTCTTAGCTAGAAATAGCTGTACAAAATAAGTATTATACCTTTCTGAACTTGTGTTCAGCAGTTGCCTACGACCATGATATGCACTTTTTGTACGTCGCTTTGGATAAAAGCGTCTGCGAAATAAATGTAATGTAATGTAATGTAATAATCACACAGATTACATTCACATCCATTCACATCCATTCATCTGACTGAGTACCAAATCCAAAGTGAGATAATCACACAGATTACATTCACATTCATTTACATCCATTCATCTGACTGAGTATCAAATCTAAAGTGAGATAATCACACAGATTACATTCACATTCATTCACATCCATTCATCCGGCAGATTCTATAATACAAAGAGAGGTACAGCAAAGTGTGCAAGAGCAGGGTGAACAGAAGAGAGCGAATACAAGGTTACATCAGTAACTATAAAGGATAAATTAATAATAACCATTACTCCTAAACCTGACCTTGCACCCATCACCAAAGGCGCTATATAAAACTGGAGCTGACAGGCTGACCTTGAGCAGGCCTGAGCGTCACTCACACGGGCCACAGCCATCTTCTCCAGCACTGAGGTACAGACTCTGCTGTGCTCACTGCAGCAGGCTCAGCACTGAGGTACAGGCTCTGCTGTGTTCACTGCAGGAGGCTCAGCACTGAGATACAGTCTCTGCTGTGCTCACTGCAGCAGGCTCAGCACTGAGGTACAGACTCTGCTGTGTTCACTGCAGGAGGCTCAGCACTGAGATACAGTCTCTGCTGTGCTCACTGCAGCAGGCTCAGCACTGAGATACAGTCTCTGCTGTGCTCACTGCAGGAGGCTCAGCACTGAGATACAGTCTCTGCTGTGCTCACTGCAGCAGGCTCAGCACTGAGATACAGTCTCTGCTGTGCTCACTGCAGGAGGCTCAGCACTGAGATACAGACTCTGCTGTGCTCACTGCAGCAGGCTCAGCACTGAGATACAGTCTCTGCTGTGCTCACTGCAGCAGGCTCAGCACTGAGATACAGACTCTGCTGTGCTCACTGCAGCAGGCTCAGCACTGAGATACAGACTCTGCTGTGCTCACTGCAGCAGGCTCAGCACTGAGGTACAGACTCTGCTGTTCTCACTGCAGCAGGCTCAGCACTGAGGTACAGACTCTGCTGTGCTCACTGCAGGAGGCTCAGCACTGAGATACAGTCTCTGCTGTGCTCACTGCAGCAGGCTCAGCACTGAGGTACAGACTCTGCTGTGCTCACTGCAGGAGGCTCAGCACTGAGATACAGTCTCTGCTGTGCTCACTGCAGGAGGCTCCCACCCCGGTGACAGCAATGACAGAGCGACTTCTTAAACCTGAGTTTGCCCAAAACGTCCATTTGCATGGCAGGCAGAATAAATGGTGGCGATCCTTAGGAAGAGAAACACTTGAGGGAGTACTCACACTCCCCCTCGCCTTTTATGTCTTTTTATGTAAACTGCAGGAAAGACAATCTCGCCTCTTCCCCACAGGTAACCCACAGAGAACAGAGACAATCCTGCGCAAAGCACACAATCAGGCCTAGAGCACACAACCATGCACAGAAACCACAACCATGCACAGACCACACAACCAGGCCCAGAGCCCACAACCATGCACAGAGCCAACAACCAGGCCCAGAGCACACAACCATGCACAAAGCCCACGCCCCTGCACAGAGCCCACAACCATGCACAGACCACACAACCGGGCCCAGAGCCCACAACCATACACAGAGCCCACAACCATGCACAGAGCCAACAACCATGCACAGAGCCCACGCCCCTGCACAGAGCCCACAACCATGCACAAAGCACACAACCAGGCCTAGAGCACACAACCCTGCACAGAACCCACAACCATGCACAGAGCCAACAACCATGCACAGAGCACACAATCATGCACAGAGCACACAACCATGCACAGAACCCACAACCAGGCCCAGAGCCCACAGCCAGGCCCAGAATTACTGGCATCCTTCACAAAGATGCACAAAAGTAATATCCTCATATAAACAACCAATATGACACATTTTTCAAATTACAATAAAAAAAAATATTATTGGCACCCCTGTGATTAGTACTGCTCTGCCTTGGCAACCATGACAGCACTGAGTCTTAAAACATTCTGTACAGCAGCACATGCAGCACTGAGTCTTAAAACATTCTGTACAGCAGCAGCACATGCTTGCAGGGATTTTGAACCATGCAGAGCCTTTCAAAGTCCTTCAGATCCTTAGAAAAAAATGTATGACTCAATAAAACATCAAGCCATAAAACCTTTTTGTATACAATAAACCATAATCGCATCAGAATAAAAATATACTGTTTTCCCATATGTGTGGGCATAAAATATGGCTTATTATCTGTGCTGTTTATTTTTATTTTTTTACTCATTTTCGTCCAGGGTGCCAATAATTCTGCACCTGACTGTACATCCCCCCCCCCCCCCCCCCTAAAAATATCAGAATATCTTAGGCTCAGTGTGTGATATTCTTTAGGCTCAGTGTGTGATGTGTAGGCTCAGCGTGTGATGTTCTTTAGGCTCAGTGTGTGATGTTCATTAGGCTCAGTGTGTGATGTTCTTTAGGCTCAGTGTGTGATGTGTAGGCTCAGTGTGTGATGTTCTTTAGGCTCAGTGTGTGATGTTCTTTAGGCTCAGTGTGTGATGTTCTTTAGGCTCAGTGTGTGATGTGTAGGCTCAGTGTGTGATGTTCTTTAGGCTCAGTGTGTGATGTTCTTTAGGCTCAGTGTGTGATGTTCTTTAGGCTCAGTGTGTGATGTGTAGGCTCAGTGTGTGATGTTCTTTAGGCTCAGTGTGTGATGTTCTTTGGGCTCAGTGTGTGATGTTCTTTAGGCTCAGTGTGTGATGTTCTTTAGGCTCAGTGTGTGATGTTCTTTGGGCTCAGTGTGTGATGTTCTTTAGGCTCAGTGTGTGATGTTCTTTAGGCTCAGTGTGTGATGTTCTTTGGGCTCAGTGTGTGATGTTCTTTAGGCTCAGTGTGTGATGTTCTTTAGGCTCAGTGTGTGATGTTCTTTGGGCTCAGTGTGTGATGTTCTTTAGGCTCAGTGTGTGATGTTCTTTGGGCTCAGTGTGTGATGTTCTTTAGGCTCAGTGTGTGATGTTCTTTAGGCTCAGTGTGTGATGTTCTTTAGGCTCAGTGTGTGATGTGTAGGCTCAGTGTGTGATGTTCTTTAGGCTCAGTGTGTGATGTTCTTTGGGCTCAGTGTGTGATGTTCTTTGGGCTCAGTGTGTGATGATCTTTAGGCTCAGTGTGTGATGTTCTTTAGGCTCAGCGTGCGATATTATTTAGGCTCAGTGTGTGATGTTCTTTGGGCTCAGTGTGTGATGTTCTTTAGGCTCAGCGTGTGATGTGTAGGCTCAGTGTGATGTTCTTTAGGCTCAGCGTGTGATGTGTAGGCTCAGTGTGTGATGTTCTTTAGGCTCAGTGTGCGATGTTCTTTAGGCTCAGTGTGTGATGTTCTTTGGGCTCAGTGTGTGATGTTCTTTAGGCTCAGTGTGTGATGATCTTTAGGCTCAGTGTGTGATGTTCTTTGGGCTCAGTGTGTGATGTTCTTTAGGCTCAGTGTGTGATGTTCATTAGGCTCAGTGTGTGATGTTCTTTAGGCTCAGTGTGTGATGTTCTTTAGGCTCAGTGTGTGATGTTCTTTGGGCTCAGTGTGTGATGTTCTTTAGGCTCAGTGTGTGATGTTCTTTAGGCTCAGTGTGTGATGTTCTTTAGGCTCAGTGTGTGAAGTTCTTTAGGCTCAGTGTGTGATGATCTTTAGGCTCAGTGTGTGATGATCTTTAGGCTCAGTATAAAAGGGCGCTCTTTAACAGAGCCCGTCCCTTTAAACCCCAGAGATGTTAACTGAAAGGGCTCTCTTTAACAGAGCCCATCCCTTTAAACCCCAGCACTGTTAACTGAAAGGGCTCTCTTTAACAGAGCCCGTCCCTTTAAACCCCAGCACTGTTAACTGAAAGGGCTCTCTTTAATAGAGCCCGTCCCTTTAAACCCCAGAGCTGCTGTCTCCATATAAAAATGGCTATTAATCTTCAGAGGCTCTCATAGTAAACTGAATGCAGGGCTGTCATATCCCTAGCGCTTAGCGAGCTGAGAAAAGTGTGCCTCAATACGGCCCACATCAGCAGAACAAAACAAGGTGATTTTGATGGGAGAAGCTGCACTGAAACGGAACGCTCTCTGTAGACGCACACACACACCCCCCGCCCAACCCCTACGCCCCCCCAATCCACCCCACTCCACAACAGCCAGCCAAACTGTCACTAGCATTCCAATGTCTCTGGCCCTGGGACAAGACTTCCAAACGTTCTTGGACACTGTAATTGGATGTTTATGAGGGCCCGCTGAGTCGCATTCCCCTGCTCCACAAGGGGGTCCTAAAGGGGACAGGCTGTTGCCATGGTGGCGGTTAGGGGACGGGGGACGTTGCCGTGGAGGCGGTTTGAGACGGGGATGTCCTGGTCGAGTGGGGATGGCACGGGTCATCGCACACAGAGGCCACTTTCCTGTAAATAAAATGGAGCTCACACACCTCCTGTACGATTATTACTGTGCTATAAACATGGAGATCACACACCTCCTGTACGATTATTACTGCGCTATAAACATGGAGATCACACACCTCCTGTACGATTATTACTGTGCTATAAACATGGAGATCACACACCTCCTGTACGATTATTACTGTGCTATAAACATGGAGATCACACACCTCCTGTACGATTATTACTGTGCTATAAACATGGAGATCACACACCTCCTGTACGATTATTACTGTGCTATAAACATGGAGATCACACATCTCCTGTACGATTATTATTGTGCTATAAACATTTCCACAAATCTGTCAGCAGCATGCTGATAAAATGTGTACAACGCTTCAGTGTTAATTCACCTGCTTCATGTGAGGAAACTGCTAATGCTTAAAAAATGTGCACAAAATTTCCATTTTGTATATTTTTTTATAAAAATATGTTTATTGAAAATACAATTGAGTGCAAAAGTATTGACACATTTTTTGTTGTTTTGGGTCTGTACTCCAGAACATTGAATTAGAAATAAAACCATAAATATGAGGTTAAAGGCTGTTGACTTTAATTCGAGGGCATTTACATCCATATCTATATCTAGGAACTACACGCCTTTCATACACAGTTACCCCATTTTTGAGGAGCAAAAGTAATTGGACAATTGGCTGCTCAGCTGTTTCTTGGACAGCTGTGAGTCTGCATCATTAGTTTGTGCACACAAAGATAACAGAAGGTATGGAGTTGATTCCAGGTGTGGAGTTTGCATTTGGAGTCTGTTGCTGTTTTCTCTCAATATGAGGACCAAATACACACCAATGCCAGTAAAGCAGGTCAGCTGAAAAATCGATCAAAGACAACACTGGACCCCTCAAAATCAACTGCGTGAGACCCTGTTACGAAGCAAGAATGCACTGGTGAGTACAGCAATGCAACCTGGGAGATCAAGGAAGACCACCGGAGTGGATAACCAAACAATACTTTCAATTGTGAAGAACAAAATCTTTTCGGCTTTCAAACAGACGAAGAACAAAGACTACCATAAAGAGAAGACTACACCAGCATCACCTCAGAGCTTCACCACAAGATAAAGAGAAGACTACACCAGCATCACCTCAGAGCTTCACCACAAGATAAAGAGAAGACTACACCAGCATCACCTCAGAGCTTCACCACAAGATAAATAGAAGACTACACCAGCATCACCTCAGAGCTTCACCACAAGATAAAGAGAAGACTACACCAGTATCCTCTCAGAGCTTCACCACAAGCCTGAAGCACTGAAAGGTTTGAGTTTGAGTTCTGAGCTAAAAAGTAGTTTCTGGAAGGAACTCTTATGGGCTGATGAGATCCAAAGTGATGCAAAGAGAAAAATGTGGAGAAAGAAAGTAATGGCTCAAGTTGTGACACATGGTGGATGTAGTGTTATGACTCATGAGCCAAAACACCCCCCTCCCTCCCCCCTCCCCAGAAAAAGTGAAATAAATCAATAAAATAAAATAGAAATGGACCTTTCAGCTTTCCAAACGGCAGCTCACCAGTAAGCAGACCCACGGGCTACGAGGGCTAAGAGCACCTGACGCTGTGATCAGCTGTGATAGGCTGATAAGTTGAGAATGGGGGAGGGGACCCCTAATCTGCAGCCTGGGATATTAGGCATTGATTTTCAGCAGAGAACAGCTCCTGTGTGTAGGATAATGCATGAGAGTGAGTTACATTACATTCATTTAGTACGCTCCTATCCAGAACACTAAGGGCCCAAAGGGGAAATTAGGATGAAAGAACTAACATGAGCCAAAAATAAATATGGACAAAAATCTGTTTTAAAAATGCAAAATAAATGAAATGGTTTACATTTTCTTTTGTAAAAGGCCGCTTTTAAAAAGTAGTTCTCTTGGCTGTGATTATACCGGTGAGATGTCCAGTGACTGATCGTTTAGAGACCGCTCACAGGAATAGAAGTTCATCAAAGAGAAGCCATTTAAGATTACCAGTGAATGACTGAGTCCTTTAATAGTGAAAAACTGCAGTTAATGTCCTCTGCCTGGTCCGTGTATTGGTTCCCTCGGCCACAGGATGGCAGTGGGGGGGGGGGGGGGGGGGGGGGGGGGCAGGTGTCCCCCCAGGGGGTAACAGGCCTGTGTCTTCTGCTCTTCAGAAATGAAGCCTTTGCTGAACTCTGACACTAAATAACAGGGGAAATAATCCCTCCCGATTGTTCAATGTGCTGAGTCTTATGGGCATCACTTTCTCTACCTCTCTCCCTCTCTGTCTCCATCACAAACAGTAAACATACATTCATTCAAAATAATGAATAAAATACTGTCCTACAGTGTCCTGCACGGTCACCACACTGGAAGAGGAACACACAACAGCACAGACCCCGCTCAGCAGAAATGGAGCCCATACGGGCATTACATTACCCATACGGGCGAAGGCCTGGTCTTTATTCTCATGTTCTTCTGTTCTTTAGGAGTACAGCAGCCTCCCAGCTGGGCAAGCTTAATAATGTTAAGTTTCCCCTCCAATCAAACCGAAGCTCACTGTTGCCATAGCTCTGGAATATGTGTGTCTAATGTCTGAGTCTCTGGGTTCTGACACCACCCTACAGGAATGGATGCATTCCTCATGTCCTTAAGTGTTGGAGTTGGAGTTGAAGTGGGGGGGCAGGTTTGGTTTGTCCCCAGAGCGCCATGGCGACCTTGATAACGGGACGAGCGCGCGGGCCAGCTCCGGCGCCCTTTAGCATGCTGACGCAGCGCTAGCTCAGCGCGCCAGGCTCACGGGGGCCGTCCCAGGGCACTGAACGCCCTCACACTGGCCCACTGCCCAAGACAAATAAACCTGGCCTTCTGCCGTAGTGCCCGGCTGGGCCTGCAGGGGGCACTCAGGAGGTTCCACACAGCTGCTCTTTTAGAGGTGAGAGAAAGGCAGGACATGGGATACATCTGCTCTCCCTGTACCAAATCACAGGCTAGCATTATAAGGCCCACTCGCAGGCTAGCATTATGGGGCCCAATCACAGGCCCACTCGCAGGCTAGCATTATGGGGCCCAATCACAGGCCCACTCGCAGGCTAGCATTATGGGGCCCAATCACAGGCCCACTCACAGGCTAGCATTATGGGGCCCAATCACAGGCCAACGTTCTGGGACCCAATCCCAGGCCAGCATTATGAGGCCCAATCAAAGGCTAGGGTTCTGGGGCCCAATCAAAGGCCAGCATTCTGGGATCCAATCACATGTACTGCCGTCCAATCACAGGCCAGTGTACTGGTGTCCAATGACATCATTGCACCCTAAACAGAACAACACATTAATATTCATAATGGGTCAGAGCTCTGAATATTAATTTGGCCGGTGATGTTACAGTCACCTCAGAGTGATGAATCATTACACTGCTTGCCAAGATGAACAACCCAGACTTTACTGTCCAAGTAGATTTAATTATTTGATAAGTTTAGAATAAATAATTGCCATTTGAAAATTAATATATGCCAATATTATTAATTATGAGAACCAAATTCATTTAGATCGCATTACATGGCATGATTGTGTGAGTGTGTACATTCATGTGTATGTTTTTGTATAGTCTCATCACATATTGCATGTTTTATACAATCCACAGTATATTTGTTTTATGGGTAACTTCTTCATGGATTGCAGAAAATGGTGGCAATCAAAACATAGAGATTCAGTGCGAATCTGGCAGCCGGCCATTTTACAAGCAATCTGCTATCCAACCTGCCAAACCTGGAATTGACACTTCGGTCTGTGTTGCTATGCATATGTACAACTGTCTCTCAGAAGATTACCTGCTTTATGAAAGCACTGAGGCAGAGAGTCTGAACTGCAAGGCTGGATATCTTATCTCTCAGACGGGTGTTCAATCGTACCCAAAAAGGGCCAGTAGGTTTGCAAGTTTTTGTTTTAACCCAGAACAAGGACACCTGATTCAACTAATTGACTAATCCTGGCCTTCAATTAAGACCTTGAAAAGTAGAATCAGTTGTCTTAGTGCTTGACTTAAACAAAATCCTGCACCCATACAATGGATATCCCTGCTCTAAGATTCATTTCCTTGAGTAGCTATGTGAAGCTTTAACTAATGGCATAGTGATTCATAATATCATCTACAAGCCTACTGAGTTTTGACATTCACTAATCTACTTACTGTGCTGGTGTTAGTATAAGACACTATTGGAATACCAATAACAGGTACCTCATATACTGGAATACACTTGGGGACCAAGTAGAGGTTCAAATTATATTTATTATGTCATAGCTACATGAAAACTATATACAGTGCTATTAAGTCTGTGGTCAGAGCAGCTATGTGCAGTAGTGCTCACTGGTCGGTGGTAAGACTGGCCTGTGTGATAACCTTACCCAGAATCCCACACATACAAAGCGAATGGATAATGTGATGTAATGTTGCCAGAGTCCCGCTCCAGGCCTGTAATGGTGTATCGATTGTGCAGAGATGCTATTAAGAGGCCTGGCACTGCAATTCTCTCTCTGTAATTAAATAACCGTGCTGTGGCTCCACGCCAGTCCCAGCGTGTCCACAGCCGCCGAGTCTCCTGCCCTTCACCTGCCTCACATCGATTAACCCGCTCGCCTCACTCACCTGTGCGCCAGAGCTGAACGCGCCCATCCGAGCGCCTCGCCTGCGTGCGGACTCCTGTCAGACGCTGCAGAGATAATATTCACCAATAATCTCACTGAAATCACATTTCCTTTTTCCCACATCTGAAGTTCCTGCCCCCCCAAAAAAGAGCTGAGTCTGAGGACGAGAGGTCAGTGCAGAGTATCCATGAGAAAAAGGCTGTTCTATGGACAGATGTGGTGCATTGTGGGATATAACATGTGGCTGATGTTACAACATGATGTCCTCTGGAGTATGCTGTCATTTCTCAGCACTACAGGCCTGTGGTCTGGATTTATTTCAGTGAGAAATGAGCCAGGGTCATTTGCTTATTGTAAGTGAGTGTTTTTACAGTCAAGTGACCAGCCCATTTTCAGCAGGGTGTCAGTTTCCCTTTGTAGCTTTCAATAAAACGCAAAGGTAAAGCGTCCGTTGTTTTACGGCTGGAAAGTGTGAAGGTCCATTTTTCTCAGAATCACTTCACTGAAAATTTATGGCCGGGATCTCAGACTATGAAGATACCCCTCTCTGCTAAGCACGGTGACATCACAGGCTGAAGGGGTTTGCCTCTGAATTACACACATTGTCTCTGCCTGTCAAACCTGAGCAGCAGAAAAATGTCCAAACATAAAGAGCCCATATGCGTGCAAGTGTGTGTACGAGTGCATGTGTATGTGCACGCACTGGGTGTGTGTGTGTGTGTGTGTGTGTGTGCACGCATGAGTGCATGTGTATGAGCGTGCATTGGGTGTGCACGCGTGTGTGTGTGTGGGCACATGCATGCACGCATGTGTGTGTGTGTGTGTGTGTGTGTGTGTGTGTGTGTGCACGCATGAGTGCATGTGTATGAGCGTGCATTGGGTGTGCACGCGTGTGTGTGTGTGGGCACATGCATGCACGCATGTGTGTGTGTGTGTGTGTGTGGAGGTACGTGTGTGTGCACGTATGAGTGCATGTGTATGAGCGTGCATTGGGTGTGCATGCGTGTGTGTGTGTGGGTACATGCATGCACGCATATGTGTGTGTGTGTGTGTGCATTGGGTGTGCATGCGTGTGTGTGTAGGCACATGCAGGCACATGTGTGTGTGTGTGTGTGTGTGTGAGAGAGTGTGTGTGTGTGTGTGGGCACATGCAGGCACGCGCGTGTGTGTGTGTGTGTGTGTGTGTGTGTGTGTGTGTGTGTGTGTGTGCGCGAGCGCGTGTGTGTGTGTGGGCACATGCAGGCACGCGTGTGTGTGTGTGTGTGAGAGTGTGTGTGTGAGTGTGTGTGGGCACATGCAGGCACGCGTGTGTGTGTATGTGTGTGTGTGTGCACATGCAGGCACGTGTGTGTGTGTGTGTGTGTGTGTGTGTGTGAGAGTGTGTGTGTGAGTGTGTGTGGGCACATGCAGGCACGCGTGTGTGTGTATGTGTATGTGTGTGCACATGCAGGCACGCGTGTGTGTGTGTGTGTGTGTGTGTGTGTGTGTGTGGGCACATGCAGGCGCGCGCGTGTGTGTGTGTGTGTGTGTGTGTGTGTGCGCGTGTGTTCATGTTTTACTGCTGATCTGAGGACCGCTCTTCCTCCAGCCTCTGTACGTGTACGATCTCGGGCCCTGGTTACTTTTCCTTTCCCTCCATGTTAGGTTAAGAAGTTTTACACCGTTTCGTAGTGGCCAGCTCCTCCTTGAAGTCCTTGCCCTGTTTTGCTTAATAAAATTTAATTAAATTTTGAAATTGAAGGACAGTGGCCGTTGTGAGCTTGTTAGTTATTATAAGACATAAAGATTGCCGGGAGCTTTTGGAACAGCGCACTCACGCTGAATAAAACCTGATGCTGGAGCTCGGCCTTCCGCCTTCCTGTAAAACTGTGTGCTGATACTGCCCTCTGCTGGCTGGTGTGCAGAATCTCTCTCACAGAGAGTGCAAAGCACTTCAGGTACATATTATCTATAGTACATCTATAGTACACAGTACCTGCATCTAATCCAATGCATGCTGGGATAGGCCACAGAACCTCTTGTGACCCTGACCAGGAATAAGCCGGCATATGGATGGATGGATTACATGTCATGCTATAATATTTTTACATCACGAGCAGACATCAGTGGAGTGTGAGGGGTATATAGGGGGCAGGGGGAGAGTGTGAGGGGTATAGGGGACAGGGGGAGAGTGTGAGGGGTATAGGGGGCAGGGAGAGAGTGTGAGGGGTATAGGGGGCAGGGAGAGAGTGTGAGGGGTACATAGGGGGCAGGGGTAGAGTGTGAGGGGTAGACGGGACAGAGTAGCAGGGGCAGGGCAGTGGGGTGGATCTTTTGGGTTAACTGTGAATGGAGACGCTCAGCTAACTGCACCACATGGTGGTGCTAGAACATCCTGTTCAAAATCCCGTTTTCAAAACTTCAATACAAACGACAAACACAGCAGGTCACAGAGGTCAGGGACCGTGGACACCTATGCCTCTGGGGCCTGGCCACACTGACCATTTCTCCAATTTAAATTTTTAAAGGTTAATCCCAATTCAATTATTGGAAAATAAAGCATATCAATGAAAAGCAATATTAACATATGGGGCGACATAACTCAGGAGGTAAGAGCGGTTGTCTGGCAGTCAGAGGGTTGCCGGTTCGATCCCCCGCCCTGGGCGTGTCGAAGTGCCCCTGAGCAAGACACCTAACCCCTAATTGCTCCCAACATGTGTGAATGTGTGTGTGAATGGGTGAATGAGAGGAATCAATTGTAAAGCGCTTTGGATAAAAGCGCTATATATATGCAGTCCATTTATCAGCCAACTGGGTGTCAATGACACTTCGGAAACGTTGCCTGTAGATTTATAATCATTCTAACCTCAAATCGTTTAAACTCAGATAATTGATCTGCACATGATTAACCTCCCTGTGATGAACTGGTGACCTATCCAGGGTGCATTCCTGCCTCTCACCCAATGCATGCTGGGACAGGCTCCAGCACCCTCCGCGACCCTGAGCAGAATAAGTGGTTAGATAATGGAGGGAGGGATGGATGACTAACCTCGTTCACTTTGCTTGACTGAGTCTCAGATTTAGGGTTTAGACGGACAGGGTCAGGCCATGTATGCAGGTTCAGACGTTTTAGCCACTAGACTCTCAAAGGCACCGATTAAACAATAAACACCCTTTTTAAGTTTTGAAATGTAAGATATACAATGATCAAAACTAACTATTTTTCTCTAACCTCTACAAACCAGGAAAAAAATAAGTCAAACATCTTCAATTTTCAGCAGATGGCGCTAGAACTCTGTTCTGTAGTTCAAATCTATGAAAAATATTGATCTACCCTTCCGTTACCAAACATGCACACAAACGCACCCACACACCCGCGAACACATGCACGCACACACACACCCACACACACGCGCGCGCACACACACGCACACACACACACGCGCGCACACACACACACACACACACACACACAAACACACGCACATGTGCGCACACACACACCCACACTCACGCAGACACACACACACCATTTGCTGGATTTACTGCTCCTAAAATGTCATCAGTAAAAAACCAACCCAAATCTCCACCTCCACAGCTCAGGTGCATAACTCTGCGGCCCATAGCTCATGTTTATGGAGTCGTCTCCCAGAATAGTGTGAAGCTCAGGTACTGAAAAGCGGAGGCGAGGTAAGGATCGCTTGGCAAACATTTACAGAAAATACAACTGACCTTGAAAACAAAAACATTTTTAAAAATTTTAAAACACAATAGTAAATTCAACTATTTCAAACAAAGAAAATACAAAGGTGTAAATGTCACTGTTCTCCATGTGCACCCAAACCACAGACTGATTTCTGTATGACTGTCAGAGGGCTCGAATGAATGATAACTCTTATTGAGACTATAGTTACTAAATGAACGACATTAATTACTGAAATTTAGTCTTAAAAAGCTAATTCCATTCTCTAAATAAAGCTACAACCAGCTCCCTCTTATAGCCCTGTTCCTAAATAAGCCATTATGATGATATTGTCCTAAGATGTTGACAGTCAGATTCAGTCTCTTTCACTGGCGGTGAAAAGATCCTTGAGAAAGAATTTCTCGGTGTTCAGTGACTGAACTCCAGGCCTCAACACAGCTGAGCACCATCTTCAGACACAGTGAGGCCTCAACACAGCTGAGCACCCTCTTAAGACACAGTGAGGCCTCAACACAGCTGAGCACCATCTTTAGACACAGTGAGGCCTCAACACAGCTGAGCACCATCTTTAGACACAGTGAGGACTCAACACAGCTGAGCACCATCTTCAGACACAGTGAGGACTCAACACAGCTGAGCACCATCTTCAGACACAGTGAGGACTTAACACAGCTGAGTACCATCTCCAGACACAGTGAAGCCTGAACACAGCTGAGCACCATCTTTAGACATAGTGAGGCCTCAACACAGCTGAGCACCATCTTCAGACAGTGAAGCCTGAACACAGCTGAGCACCAGACATAGTGCTGATGTCAGAACATGACAGGCCTAGCGCTCAGTGGAGCTCACAGGCCCGGATCACCAGATGATCAGCACTGTAAACATCATCAGCGGCGCCTGTGATGCAGTGCCAGACCAGGCTCTGCTACGCGGCTGGGCCTCTCTCTCCTTCCGCTGAAACTCTAATCACACGCAGTGGGAGCGACGCTTCTCTCTGATCATCGCTGCTGTGTGCGATCTCACATTTTCAGCAGCGCAGTGAGCATTTTTACAGGCGCTGAAACATTTCTCAATATTAATAAGGAACTGGCTAACGGCTAATGGATCATGGGATAATATGCGCCAACCTGCCCACGCTGGACCAAGGAAGGACTGACATATTCATGGAATTACAAATGAACACACAGGTTCACTCTAACACACCTGTCTCTCTAATAACCAGCTCAGACAACCGACCTGCACAGATGTGTTTTGTTTTCAATCCAGCTTCTGTAGGATGAACTGTCCAATTATACAGCTACAGGGAAGCTACCTTAAAGCTGGTGGAAAATTAAATTTAGTGAGTCCAGAGCAAGCTCCACCTCTTTCATCATGAGGCCGCCGCCCACAGACACCTGACAGGCAGGGTGAGAAGCCCGCCCAGCCAGCGGGGGGGAGGGGTGCGGTGTCAGAAAGATGACCGGGCGCCGCTCGGCCTGGTTCGGCTCGGCTCAGCTCGGCTCGGCTTGGCTCGGCTCGGCCTGGCCCGGCTCAGCCTGGTTCAGCTCGGCTCGGCTCGGCTCGGCTCGGCCTGGTTCGGCTCGGCCCGGCCCGGCAGAGGCAGCCGCTGGCCCACAGCAGGTCCGGAGCGACGGCCTGGCGCCCCCCCCCCCCCCCCCCCCCACAGTGCACGGCTAATTAGCAGCCCGCGGCCTGGACGCTTATTAAGGTCATCTGTATTTATGGCAACAATCTGACATTTGGTGCTGATGAGGTGGGGGGGGGGGCAAAGTCAGAATAAATCTCCATCCCGGGTTTGAAGGCAAAGACAGGCGAACGGCCAAGCTGATGAGTGGCTAACGAAGGCTCGGGTATGGGCAGCTCTCACAGACATCGGCTCTCAGAGACATTGTTCACAGACGCCATTCACAGATAGCACTCACAGTGCTCACAGACATTGGCTCTCATGGGTGTTGCTCACAGACAGCGCTCACAGACATCGGCTCTCACAGACGGATGGGGAGTCAGACATCAGCCTCAGCACTAAGCCTCATCACCACCACATGCAGACCCAGCTCACATTCCACACGCAGACCCAGCTCACCACCACGCGCAGACCCAGCTCACCACCACACGCAGACCCAGCTCACGTTCCACACGCAGACTCCGCTCACATTCCACACGCAGACCCAGCTCACATTCCACACGCAGACTCCGCTCACATTCCACACGCAGACTCAGCTCACATTCCACACACACTCTGCTCACGTTCCACACGCAGACTCCGCTCACATTCCACACGCAGACTCAGCTCACATTCCACACGCAGACTCAGCTCACATTCCACACGCAGACCCAGCTCACATTCCACACACAGACTCAGCTCACATTCCACACGCAAACTCAGCTCACATTCCACACGCAGACCCAGCTCACATTCCACACGCAGACTCAGCTCACCACCACACGCAGACTCAGCTCACATTCCACACGCAGACTCAGCTCACATTCCACACGCAGACCCAGCTCACATTCCACACGCAGACTCAGCTCACCACCACACGCAGACTCAGGTCACATTCCACACGCAGACCCAGCTCACCACCACACGCGGACTCAGCTCACATTCCACACGCAGACCCAGCTCACATTCCACACGCAGACTCAGCTCACCTTCCACACACACTCTGCTCACGTTCCACACGCAGACCCAGCTCACGTTCCACACGCAGACTCAGCTCACCACCACACGCAGACTCCGCTCACATTCCACACGCAGACTCAGCTCACATTCCACACGCAGACCCAGCTCACCACCACACGCGGACTCCGCTCACATTCCACACGCAGACCCAGCTCACATTCCACACGCAGACTCAGCTCACATTCCACACGCAGGCCCAGCTCACATTCCACACGCAGACCCAGCTCACCACCACACGCGGACCCAGCTCACATTCCACACGCAGACTCAGCTCACCTTCCACACGCTGCTCTGAAAGCCAAACTGCTGAGGAGGGAGGACTCATGGAACATTAACATCACTGTTTATTCACACATGCACATCCGAAGATGAGTGAAAAAATTGTTTTTTATGACTCATGGATATACAGTATAATTCTGTAAACATCTTAATCATGTGAAATGGTCCTTATTTCATTACCTCAGATATTTAAAATTTGAAATCCTAAAAATGATATATCAGCCTGGTAATATATCATTTTATTTGCATATTGCCGGATCTGAAAAAAGATCATGTCAGACAAATGTAGGGAGATGCTGTCCGTTATCTCGAGCACACACACAGCCTGCATTTACACACCAGCCGTTTACACAAACACCCTGTCACTCATCTGCTCACCTGATTGGCTAATCCTGGGAGTCCCGAGTCCCGTGCTCTCTGTGCCCCCCGTGCTCTCTGTGCCCCCCGTGCTCTCTGTGCCCTCCGTGCTCTCTGTGCCCTCCGTGCCCTCCGTGCCCACGGTGCCCACGGTGCCCACTCTGCCTGCTGTGCTGCTGGTTTAGCTGCAGCTCTCATTCAGCTTCATTCTGTAACCTGCTGTGATGGAGGTAGCGTGCTGCTTTAGGGGGGGTGGGGGCCGGGGTGGTAGGCGGGGGGGGGCTTGGTTGTGCCCGTCTGCATCAGCACACTTCTGAGAGGGAGGGGGAGGGGATCCTCCGGCCCCCAGCCAGCACCCCCCCCGGCCCATAGCTTGCTCAGCGTGCAACCCCTCCCCCCTACCCTAGCCCCCACCCCCACGTGCCACCCCCCCACCCTAACCCGAACCTCCACCCCCCCCCCCCAACCCTAACCCAACCCCCACAGCCTGGAGCACCCCCCCCCCCGACCCATAGCGTGCTCATCGTGCACCCCCCACACCCACCCTAACCCCCACCCCCACCGTGCCACCCCCCCACACCCACCCTAACCCCCACCGCGCCACCCCCCCCCCCACTGTGCTGGTCATGATTGCATATAGTTTGAAATTTAAAAATGTTACTCATCTATTTCCAATAAGTGACTGTCAAGCCAAACACGCAAGAATCGAAGTGCCTACAGATGAGGGCTTTCTGGGTAACGTAGGCACACTGAAGCCACCGCAGCCTGCCGTGTTGCTCCCAATGGGCCTTCTTTATTCTTCTCTCTGGATGATGTGTGTGACTCAAAGCGTCTTGAAGGCTTTTCATCTTCAAACCACTGAGTATGACACTGACTTTTCAGATGTTCTTGACTTCACTCTTCATTTTTCAACTTTTCCTTCTTGAACTTTGCCTCTGTAGACAGTCAAGGGGATTAGCAATGAACTTAAAAGAGAAAAAGACAAAAAACAGAACAGCGCTGGTATCTGGTGATTTTCATGTTTCTCCTGCTCCTGTCTGGGCTCCAGTCCCACACTGTGTTCAACGTGCTTTTCAGCCAAATCTAAAGGTGTGTTCAACCCTGCACCATTCCGGATATCCCATGAGTCAGCGGGACACGGTGCAGGTTAAGGCACGCAGAGCACGCAGAATTCCATTTTAGCATCATCTTCAGATGCAGGCAACTGATGTGTGACTGAGACACCCCCACTATGTGACTGACAGCCACAAGCCTTAGCCTCTAAGCCCTCACTCTGACCCCTACCCCAAACTGTACAGCACTTTCAGATCAAAACAGAAAAAAATCTAAAATAGAACAGCCTGCCCCCCCCCCCGTCCCCCCCATGCCCAAAACAAAAAAACAAAAAAAAGTGAGCACCTTCAGTAGAATACCTTAGCTATAATAATGACGGGAGCTCATGGTCTTTTGAGGGGCAGGCAGTTTAGTTTCAGATGAGAAAAAATGTGCAATTGAAGAAGAACTAAACACCGCGTACTAAACCCGGCACACTAAACCCCGCGTACTAAACCCCGCACACCAAACCCCGCACACCAAACCCCGCACACTAAACCCCGCGTACTAAACCCCGCACACCAAACCCCGCACACTAAACCCCGCACACCGAACCCCGCACACTAAACCCCACGCACTAAACCCCGCGCACTAAACCCTACGCACTAAACCCCGCACACCAAACCCCGCACACTAAACCTCGCACACTAAACCTCGCACACCGAACCCCGCACACTAAACCCTACGCACTAAACCCCGCGCACTAAACCCCGCGCACTAAACCCCACGCACTAACAGCCGCGCACTAAACCCCGCGCACTAAACCCTGCACACTAAACCCCGCACACTAAACCCCGCGTACTAAACCCCGCACACCAAACCCCGCACACTAAACCCTACGCACTAAACCCCGCGCACTAAACCCTACGCACTAAACCCCGCACACCAAACCCCGCACACTAAACCCCGCGCACTAAACCCTACGCACTAAACCCCGCGCACTAACAGCCGCGCACTAAACCCCGCGCACTAAACCCCGCACACTAAACCCCGCGCACTAAACCCCGCGCACTAAACCCCACGCACTAAACCCCGTACACTAAACCCCGTGCACTAAACCCCGCGCACTAAACCCCGCACACTAAACCCTGCGCACACTAAACCCTGCGCACTAAACCCCGCGCACCAAACCCCGTGCACTAAACCCCGCGCACCAAACCCCACACACTAAACCCCGCGCACTAAACCCCACGCACTAAACCCCGCGCACTAAACCCTGCACACTAAACCCTGCACACTAAACCCTACGCACTAAACCCCGTGCACTGAACCCCGTGCACTAAACCCCGCGCACTAAACCCTGCACACTAAACCCTGCGCACCAAACCCTGCGCACTAACAGCCGTGCACTAAACCCCGCACACTAAACCCCACGCACTAAACCCCGCGCACTAAACCCTACGCACTAAACCCCACGCACTAAACCCTGCGCACCAAACCCCGTGCACTAAACCCCGCGCACCAAATCCCGCACACTAAACCCCGCGCACTAAACCCCGCACACTAAACCCCGCACACTAAACCCTGCGCACTAAACCCCGCGCACTAAACCCCGCGCACTAAACCCTGCGCACTAAACCCCGCGCACCAAACCCCGTGCACTAAACCCCGCGCACCAAACCCCACGCACTAAACCCCGCGCACTAAACCCCGCACACTAAACCCTGCGCACTAAACCCCACGCACCAAACCCCGCGCACTAACAGCCACAAACGCTAACTAAACACTGCGCTCCTCCTGCACATAACAGCGCTTTGAATGTCCGAGAAGCGCGGCTTCAAACGGAGGTGAGGAAGGGCGAGAGAAACAGGGCTCTCTCTCTCTCTGCCGCCTCACAGCAGGATGGAGAGCCAAGCAGCTCTCCTGTGCAGCAGCTTAAAATGACAATTCAATTAAAAGCATAAATAAAGAACTCATTTAATCTGGTCCTTCAGACCTGCCTGTAGTCTTCAGAGATCTGCAGCTTCCCGCCGTCAGGGGAGTCTTTCCGGGGGTGGATGAGGTGTTGGGGGGTGGGGGATGAGGTGTTGGGGGGTTTCGGAGCCCTGTGGTGGCAGAAAGGCACTGCTGGGTGTGGGGGGGAGGATGTGTCGGAGCTCTGACACATCCTCACCCCCCCCCCCCCCCCCGCCCCCCCCGCCATGCCCCAGGCCCTCCTGGAGACAGGCTTGCTGTGCTGGTGCCCGTTCCAGTTCACGTCCTGCTTAATTAGGTCTGACGAAGCTGCTAATTGAAGGCTGGTCTCTAATTGACACCTCCAGGCTTAATTCAGAATTCTCTACATTCCTCTGGGGTGAAATGCACCGTTCGATGTATATTTACGCTCGCGTTAAGCTGATTATTCAACATTCTTTTTAAAAAAAATATCTGTATGCTGCACATTGGTAAGGCAGCACAATTACGTTTAATCAGCTGGTCGGTTACTTTTACGCCCAATTGAGCTCCATGCTGAAACCATAGAAAGGGAGTCAAATTCAACATTCCATTAGCATTATCCCTGTACACTGCCATTAGCATTATCCATACACTCCCTGTACTCTGCCGTTAGCATTATCCATACACTCCCTGCACTGCAGTTAGCATTATCCATACACTCCCTGTACTCTGCTGTTAGCATTATCCATACACTCCCTGTACACTGCCCTTAACATTATCCATACACTCCCTGCACTGCAGTTAGCATTAACCATACACTCCCTGTACTCTGCCGTTAGCATTATCCATACATTCCCTGTACTTTGCTGTTAGCATTATCCATACACTCCCTTCACTGCAGTTAGCATTATCCATACACTCCCTGTACTCTGCCGTTAGCATTATCCATACACTCCCTGTACTTTGCTGTTAGCATTATCCATACACTCCCTGTACTCTGCCGTTAGCATTATCCATACACTCCCTGCACTGCAGTTAGCATTATCCATACACTCCCTGTACGCTGCAGTTAGCATTATCCATACACTCCCTGTACACTGTCGTTAGCATTATCCATACACTCCCTGCACTTCAGTTAGCATTATCCATACACTCCCTGTACTCTGTTGTTAGCATTATCCATACACTCCCTGCACTGCAGTTAGCATTATCCATACACTCCCTGTACTCTGCCGTTAGCATTATCCATACACTCCCTGTACTCTGCCGTTAGCATTATCCATACACTCCCTGTACTTTGCCGTTAGCATTATCCATACACTCCCTGCACTGCAGTTAGCATTATCTATACACTCCCTGTACTCTGCCGTTAGCATTATCCATACACTCCCTGTACTCTGTTGTTAGCATTATCCATACACTCCCTGCACTGCAGTTAGCATTATCCATACACTCCCTGTACTCTGCCGTTAGCATTATCCATACACTCCCTGTACTTTGCTGTTAGCATTATCCATACACTCCCTGTACTCTGCCGTTAGCATTATCCATACACTCCCTGCACTGCAGTTAGCATTATCCATACACTCCCTGTACACTGCAGTTAGCATTATCCATACACTCCCTGTACACTGTCATTAGCATTATCCATACACTCCCTATACTCTGCCGTTAGCATTATCCATACACTCCCTGCACTGCAGTTAGCATTATCCATACACTCCTCGTACACTGCAGTTAGCATTATCCATACACTCCCTGCACTGCAGTTAGCATTATCTGTACACTGCAGTTAGCATTATTCATACACTCCCTGTACAATGCCGTTAGCATTATCCATACACTCCCTGTACTCTGCCGTTAGCATTATCCATACACTCCCTGTACACTGCCGTTAGCATTATCCATACACTCCATACACTGCAGTTAGCATTATCCATACACTGCCTGTACACTGCAGTTAGCATTATCCATACACTT
The DNA here is from genome assembly GCA_039654925.1 of Anguilla pacifica. Taxonomy (NCBI): domain Eukaryota; kingdom Metazoa; phylum Chordata; class Actinopteri; order Anguilliformes; family Anguillidae; genus Anguilla; species Anguilla pacifica. The sequence continues at coordinate 685,276 of CM077294.1, forward strand.
CCTGTACACTGCATTAGCATCATCTGCACACTCCCTGCACTACCGTTAGCACATCGATGCTAATCGGTTTCCTGCATACTCTCTCTTGTCACAGACTCTATGGCAAATCTCTGTGCTCCACCTGGGATCGATTCAGTCTCCAGCCCTCCTTCCGCCGCCCACCCCACCCCACCCCACCGCGCTCCACCCACCCCACCCCACCCCACCGCACCGCCCTGGCCCAGAGCCACAGCTTCTGCTCTTTCTTGACGGACCAATTAAAGCAGCTCATCACTCAGGCGACTCCCCTCACACGGGGGCCTGGGTCTGGACCCGCCGCTGATTTTAATGTGGAGATTTAAACGGGGCGGACTGCGCCCCTCCCAACGGGAAGAGTGCAGGATCCCGCTACGCACACCCCAGACAGCCAGCTCCAAATTTTTACCTCTGCCAATTATCTTTAAAAGTTCCAAATTTAATCTTCTGAATATGCATGAAGGTGCATGACCAAGGATAACACCAGTGACAATGGATGTTCTGTCCTTGGGTACAGCTTCTCATGAATATTCATGAGCGTGAATATGGTGCTGGAATATGGCTCCTTCAGTGTGGAAGTAGAGATGACTGACAGACTGCAGGAGCTTCAGTTACAGTTCAGACGCTGTTCCAGAAAAACCCAAACTTTACAGAGGAGCCTTTCTAAGATGGCAGGACCAGACCGGAGTGTTCATCACAAGCAGACCAGCGAGGAAGAGGAGGAAGAGGGGGGCGTCTTCAGAGGGCCTGGAGAGCGAGACCTGTAAACCTCCCGCCACCCACCCCCCACCCCCACCCCCCCCACATTAGACCCATAACAGAAGGGAAGAGTGCAGCTGTAATTGGTGAAAACGTGTTTTTAATACAAGATTCGGACATACAGTGCCTAGTGGCATAAATAAAACAATGCCATTAAACCCAGTAACAAGACAAAAAAAAAGAAAAAAAGAAAAAGATCTTCACTGCTAATCATTTTAATCGCCACACCTTTTACCGTTTATGCACTCATTTTATTTGCCATAGCAACAAACAATTGTTCAGACCCTCAGGATTAAACAAACCCCCTACCCACGCCCTCCCCCTCCCCCTCCCCCTCCCCCTCCCCCCACTGCCGTGCTGGGACAGAGCACCAGCTTTCATGTTGTTTTCTGAGGGCTGGGGCTGGGGGTTGGGGGTGGGGGCTGGGGGTGAGGGCTGGGGGTTGGGGGCTGGGGGTGGGGGCTGGGGGCTGGGGGTGAGGGTGGGGGGCACCCTCAGTAATTCCCACCAGGAGGGCTCAATGATCCCCCACCCCCCTTAGAGCACAAACTCAGCTCCTACTGAGCATGCTCACAAACTGTCCCTGTGTGTGTGTGTGTGTGTGCGCGCGCGCGCAGTAATTAAGGTTTTTTTTGGGGGGGGGGGGGGGGGGCATTGTAGGGAAAGAGATCATTCATTTATACAAAATATTCACATATAAAAAATACTTTTTTCTTCCATATTCCAGTTTTAACGACTTACTCGACTTATACTCCTCCTTGCTCCTCCCTCTCCCTGCCTACAGGATCACTCCAGTGAAATAAACCCTTCTCTTCCCAGGCAGCGGCACTGGGAGACGTGCATATAAGGCGGAGATGATTTGGCCCATAAAACCAAAAGGCAAAGTAAGAATTCTGATTAAAATGGATAAGTCACATGACCAGTGTCAGACACGCCCACAGAGGGCGGGACCAGCTCTCACACCCTGTGAAACCCTTCCCACATATTACACTCTCTCACACTGAACACATCACACACATCACACACTCACACAACAATACATCACACACACCGCAACATCACACACATCACACACATCACACACTCTCTCACACTGAACACATCACACACTCTCACACAATACATCACACACACCGCAACATCACACACATCACACACTCTCTCACACCACAACACATCACACACGCTCACACACCGCAACACATCACACACTCTCTCAAACTGAACACATCACACACACACTCACATCACACACTCTCTCACACCACAACACATCACACACGCTCACACACCGCAACACATCACACACTCTCTCACACTGAACACATCACACACACACACTCACATCACACACTCTCTCACACTGAACACATCACACACACACACTCACATCACACACTCTCTCAAACTGAACACATCACACACACACACTCACATCACACACTCTCTCAAACTGAACACATCACACACACACTCAAACTGAACACATCACACACACACACACTCACATCACACACTCTCTCAAACTGAACACATGACACACACACTCACATCACACACTCACACACCGAGTCCCAGCACCGAGCACATTACACACATCTGAGACCATTCAGTATCCACTTTAAAATCTACATTTCTCTCCTAAATCACTCAACATCGATCATTTTATACACTCTTTTTTCTAAAAATTATTTTTGGTAAACAGATTAGAATACAGTTCCTAATTTTAAAAAGTAAAAAAACTGACATGGGCTTCCATTTCTCAGACACATGCGTGTGCAAGACTCAACACGTGTGCAAGACTCAACGCGTGTGCAAGACTCAACACGCGTGTGCAAGACTCAACACGCGTGTGCAAGACTCAACACGCGTGCAAGACTCAACACGCGTGTGCAAGACTCAACACGCGTGCAAGACTCAACACGCGTGCAAGACTCAACACGCGTGTTCAAGACTCAACACGCGTGTGCAAGACTCAACACGCGTGTGCAAGACTCAACACGTGTGCAAGACTCAACACGCGTGTGCAAGACGGTGAGTCGTGCGCTCAATACTGAACGGCAGAATGAAGACAGCAGAGGTCGGACCACACTGAGGACTTCCTGCTCTGTTCATCACAAACAGAACTGAAGGCTCAGACAGGAAGCTCAAACAATACCATGACAACAAAGACACCCACCCCCCCCACCCAACAAAAAAAAACAAGTCTACCAGTCAAGCACTGGCCTTTCCACACGTTCCTGAAACATCCCTCTAAACAAACCCCTCTTCCCATGGCAGCGTTCACACGACACAGAGCATTACAATCCCGGGGATTTCTCTCTCTCTTTATTTTTTTAAAATTCAGTTTGATTTGGATTTTTCAAGCTGCTTGCGTTTCTGCTCAACGTGAATACGGATTTTTAAAATACGATAAGTGTTAATCACTATGGTTACAATATCACAGCTTTGCCAACAAGGGGTCCAATTAACTCTAATCACAAATCTGCCTCCGAGAGTGTGTGTGTGTGTAGTGTGGTGCGTGCGTGTGCGTGTGTGTGTGTGTGTGTGTGCTTGCATGTCTCTCATTTCAGTTCTGTTTTATTTCAAAGAAGTTAAGAAGACAGAAAGAGTACTGTTAGGCAAGTCTTGAGACATAAGAAAATAAAAAAGACAGAAAATAAAATAAAATAAAAAACCAAACCCCCTCCCACCCAACCCAAAAACAGAAAACCTAAAAGCGTGGGGGTGTTCATCTCCCAATCACCAGGGGAGACCCGATCAACAGTTCCACAGTCAGGGGTCACCAGGTACCCCCCCAAACTCCCAACGCCCCCGCCACTCCCAACACCCCATCGCCCCACTCCGGCTCAGTTCCGGGAAGCCCAGTGCATTATGGGGGCACGTACGGCGGGGGGGACCTGTAGGGGGTCATGTTCTTGGGGCGCGAGCCCTTCCCCTCCAGCGGGGTGAGAAAGGGCGGGGGGGGCTGGTAGGGGGGCGCATTGGGGTCCTCGTCCCGCAGCCCGGAGTATTCCCCCAGCAGCCCCTGGTTGAGGGGCGTGGTCTCTGGGCTGGCGGCGCTGGGGTACTCGGGCGGGGGCAGGGGGGGCTTCTCCTCCTGCAGGATGAGGGGCACGCTGGAGGAGGGGGGCGCTTTGGGGTCGTCCAGCTCGTCGGCGAAGATGATGGGCACGCCCTTCTTGATGAAGGTGGCCTGGTCCTCCACCGTCAGCTTGCCCCGCCTCTTCTTGCGGTAGCAGATCATGGCGATGACGCCCGCGATCAGCAAGATGGCCGCCACCACCACGGCGGGGATGACCGTGTGCAGGTACACGTCGTCGGCGCTCTGGCGGCCGGGCGCGGCCGAGGGCGTGGGGGGGGGCGGCGGGGGCGGGGGAGCCAGGTCGGCCGGCGGGACGAAGGAGAAGCTGCGGCAGCTCCCGGCGCCGCTCACGCGCACGTCCATGGGGCGGAAGTCGGGCTCCATGGCGTTGGCGAAGGCGGCGGTGGGCCGGCCGCTGGGGTCGGCCAGGCGGCGGCTCAGGCTCAGGGCCTGCTCCCGGGGGCACGGGCTGGCCGGCAGGCTGCTGTTGGTCCACTCCACCAGGATGGAGCCGCGGCTGATGTTGCGCAGCGACAGGGCGCTGCAGTTCCGGTCGCCCAGCGCCAGCGCCAGCTTCTTCACCAGCGCGATCTTCCGCTGCACGTTGGCGGTGACGGTCAGCGGGTCGCCCTGGAAACGGGCGGCGAACAGCACGGGGGCGTGGTCGGCGGAGGGGTGTCGGCGGACGCGCACCTCGAAGGCGTCGCTGGCGCTGCGCCCGCCCTTGTCCGTGGCCTGCAGGAAGCACTCGTGCGTGCCCTCGTGCCGAGGCTCCGGCAGCCCGAACAGCAGCTGGCTGCTGCTGTTAAACTGGATCCAGGACCCCTCCGCCCCGGCCCCGCCCCCGGCCCCGCCCCCATCCCCGCCCGCATCCCCGCCCACGCCCCCCGCCCCCTCGCCCTCCCCGCCCTGCTTCAGTCGCAGAGTCAGGCGCAGGTGGTCCGTGGGGCCGTCCTCCCGGTCGTAGAAGGTGTCGGACGGGATCTTCACCTCGAAGTAGCTGCCCACCCACACGCTCACCTGGTCGATGGGGTTGCGCAGGTCCGGCTTCTGGTTCTGACCCGGGACCGGGGGCGTGGCCGTGCGCTTGGGCGGTCGGGGGGTGGTGCTCTTGGGCTCCCGGCCCGCGGGGGGGGGCGGGGTGGAGGTCTTGGGCTTGCGGGGCTTCTTGGTGGGGCTGGTTTTGGGCCTGCGGGTGGTGGAGGGGGGGGTCGGGGAGGCGGTGGCCTCCACGTAGACGGGGCGGGTGGCGGTGGGCTGGACGGGGGGGGTGCTGGTGGAGTCCAGCACGCGCGTGGGCTGGGGGGGGCCCAGCGTGGGGGTGTGGGCCACAGGGGCCGGCAGGCGGATGGTGGGCTTCATGGGCAGCGGGACAGGCTCGCGCGCGGGGGTGGCGGTGTGCTCGGTGCTGGGCGCGATGTGGGGCGAGGTGGGGGTGGGCACGATGCGCAGGGGGGGCTCAGGGTGGGCGCTGGGCGGGAGCAGGGAGGGCAGCGGGGTGGGGGTGTTGTACAGCTGCCGCCGTGCCCGCTTGGCGGCGTGGGGCTTCTTGTTGGCGATGTGCCAGCCCACCACGGGGTGGCCCAGCACGGCCGACATGGCGCCCTCCTTGGCGGGACGCTGCACCCCGCTGAGGTCGGGCACCTGGCCCGGCTCCAGCGCGCACCCCAGCCGCCAGGACAGCAGCGCCCCGGTCTCCACCACCTTCTTGGCGTTGCCGGGGCCGGCCATGAAGGCGGACATGTCGAAGAGGCGGTTGTTGACGACGGGCTGCAGGCGCATGCGCTGCAGCGGGACGGCGGAGAAGCGCTGCATGCGTCGCATTAGCTCCACGCGCTGCAGCGCGCTCAGCTTGGTCAGGTCCGCGTCCAGGATCACCGTCAGCACCGTCACCGGCTCCTCCCCGCTGCACCAGAAGGGCGGGGCCTCCGCAGCGGGGGCGGGGCCGTCCGCGTGCTCCTCGGGGTGCACCTCGATGGAGAACACGTCAGGGCTGGGGTGCGCCGGGGACCCATCGCCATCGGCAACAGAGATGGAGATGTAGTGGTTCCCCCGGTCGGCCTCTAGAGGGAGCCCCTGCAGGACCCCACTCGCAGGGTCCCAGTGCAGCCAGGAGGGCAGAGAGCCCTTTCCTGCTTCAGTCACCTACACAAGGAACAAGCACTGGGTCAGCAGAACCACTACCCCACAGCAAACACAACTCATACAAGACCCCTACACCACAGCATACACACACAGAACTCACAAAGAACAACTAAACCACATCACACAGAAGCACTAAATTAAAAACAGTGGGAAAAGGTGTTTTACCCAGATCAGGATATGTATATGTACACACAGAGCTGCATTTCATAAGAACAGTAGAGTCTCACATGATCTACAAGACGTTCGGATCCAGTGGCACTCATCGTCACAGTAACGACCGTAAACAAAGCACGTGGCACGTCACATGCAGGGCTTGAACATTCCACACCCCGTGTAGACGGAACATACAACACGCGTGAAATGCTGATGCCAGTGAGGAATCAGACACTAACAGGGGCACAACGGGTGGGGAACAGAACCAGAATCCGCTAGGTTGCAGGTTTTCAAGTGGGGCACTGCCATTATAGCCTTGAACAAGGCACTTAACCTGGATCGCTAGAGAAAATATCCAGCACGTATAACCCAAGTGAAAGCGCATCAACGTGTTTGATGAAGGAAGAAAAATTAAAACCATGACAAAAGACAAAAACAAGGCCTGCCATGCAAGATTAGCTATTCCCCTTCGCTAAACAAAAACCAAACTTAAAACGTTTTCTGTCATCCCTTTTTCACACGTTTATTACCACGCAAGATTACTATTATACGTACCAGGCAAGCTTGGAATAAACTATATTTGCTCAAATAAGAACTATGTGGGGTCACTTACCGATATCTTGGTACCGATAGTGATTATTTTCATATTAAGGCCAGGTAATACTGGTCTAAACACGGTCTCACTAAACGCAGCACTGAACACTGTTACACTGAACACAGTGGTGTTTGGCTTAGCTGAGCGCAGTGTTGTGTGGTTTACAGGAGCTGAACACCGTGTCCTGTGGTTTAGCTGAACACTGTGCCCAGTGGCTTAGCTGAACACCGTGTCCTGTGGTTTAGCTGAACACTGTGCCCAGTGGCTTAGCTGAACACCGTGTCCTGTGGTTTAGCTGAACACTGTGCCCAGTGGCTTAGCTGAACACCGTGTCCTGTGGTTTAGCTGAACACTGTGCCCAGTGGCTTAGCTGAACACGCTGTCCCTCTGGCTCTGCACTTGTGCAGACGCATCACACTCCCGCCATTGCCGCCGCTGTGACGCGCGGAGCGCAGCAGGGCAGCTTAGCGACGGTCTCCGCAGGGCAGCTTAGCGACCGTCTCCGCAGGGCAGCTTAGCGACCGTCTCCGCAGGGCAGCTTAGCGACCGTCTCCGCAGGGCAGCTTAGCGACCGTCTCCGCAGGGCAGCTTAGCGACCGTCTCCGCAGGGCAGCTTAGCGACCGTCTCCGGGGGTGACAGCAGCATCATCAGCCGTCCCATCGGAGCATCATCCCCCCCCCCCTTCTGACCACGATCTTCCCACAACAACGGCCCAGCGCCACCCCTCACGACTCAAAACCAGCGCCTAGCAACACATCAACGCCGCCTGCCACTCCACGATCGATCAGGACTTGAATTCCTGTGGATGTTTGTTTTGTGTTCTGTGTTGTAAGGCTCAGTGCCTTATATTGCTTATAGCCCATACACTTCAGTTTGTAATACACATTTATTTATAATATACATATCCTTCATAAAACTAAACACATATAGTTTATCTAATATAAGCAACATGATCCATCACAACAATATACTGAGTAAATCAGTACATTAAACTACAGTAACCAGTAGACATCGAGTGTGCTGGTATAAAGTTACTGTGTTCATCGGTCACTGCAAAATACAACAAAATACCCTGTGGATTATGAGGACACTGAGCGGGGAGGTGGTGGTGATGGGGACACTGTGAGTGAGGAGGTGGTGATGGGGACACTGAGCAGGGAGGTGGTGGTGATGGGGACACTGAGTGAGGTGGTGATGGGGACACGGAGCAGGGAGGTGGTGGTGATGGGGACACTGTGAGTGAGGAGGTGGTGATGGGGACACTGAGTGAGGTGGTGGTGGGGACACTGAGTGAGGTGGTGGTGATGGAGACATTGTGAGTGAGGTGGTGATGGGGACACTCTGAGGAGGTGGTGGTGATGGGGACAGAGTGAGGTGGTGGTGATGGGGATACTGTGAGTGAGGAGGTGGTGATGGGGACACTGTGGGTGAGGAGGTGTTGATGGGGACACTGAGGAGGAGGTGGTGATGGGGACACTGTGAGGAGGTGGTGGTGATGGGGACACTGTGAGGAGGTGGTGGTGATGGGGACACTGAGTGAGGTGGTGGTGATGTGGACACTGTGAGGAGGTGGTGGTGATGGGGACACTGAGTGAGGTGGTGGTGATGGGGATACTGTGAGTGAGGAGGTGACAGCAGCTCCAGTGCATACAGAGCCTTTCAGCTAGTGGAACAGAGTGGAGAAACAGAGTCACTGGGGCTCCGTATGACAGTGTACCTTGGGCAGGATTCAGTGCATCCCACCACATGAGCAAAAGCAGCGAAAACAGCCGCGTCCTCAGCTTCCCAGTGCAATCAGCACGAGATGTTCATTTTGCCTTTATTAATTCATTCCTGGCCAATTAATAATTTAGCACAAACATTCCCTTGATAGATCATTAACTGCTTAACATGAGGAACGTACTGCTGGGGTCTGCCACTACCCCCCCACCCCAAACCCCCCGCAGTTCACACCCCCAACTGCCCAATCCAAACCCCCCCACCGCCTAACTCAACCCCACAGCAACCCAAACCCCCATCCCCCAAATCAAAGCACCCAACCCAAACCCCCACCCACCCCCTAGTTCTCTTCTTTCTTCATCTGCGCTTTCTTCTTGAAACTAGCAGTAGGCTGTGATGCTTCTGACGCCAGGGCAACCGCATCAGGACCACTGCTGAGCGGCATTCTCACACCTCTTCCCTTCTGAAGGACCCCTGCTATGGTGACATCACTGCTGTTTGGCTCGCTCACACGTGCACGCAGCCCATTCCTGTGGTCAAGCAGTCGCAGCGAATGCTGAATTTAATCTCTCTCATACTCTGACATGCCAGCACTATCTGAGGCCCTGATTATTTCACCAAGCAGAACTGCCACAGAGATTCTTATTATTCTTATTAAAACAGGAATCCAAAACCAGACCAGCCCCCATTTCCCCCTTCAAGGCAGAGCGTGTATGACCTCATAAACACGAGCAGCGACATCATACACTCCCAGAACCGACCGCCTGTGTCCACCTGCTGTAAATCGCACAGCTAAAGGCAGCAGCACAGACAGAAAGGTAAGAAATGAAGACAAAGAGAAGGCTGAAATACAGGAAGTGTAGAGAGCTCCAGACAGTGTGACACACAGAACTACAGAGCAGCTCACTGGACATCTACAGGCAGCACACTTACTTTAGAGATGAGAACTACATCTACCAGCATGCCCCTGTCCTATAAAAAAAATCCAGAAGAACAATATGTTCCCTCCAGTGGGAGGGAACAAAACCTCAGGACGGAGGGGACATAAGACTCTGCTAAACACACACTGAGGCTGTGCTGATCTCACACACACACACACACACACACACACACACACACACGGACACGGACACACATAAACAGATGCAAGCACACATGCACACACACACAGAAACACAGACAGAAACACAGACAGACAGACAGACAGACAGACACACACAGCCGAGGGCAGCTGGTAACACGTGGGACCCCAGCATACTCCTTGGGGGGTCACATTTAGGATACATGGTCGACTTCAACCCGCCTACCACAACTCCAGCACACCAGAGGCCCAACCCCACCCCATGCCACCCCACCCCGTCCAGCCCCTCCCCATCCAGCCCTGCCCAGTTGCCATTGAGCATTGCAAGCTTAGGTTTAGGATAATTAATAATTTAATTAAATAATACTGAAATCTGGCACTGGGTGGGCAGTAGTGCTGCTAGTATGCATTCCTCCCCTCCAATCAGGGACTGACTTACACCTGGCGCAGCAGGTGAGTGTGAGCTCCGGCCAATCAGTGACGTCACAGAACTACAAACAGAAAAGCAGCAGCACTACTGACCCTGAGGGCCAGATTGGAATGGCCCTGTTCTACACTGTGTAACAATTAACTGAACAATGAATCAATCCTGACTAATCACCTTCAGCGTAGCTAACTCGAATGAGGTGAATGTTTCCCAAAAGCACACATTGATACTTCAAACCATGAATCAATAGCCAATTAACAGCTCAATCAAAGATAATTAATGAAGGCCTGAGCAGGGACAGGGCTGTGGGGGAGGGAGATGGGACTGAGCTTCAAATGCTTCCCATCAACTCACATTCACACCCACAGCTCCACTCAGATCAGGGTGTGTGTCCTGCCTCCCACTGCTGGGGTACCAAACAAGGGGGGGAGGGGGATCTTAAGGGGGGTGACGGAGAGCGCTACACACCTCTACACAGCACTGAGCTCCACAGGCCACGCCCACTCACCCACACCTGCAGGCCACGCCCACTCACCCACACCTGCAGGCCACACCCACTCACCCACACCTGCAGGCCACACCCACACACCCACACCTGCAGGCCACGCCCACTCACCCACACCTGTCACTCACCTTCAGCGTGCTGCCGCCGGTGGGTGTCTCCATCGGCACCTTCAGCTGGAACACCTGACCCACCACCGCCGAGGAGTCTGGGATACCGGCGGGCGGGGCCGTCCCCATCAGAGCCGCCGCCTCCTGGACGTCCGCAAGCATGGAAGAGTGCATGGAGGCCTCCAGCAGTGGCCCCCCCTCCGCCCGCCCCCCCCGCACCGCCACCGCGGCCGCCAGCAGCCCCAGCAGCAGCACGCCGGCCCCGCCCCGCCCCCCCGCACTCCCTCTCCGCCGGTCCGCCGCCATCGCGCACTCTCCCTCTCAGGACACGCACCGCAGGACCAGCATGCACCTCTCCCGCCAAGGATCCTGGGTCAGCGTTAGTCCCTCCTCGTCCTCTTCCTCCTGCTCTCTCTCTCTCTCTCTCTCTCTCTGTTCAGCGCGTTCCTCAGCAGAGCAGAAGCTCCATCCTCAGCTGCTCTCCAGTCTGAAATAAAAAAGAAGAGTCATTATAATATAACCCAACCAGCTCACACTATAACCCAACCAGCTCATACTATAACCTAATCAGATCATACTATAACCCAACCAGCTCACACTATAACCCAACCATATCATACTATAACCCAACCAGCTCATAATGTAACCCAACCAGCTCATACAAAAACCCAACCAGCTCATATAATGACCAAACAGGCTCATACAATAACACAACGAGCTCATACAATAACCCAACCAGCTCATACTATAACCCAACCAGCTCATAATATAACCCAACCAGCTTACACTATAACCCAACCAGATCATACTAGAACCCAACCAGCTCATACAATAACCCACCCAGCTTGTACAATAACCCAACCAACTCATACAATAACCCAACCAGCTTGTACAACATTAGCCAGCATTAGCCACCATCAGTGCTAGCCAGGATTAGCCAGCACTGACCAGCATTAGCCACTGTCAGTGCTAGACAGCATTAGCCACCGTCAGTGCTAGCCAGGATTAGCCAGCACTGACCAACATTAGCCACCGCCAGTGCTAGCCAGGATTAGCCAGCACTGACAAGTTACTCAGCACAAGCCACTGTTAGCCAGCACTAGTGCGCATTAGCCAGCACTATGCAGAAATAGCCAGCGCTAGTGCGCATTAGCCAGCACTATGCAGAAATAGCCAGCGCTAGTGCGCATTAGCCAGCACTATGCAGAAATAGCCAGCGCTAGTGCGCATTAGCCAGCACTATGCAGAAATAGCCAGCGCTAGCAAAAATCACCACACAGAAGCGCTACAACAGCCTTCTCTTTCACTTTATATCGAATATGGCAGCATTACCTCCAAGCGCCGCACTTTCAATTACTTTAATTACACCCGAGAGGTCGGGTCCTGATTCTGACAGAGATCACAGATCTGCACTTCAACTTTCAAACCAATTTCTTTTCCAGTTAGAAGTTAATTAGAGAATGCAAAGTCCAGAGGTGTAGCTGCTCAATGAGATGCAAATGTGTAAATGAAGAGGAAGCAGCTGCTGAAAGCTACACTAGCACAGCTAGCACAGCTAGCTCGCTCATGCTCACCACTTGCGGGAAAAAAAGAAAAAGTTTCAGGACACTCTACAGGTGTCTTTACAGCAAATACAGGTTATTTCCCACAGAACCTCGCCCTCATTTGGGATAAACAGGCAGCTGCTATAGATAAGCAGTACTGTTCCCGTCACTGTTAAGATGATGGGGGGGGGGGGGGGGGGTAACTCCAGGTTCATGGATCTCATGATGTGCAGTCTGTGAGCCAATCACAGCAGACACTCCAGACGGCACTGGCAGTCTGAGATCAGCCAGCGACAGACAACAGCCTATTGCTCAGCCCACTCAGGGCTCTCTCAGCGCTAACGCTCAGCCCATTCAGGGCTCTCTCTCTCAGCACTAACGCTCAGCCCATTCAGGGCTCTCTCTCTCAGTGCTAACGCTCAGCCCACTCAGGGCTCTCTCTCTCAGCGCTAAGGCTCAGCCCATTCAGGGCTCTCTCTCAGCGCTAACGCTCAGCCCACTCAGGGCTCTCTCTCAGCGCTAACGCTCAGCCCACTCAGGGCTCTCTCTCAGCGCTAACGCTCAGCCCACTCAGGGCTCTCTCTCTCAGCGCTAAGGCTCAGCCCACTCAGGGCTCTCTCTCTCTCAGCGCTAACGCTCAGCCCACTCAGGGCTCTCTCTCAGCGCTAACGCTCAGCCCACTCAGGGCTCTCTCTCTCAGCGCTAAGGCTCAGCCCACTCAGGGCTCTCTCTCTCTCAGCGCTAACGCTCAGCCCATTCAGGGCTCTCTCTCTCAGCGCTAACGCTCAGCCCACTCAGGGCTCTCTCTCTCAGCGCTAACGCTCAGCCCATTCAGGGCTCTCTCTCTCAGCGCTAACGCTCAGCCCATTCAGGGCTCTCTCTCAGCGCTAAGGCTCAGCCCACTCAGGGCTCTCTCTCAGCGCTAACGCTCAGCCCATTCAGGGCTCTCTCTCAGCGCTAACGCTCAGCCCACTCAGGGCTCTCTCTCTCAGCGCTAACGCTCAGCCCATTCAGGGCTCTCTCTCAGCGCTAACGCTCAGCCCACTCAGGGCTTTCTCTCAGCGCTAACGCTCAGCCCACTCAGGGCTCTCTCTCTCAGCGCTAAGGCTCAGCCCACTCAGGGCTCTCTCTCTCTCAGCGCTAACGCTCAGCCCACTCAGGGCTCTCTCTCTCAGCGCTAACGCTCAGCCCATTCAGGGCTCTCTCTCTCAGCGCTAACGCTCAGCCCATTCAGGGCTCTCTCTCAGCGCTAAGGCTCAGCCCACTCAGGGCTCTCTCTCAGCGCTAACGCTCAGCCCATTCAGGGCTCTCTCTCAGCGCTAACGCTCAGCCCATTCAGGGCTCTCTCTCAGCGCTAACGCTCAGCCCATTCAGGGCTCTCTCTCAGCGCTAACGCTCAGCCCATTCAGGGCTCTCTCTCTCAGCGCTAACGCTCAGCCCACTCAGGGCTCTCTCTCAGCGCTAAGGCTCAGCCCATTCAGGGCTCTCTCTCTCAGCGCTAATGCTCAGCCCACTCAGGGCTCTCTCTCTCAGCGCTAACGCTCAGCCCACTCAGGGCTCTCTCTCTCAGCGCTAACGCTCAGCCCATTCAGGGCTCTCTCTCAGCGCTGGGGTACACAGCACCGCGGGGCTCAGCTCAGAAATGTGCATATAAACACATCTAACTGCCGAGTGTCTGTGTGACCAGCGCCCCGCCTCCATGAGATCCCTCCATCTCCATCCCTCCTTCTCCATCTCCCTCTCTCCATCCCTTTGTTTCCATCCTTCCGTCTCCATCCCCCACTCTCCATCCCTCCATCTTCATCTCTCCAACTCCATCCCCCACTCTCATTCCTCCATCTATATCCCCCACTCTCCATCCCTCCATCTTCATCCCTGACTCCATCCCCCACTCTCCATCCCTTTGTTTCCATCCTTCCGACTCCATCCCCCACTCTCCATCCCTCCATCTATATCCCCCACTCTCCATCCCTCATCTTCATCCCTCGGACTCCATCCCCCACTCTCATCCCTCCATCTCCATCCCCCACTCTCCATCCTTCCGACTCCATCTCCCACTCTCCATCCCTCAATCTCCATTCCTCCATCTCCATCTCCCATTCTCCATCCCTCCATCACATCCCTCACTCTCCATCCCTCCATCTCCCACTCTTCATCCCTCACTCTCTCAGGTCTCCCCTGATCAGAACAGAGCAAAGGGGCAGGCTGAACACCCCTCAAAAAACACTCCGTTTCAGATGCGTCAGTCACCTCAGTCTCACTGTGAGCCATGGGAGTGCCCCTGATTTCCTGATTTCCTCAAACAGAGGCTTGCTTCCTGTACTAAAGACAGTGTAATTACATCACTGCGGTGCAGGAAAACGGGGGGTGGGGTGGGGTGAGAGGAGAATATAATTACCCCACCCCCCGCCCGCACATATTCTGCACACAATGAATACACTTCACTAAAATTAGAAACGCAGCTCTTTTTAAAACTCTGCAGGGCACTGATTAAGGGGGTTGTGCTCCCCAGCCTGACGCCCCCAGGTTTGCATGCAGATGGGAGTGTGAGTCAGGGTCCCCCCCTCCTCTCCCACCCCCGCCGGGGGCCACACTGTAAGCTTTATAAAGCACAGTGACTCACCCCCGTCAGCACAGAGACTTACCCTCAGAGGCATCAATGCAACAGCTTTCAAAAAGCACACACGAGTGTTAATGCGCGCGCACACACACACACACGCGCGCACATGCTCACTCACACACACTTACATACACGCACTCACACAAAAGCCCACCGGTGTACAAACATGCAAACACACAGGCACACAACATCATAAACAGACTTGCGGAGATTTAAACATCACCACAGGGCTTACTTCATAAAAACCACAGGCCCAGTTCCCACAGGACGGCACAGTTACTGACACACAGGCCCACAGGACGGCACAGTTACTGACACACAGGTCCACAGGACGGGACAGTTACTGACACACAGGCACAGTTACTGACGGACAGGCGCACAGCTTCACACAGTTACTGACACACGGGCCCACAGCTTCACACAGTTAGACGCACAGGCCCACAGCTTCACACAGTTACTGGCGCACAGGTGCACAGCTTCACACAGTTACTGACGCACAGGCCCACAGCTTAACACAGTTACTGACGTACAGGCCCACAGCTTCACACAGTTACAGACACACAGGCCCACAGCTTCACACAGTTACAGACGCACAGGCCCACAGCTTCACACAGTTACAGACGCACAGGCCCACAGCTTCACACAGTTACTGAAGGCCAGCCTGTTCTCCACTGACTCTCTCAACAAGAGCTACAGTAAGGGCCAAAATAAAAGCCATTGCTCACAAAGCCACTATTTTTAACAGCACGGGTCAACCTCAGCAGTGTCCTTCAGCACAGCCGTACGCTGCCTGGGAGAGAAATACGGATTCCATTTCCTACAGGCTGCTACAGGCGTGTTCATTTCACATACAATGAAGCATGAGAGCACAGGTCCCAGGCAAGGACGCAGATCTCCCTGCAGCTGCGTAGGGGACAAAAACAAGACATTTTCTTTAGGATTTAATGAGCGGGGACACTGACAGTATCAACCAGTACAACATGATAACACTGGGGGAAATAATTGATGTCCCCCAAGTTCCTCCCAGGATCCAGGTACATGGTCCCAGGGGCACAGAGGATGTTGGTGTGCATGCGTAGCAGCAAGGCGGGGCTGTAGTTCTGCTTCCTGAACTCCAAGAGGGGCAGAGCCATGATGTCTTATAGCTCTATTGATGTGACTGGTTGATACTAGTGATTGACAGAATATGATGACTCTCCTGTAGTCCTGGGGAACAGGACAGGACCTGCATTCTTATTGGCTAAGGTTTTACCAGGGAAACGCCTAAACTGCTAGAGGTCATGTCTGTCAGTCTATCAGCGGAACACACAGTAATGAAGAATTACCACAACTCGCGCAGAAGAGAGGGCGTGTCCCCATGTCCCCAGCCCTGTAAAAAACAGAAACTACAGGGCGAAACTGACCAACCTCTCTCTGTATCCTGCCTCCACTGTAAATCTCTGTGCCTCTACTGTAAATCTCTGTGTCTACTATAAATCTCTGTGCATCTACTGTAAATCTCTGAGCCTCTACTGTAAATCTCTGCGTCTACTATAAATCTCTGTGCATCTACTGTAAACCTGTGCCTCTACTATGAATCTCTGAGCCTCTACTGTAAACCTGTGCCTCTAATGAGGCTGTCACCATCAAATTTAGTTTGAATTTAACGGTCTGATATTGTTATGAATTTGAATGTATTTGAACACCATTTGCATAAATATGTATATTGTATGGTACAATATGTAAAACACGCAGTGACACAGACACACACAGGCCTAAGTGTTATCATCCACAAGGGTGTATTACAATAGGACACAAACAACATTGTTCAAAATATAATGTTTTTTAGTTATAAATTATGCAGCAGTAGGTCTATACTCAGCGCAGCTCATGGAACAGGGAAACGATCTTACTAATGAAAGTGAGCAAGGGCCTGGTGATGAATAAAAGTAAAGACTGTCCCAGGGATGTAACGGGCCGTGGCCCGGCCTAATGGCCCTCAAGCGCTGCCATTGGCCTGTTTGTTTTCCTTTCTGTGATGCGATTGGACGTTACGTTAGAGAACCACCCACCGCACGCGAGCTCTGAAGCTGAGCTGCATTCATGGACAAGATTGAGCAGGGCCTAAAGCTGAGATCTGAATTCTCAACTTTTTTTTTTTTTTTTTTTTTTGGGAAATGAGGAACTGCTTCTTTCACACAATTCACTCATTTTGATTGTGAAGCTTTCTGTCATGGGAGTTTTTATATGGTCATTTCCAAAGCAAATGATTTAGTTTTGAGAACATGTAGTTAGAACATGTCCTTCATTAACACTAATTAACTCGTTAACTTAATTCCATTAAGGCTACTGCTCACACCTCAACTCCCAATGATGTGTGAAGGATCTGGAGCCCATAAAACGTTCAGTATCTCACAGGAAACAGAATGGATGAGATTAAGCGGTGATAGCGTAACCCTGGCGGTGATGTGGGGTTTACCAGGTGGGGCGCCATGTTGGATGAGATTAAGCAGTGATGTGGGGTTTACCAGGTGGGGCGCCATGTTGGCGGAAGAGTCCGCTCAGCAGCGGCGGGATTTAGCGGCGATTTAACGAGGCACCGCGGCTGAACTGAACACACACACACACACACACACACACACACACACTCTACATACACTACATACACACACACACACACACAAACACACTACACACACTACATATACACACACACACACACACACACACACACACACACTCTACATACACTACATACACACACACACACACACACAAACACACTACACACACTACATATACACACACACACACACACACACGCACACTACATACACACACTACACACACACACACACTACATACACTACACACACACACACACACACACACACACACACACACTACATGCACACACACTACATACACTACATACACACACACACTACATAAACACGCACACTACACACACTACATACACACGCACACTACATACGCTACATACACACGCACACTACACACACTACATAAACACGCACACTACACACACTACATACACACTACACACACACATACACATACACTACATACACACGCACACACACTACATACACACGCACACAAACACACTACACAAACACGCACACTACACACACTACACAAACACGCACACTACACACACTACACACACACACACACACACACACACACACACACACACACACTACCTACACACGCACACTACACACGCACACACACACTACCTACACACGCACACTACATACACATGCACACTACATGCACACACACACTACCTACACACGCACACTACATACACATGCACACTACATACACATGCACACTACATGCACACACACACTACCTACACACGCACACACTACCTACACACGCACACACTACCTACACACGCACACACACACACACACACACACACGCACACTACATACACACACACTACACACACACACACACACACGCACACTACATGCACACACACACTGCATACACACGCACACTACCTGCACACGCACTACATGCACACACACACTGCATACACACGCACACTACATACACACACACACTACACACACACACACACACACACACACACACTACATACACACGCACACTACCTACACACGCACACTACATACACGCACACACACAACATGCACACACACACTACATACACACGCACACTACCTACACACGCACACTACATACACGCACACACACAACATGCACACACACACTACATACACACATACACTACATAGACACACACTACATGCACACGCACACTACACACACACACACACACTACATACACACGCAAACGCACACACACACAAACGCGCACACACGCAAACGCGCACACACGCAAATGCGCACACACGCAAATGCGCACACTGATTTTGGTTTGATGTCCTCCATTTTGTTCAATGTTAGAGGAAAATATTCTCCAGCAGCCCCCCCAGAATTGTGACCTTTAATAAATGCACTTTATTTAGATAGCAGAGCTCAAAGCCCCACCCTCTCAACACCATGAGGCCTGCTGCAGGAGCCACACCCACAGATCAATAAGACAGACAGAAACACGGCAAGACCAGTAGTATTTACACTGATCTAACCTCAGCGCACAGATTAGAGGTGACATTCAATTACACACTGATCTCACACACACACTGCACTGATCTCTCACACACACTGCACTGATCACACACACACACACACACACACACACACACACACACACACACACACACGACACTAAACCTGCAAGAGCAAGAGAGAGAGAATGAGAGAGAGAGACAGCAAAAACATCTTCAGGAAGAACACAGAACAAAAACCGCAGCTACCCCATTTCCTGTCGTTTCATCTCACAGCATCTACAGGTCAAAGGTGGGCATGCTCACTCAGCCCTTCTGATACAGGCATGCTCAGTGAGCCCGTGTGCTCTGGGCGTGCTCAGTGAGCTCGAATGATCTGGGCATGCTCAGTGAGCATGTATGATCTGAGCATGCTCAGTGAGCCCCTCTGATCTGGGCATGCTCAGCGAGCCCGTGTGCTCTGGGGGTGCTCAGTGAGCCCGTGTGATCTGGGCATGCTCAGTGAGCCCGTGTATGACCTGGGCGTGCCCAGTGAGCCCGTGTATGACCTGGGCGTGCCCAGTGAGCCCGTGTATGACCTGGGCATGCCCAGTGAGCCCGTGTATGACCTGGGCATGCCCAGTGAGCCCGTGTGCTCTGGGGGTGCTCAGTAAGCCCGTGTATGACCTGGGCATGCCCAGTGAGCCCGTGTATGACCTGGGCATGCCCAGTGAGCCCGTGTATGACCTGGGCATGCCCAGTGAGCCCGTGTATGACCTGGGCATGCCCAGTGAGCATGTATGATCTGAGCATGCTCAGTAAGCCCATCTGATCTGGGCATGCCCAGTGAGCCTGTGCATGATCTAACAGGAGGCCTGGTAAAGTCAATTTTAAAAAGTCTGTAAAATTCTTTTTTTTTTTTCTTTTTTAAATGCTAATGCATGAGGGTCTTTTCAAAGAAATGCTAATTAGTGAGGGTCTCTAATGTAACACTAATGAGCGAGGGTCTTGCTAAATAAACGCCAATCATTAAGAGGCCTGTTAAATAAATGCTAATTAGTACGGGTCTTCTTTAAATAAACGCTAATTACTGAGGGGTTTTAAAAAAAATAAATGCCCATTAGTGAGGGCTTAAAAAAAAAAAAAAAAAAAAAGCTTTCAGCAGTGACATGTTTCAGGCCCGCTGTTCAGGTGCTTTTCCAGGCAGAAGCCCATTTAAGTCCCTGTGCGTTTCTGTGGTCATTTATTACACACATTATGAGCTGACAGCCCAGACCTCACCCCACACTGGAGAGGGGCTGAACAAACTCACACAGGCAGATCGGAAAAAAGACCATGTGCCATGTTACCGAACCGGGAGCAGGCCGAACCGGAACCAGGCCAAACCGGGAGCAGGCAGAATCAGAACCAGGCCGAACCAGAACCAGGCCAAACCGGGAGCAGGCCGAACCGGGAGCAGGCCGAACCGGGAGCAGGCCGAACCGGAACCAGGCCAAACCGGGAGCAGGCCGAATCAGAACCAGGCCGAACTGGAACCAGGCCAAACCAGGAGCAGGCCAAACCGGGAGCAGGCCGAACCGGAACCAGGCCAAACCGGGAGCAGGCCGAACCAGAACCAGGCCAAACCGGGAGCAGGCCGAACCAGAACCAGGCCAAACCGGGAGCAGGCCGAACCAGAACCAGGCCGAACAGTGAGCAGGCCGAACCGGAACCAGGCCGAACCGAAACCAGGCCAAACCGGGAGCAGGCCGAACCGGAACCAGGCCAAACTGAGACCAGGCCGACCCGGAACCAGGCCACACAGAGACCAGGCCGAACCGGAACCAGGCCACACAGTGAGCAGGCCAAACCGGAACCAGGCCGAACCGGGAGCAGGCCGAACCGGAACCAGGCCAAACCGGAACCAGGCCGAACCGGAACCAGGCCGAACCGGAACCAGGCCGAACCGGAACCAGGCCGCACAGCGAGCAGGCCAAACCGGGAGCAGTTACAAATCGAGCCCACACACTCTGCATTACACTCACACAGGACAGAAGCGGCTTTAAAATTTCAGCCTTGCGATGATGGGGGGGGGGGGGGGGGAGGGGGCCAGCTTGGGAGCAGCTGGCTATGGACTTCAGCCTCAGAACACCCATATCACATGATCAGATTAATTACTGTTTAACACACACAAATAAAATACACCAGTAAATGAGTAATGCAACTCCCACTGTAGCGATATATTTCTGCTGTATTCACACGTGCAATCACTACCAGACAGGTAGTCTCTGATTCTGTGCAGCAGGGTGGGGTAACAGTCAGGGAGCTGGGCAGCAGGGTGGGGTAATGGTCAGAGGGGTGGGCAGCAGGGTGGGGTAATGGTCAGGGAGTTGGGCAGCAGGGTGGGGTAATGGTCAGGGAGTTGGGCAGCAGGGTGGGGTAATGGTCAGGGAGCTGGGCAGCAGGGTGGGGTAATGGTCAGGGAGCTGGGCAGCAGGGTGGGGTAATGGTCAGGGAGCTGGGCAGCAGGGTGGGGTAATGGTCAGAGAGTTGGGCAGCAGGGTGGGGTAATGGTCAGGGAGCTGGGCAGCAAGGTGGGGTAATGGTCAGGGTGGGGTAATGGTCAGGCGGTTAGGCAGCAGGGTGGGGTAATGGTCAGGGAGCTGGGCAGCAGGGTGGGGTAATGGTCAGGGAGCTGGGCAGCAGGGTGGGGTAATGGTCAGGGAGCTGGGCTCGTAACCTAATGGCTAAAGGTTTGATTCCCAGCTTTCTCTGCCGATATACACAAGGTGCTGAACCTGAATAGCTCCAGTAAAATAACCCAGATCATCTACCAATGCGTTTGCCAAGTAAGAAATTAGAAAGTTGTGTAAGTTGCTCAAGACAGGAGCGTCTGCTAAATGCCTGAAATGTAAATGTAATGGGACAATAAAAAAGTTTTTTTAAACACACAAACGACAGAATCATTTTTGTTGGCAGAGTCGAATAAACGATAAAATCATAACCTACTGTCTCAAATTAATTACTTGATAAATAGCCTCGTTTCAAAAATTGTTTTATAAAAACCAGTTCCACACTCCTGGTCGTGCTGTAATAGGCTGACTGTATATCAGCTGGGCTGAGATTACCCAGCCTGTGGCTGTGGGCCTATGACCCAATCACAGCCGTGCTAATATACAGTAAAACAGCACAACCGCCAGTGTGATATCACAGTCTGAATCACAGCCGTGCTGATATACAGTAAAACAGCACAACCTCCAGTGTGATATCACAGTCTGAATCACAGCCGTGCTGATATACAGTAAAACAGCACAACCTCCAGTGTGATATCACAGTCTGAATCACAGCTGTGCTGATATACAGTAAAACAGTACAACCTCCAGTGTGATATCACAGCCGTGCTAATATACAGAAAAACAGCACAACCCCCAGTGTGATATCAAAGTCTGAATCACAGCCGTGCTAATATACAGTAAAACAGCACAACCGCCAGTGTGATATCACAGCCGTGCTAATATACAGAAAAACAGCACAACCCCCAGTGTGATATCAAAGTCTGAATCACAGCCGTGCTAATATACAGTAAAACAGCACAACCCCCAGTGTGATATTGTTTAAAATCTGCGCAAGTATGATGAATGTACTGAATCGTGTGGATACTCACTCGTGTGTGTGAGATTTTATTTCCAGGTGGAGCCGTGACGCTGTCACAGCCAAAGGCTGTGAAAGACGCGTGAAAGCCCAGGCAAAGTTATAATGAAGGTCTTAAGCCGTGGACTGAAGTATCGCTTTTAATTTGTCTGTTTTGTTGTCCAGGGCAACACCTAACATCTATTTGTCCCACAGATTACTTCACTGTTTCAGTTTATTTCTACAGTGTATCACAAATCCTACCTGGAAGACACTAGAACCCATTAAGGCTGAAACTTAGGACTTGTCCACCTGTGTGGAAAAGAAACCGTTTTTATGCACCCAGTGTTTGTCTGCTGGTGGTTAATAAATGACCGGCATATTTAAGAGCGGTTCTCTCTAATCTCTACTACATGGGAAAACTACAGCAGGCAAGATGGACTTCATACATTAAATAAAATAAACAAACAACAAATAAATAAACAGCAACATAGGTGGTTAACTTAACTAGTGCAGGTGGCAGGCCAGCACCACAGCTAATGCTAGGTAAGGCAGTGAACCTCCACAGTCAAACTCTGACCAGTCAAACTAAAGCTTGCAGCCCGTATCCAGTTTCTAGTGCGTCATATAAGTCACAGCCCAATAATATATGGTACTGGATTTGAGAGCAGTCCGTTTATTGTTCAAAAAAGAGATTCTGTGCATACGAATCTTCTCAACGAACCAGGATTGTCGTTGCCCTCTAGCGGACATAAGTGAAACGGCATCACATGACGTTTGCAGGCTATTCATGTTGTGGCCGCTTACATATTCGCACATATTCCAACCACGAATTTGATTTTCTTTTTTCTTTTTTTAGGGAACACGTTCGAATTTAATTTTTGGTTCAAAGTGACAGCCATAGATCTATTTATATAAATGAGTTTCTCTTACATTTGTCGAAAAAAAAAAAAAAAAATCATTATCATCTCCAATGGTGATAGCGCATTCCGCGAGGACAGTCACGGAGCAGAGAGTAAATGAGCATTGATCAAGTCTTCAGCCAACACCGTAATCTTACATTCCTGCGTGATCACAAATTATGCATTTCACTTTTCGGTATTAAATTTTCATACAGTCAAGGCTCAATTCGTTCATTATAAAAGGGCAAATTATCTTCAGTGGGATTCAAATTAATCTACACGACACAATCAACCACAATCTGCAAAGCTGAGGTGTTGCGCTTCCACTCAGTCAAGATAAAACAAAACAAACAAAACAAATGCAAAATTCATACAGCAAATGTGATTAATAACCAATAACTACACTCAATCAAGGTATTTTAAGTGTGAATTCAAATTTAGTTTGGACAAATATGCCCCACATGAACCCCACTTGGAATTTAGTGTGAGAGTTTAGAGTGAGAGTTCATGCCAGTAAACTAACCTCACAGCCGCCACGCGAAGGGCTCCAACGCACAGACCTCCACTTGCGCACGTGCCTCTCCTCACCACAGCAAAAGTCCACTTTCAGTTGCGCAAACCTCCGCGAACATGGCATCTAACCAAAGTCTGCGTGGTGACCGCCACTGTGTTCAGAATCCATACGCTCACAACTGCTCTCACAACCATTTCTGCATCGAGTAAATCCACCAAATAGTATTATAGGGTCGTCAGCTCAGCGTTTTAGCCCAAACTTGCCTTATTTTAAAGTTTATAGTGACATGGGGAAATACCTCATAGGAATGACTGAGTCAGTAGGATTTCTCTCCCTTTGACAGGAGAAGTTTCATGCTTCGTGGAAACACCAAATATTATATATTGTGAAGTGCGTCCCAAAGATTTGCATAGGCGTACCCATGCGATGTTGTTTCATTAATTAGTCGTGGATTATATTTCCGGACACAGCCATTAGTCACCAGCAGAATCCGGTTAAAAAGTGTCCATGCAGCCCATAAGCGCGCCTATGGGACTGCGACGCAAAGGGAGCGGGTCAGAACATGTCTGTTCTTATACAGTACACTGCAGTGGCATCACTTTACGGTCGCCTGCAAAACGTTACACAGCCTATTGTACAGTGTGGTGAATATTTAAGTCAAAACAATCCATCTGGCTGGCGAGATTATTCACAAATGTAGGCATCGGGATGGTTCGGGAGGAAGAACGTAAAATGGGGGAGTTTTATTCTCTAGGGAGAACTGGAGGCTCGGAAACCGGGCGAGGCGCAGCCGTCACATCAAAATCAACGCCGAATAAAAATGTTCGGATTTAGCCTCAACTTCGTGGATGGAGAGAAAGCATTTAACATTACCAAGTTAGTTAATAATCACGGATTTCTCCTGTCAGTTTACAAACAAAATCGTTTTAAATGAATCCATCTTCTTGCTTCTAACCGTGTGCTGACGGACGGTTCTCCCCCCTCCTTTAACACAAATATTTCCTACAAGGTTGTTTGCAGGCAAGCGAAATGTCGTGGACCGTCCTAACGCTCGTAACTTTCCAGCTGACTCGCAACATTATTAAAATGCCCAACACATGTCGGGGACATAAAATGATAAATGTTTATGGAGATATAATTGTTCTATGAAGAGAGCTGTGCAGCTGACGCTCCAAATTAACGTTGCATTCAAAGCCGAGGTCACCCTGGAAAGGGGTCTATGTTCAATACAAATGGTCCGCTGTTACATATTGAATGCATTAAATATTGGATAACTACTTAAGACGTTCAAAAGTGCCCTCTAATATTACAACCCAATCAAAATAGTAGGCTAATGTTATGAGTCGACAGAAGAGCCGAAAAAATATGCACGGTAGCCTACCTGTGGCTACCGCCAGTCTCTAGAGCTGGTTGATAAATTACAAGGCGAGCATCAGCTGCTGGTCAAAGCTATACACCCAGCAAAGAGGGAGTTTAGTAGCCCCCAGCACAAATGCGACTAGTTAGCAATGCGTGAATCCTGGGTACTGTAAAACCAGCATGGACAGCCGTTTACCGATTACAGATCACAGCAGCTAACGTTAGCCAAACCCTGCGGAATAACGCAATGTAGGGCCTTAAAAGGCCTTTATCCACTCGCTGGAAATAATGTTTAAAAACCAAGCGCTGGGATGTCTACACCACTATCAATATAACTAACAAGCTATAATATATTTTTTTAATTCTGTCTAAAAAACTAAGTTCAAGAGCTAACCGAAAGGATTTCGCTTGATTGCAAACCAGTTAGCCAGCTATGTTAGCTAGCCATAGCGACCAGATACACCTGTTCCTGCGAAAGGGGAAAACCTACACACACACATCCATCCTTACCTTGTTTACGTGAATCCGATTTACATCGTGTTAAATACGCTACACATGCTCAAATTAAGCACCTCTATTTGTCTTGTTAGGCGTTAAGCACGTTTGTTTTTATCCAAATACGCCGGTGAGGCTGAAATCTAGTTTAGCATCTTCCCCAATGCCGGTGTAGAATTAGCCGTGTTAATGCAGCAGCGCTCGAGCGGCCAAACAGTGAACCCACTCCAGCAAACACGACGATAATAAAACCCATTAAAACAACATTTTAGAAATACGACAATTTTACTGACCGTTTAGTGCACACTTTCAGACGCTCCGGTTGCTCCCCGGTGCCATCGCCGTAGATATGTGTAGCACAGTCAAGGGTAAAGTCAATTTTAACCCGTTCCTTTATCCTTGACCCTCATTACATCGATCCGGCAGCTGGATCAGGTCCCGGCGGTGCTGCCACTGATTACGTACGGCCTTCCAAATAAACAGTGGAGCCAATGGCGAGAGAAATAAGGAACTACGATTTAACTAAGCAAAAGCAGGTGTCAATCTTGCATCCACTTTTCCGGTCTTATGACTGAAATGCGGAAGATGAAATGTAAATTAGAATGTAGCCTGCTAGTGTGAAGTAGGATAATAACACGAGAAAGATCAACTTCGGCACCGGCAGCCTAAAGGACTGCTCTGAAGAGGGCAGTTGTTCATTTAAACGACGCCTACCCTACCCCGTCCGAAATGTTTGCTAGGTGAGCGTAGTTCTGTGCGTGCTCCAGCGCTCACCGCGAGGTGTAAATGCCTGGCCGCATCTTACCGGAGCTCTGCCGCGACGCTCCTCCCTCCGCTGCGGCTCTGCCCTGTCCCGTTCTCGCGCTCACCCTCCTCCCTCCCCGCGCCAAGCAGGTTATTTGACACCCGGGGATGATGTGCCCACATAAACTGCCTTTATTCAGGCACCAAAAGTGCATCGCATGACTTTAGCCGATATGCCGTGTATGGAATTAGGTCGAAAGGGAGAACGCCTTAAATATCATGAGACTCTCTCTCTCTCTCTCTCTCTCTCTCTCTCTCTCTCTCTCTCTCTCTCTCTCTCTCTCTCTCTCTCTCTCTCTCTCTCTCTCACACACACACACACACACACACACATTTAGAGTACAAAGTACAACACACACTCACACAAACATACGTTTACACAAGTACAAACCTGCACGCACACATGCACACACAGACATGCACACACACACACACACCCCCTTTGAGGATTGTCCAGTCAGTTTCTTCTCTCGTTAGCTCTTGCTTTCACCAGTTGGGTTGCCACGATCATAACTATTTTTCATGGTGGTGAAATTTTCTGAACAATGTTGCTGTTACCTTATCTGCATTAGCGATGGAATTACCTACATAGTAGGTGTATAGGTGGGGGATGGGCAGAGATCACATTTTTAATTAAGTCAGCCTGATTTTTTTTTTTTTTTCAAATCTGGTTTAAAGGGAGGAATTAATGGAGTGTAAGAAAGCTGAGACACGTTCACTGTGGAACACCAGTCAGTACTGAGATTTCACCTGCTGGCTGCAAGAAAATACTGCTAGATTAAGATATAAGAATTTTGTGCCACGGGATCTTTAATGACCATATTGAGTCAGGACCTCAGTTTAACAACTTGTTCAAAGGATGGTACTTCTTACAACACAGCATCCCCATCACTTTGCTGAGGCATTGGAGTTCTGTCTGGTACAGTGCCCCCTACTGGCCCACCAGTACCTCTGCATAGCTTATAACATCCAAGGACAAAGGCCAACCCTGCTTAGCTTCAGCAGTTAGCCATGAGAAGGGTACAGGGTGATATGGTTGCTTGGCTTCATCAGTATCAGAAGGGTACAGGGTGGAATGGCTGCTTATCTTCAGCAGTATTGGAAGGGTACAGGGTGGTCTGGCTGCTTAGCTTCAGCAGTATCAGAAGGGTACAGGGTGGTATGGCTGCTTAGCTTCAGCAGTACCAGAAGGGTACAGGGTGGTATGGCTGCTTAGCTTCAGCAGTATCAGAGGGTGCAGGGTGGTATGGCTGCTTAGCTTCAGCAGTATCAGAAGGGTACAGGGTGGTATGCCTGCTTAGCTTCAGCAGTATCAGAAGGGTACAGGGTGGTATGGCTGCTTAGCTTCAGCAGTATCAGAGGGTGCAGGGTGGTATGGCTGCTTAGCTTCAGCAGTATCAGAAGGGTACAGGGTGGTATGCCTGCTTAGCTTCAGCAGTATCAGAAGGGTACAGGGTGGTATGCCTGCTTAGCTTCAGCAGTATCAGAAGGGTACAGGGTGGTATGGCTGCTTAGCTTCAGCAGTATCAGAAGGGTACAGGGTGGTATGCCTGCTTAGCTTCAGCAGTATCAGAAGGGTACAGGGTGGTATGCCTGCTTAGCTTCAGCAGTATCAGAAGGGTACAGGGTGGTATGGCTGCTTAGCTTCAGCAGTATCAGAAGGGTACAGGGTGGTATGGCTGCTTAGCTTCAGCAGTATCAGAAGGGTACAGGGTGGTATGGCTGCTTAGCTTCAGCAGTATCAGAAGGGTACAGGGTGGTATGGCTGCTTAGCTTCAGCAGTATCAGAAGGGTACAGGGTGGTATGGCTGCTTAGCTTCAGCAGTATCAGAAGGGTACAGGGTGGTATGGCTGCTTAGCTTCAGCAGTATCAGAGGGTGCAGGGTGGTATGGCTGCTTAGCTTCAGCAGTATCAGAAGGGTACAGGGTGGTATGGCTGCTTAGCTTCAGCAGTATCAGAGGGTGCAGGGTGGTATAATGGGTAAGGGGTGAGGGTGTTATTGGTGCTGGCCGTGTGAGGAACGCTGTCCCCAGAAGGCTGTGGCTCTTTCCTGTAGGAGCGTGTGCCCCTCAGGGTGTGTATCTCTTGCCCCCAGACGGCATAATTAAGGAGAGATTGCAGAAGAAAACAGGGAAATATCATTTAATTCAAAAGGTATACAAATAAGAAAAACCTCACACTAGCACACTGAGAATCCAGCGTGTCGTTGGAGTCTCTGAGAACCCTGTGAATGCTCCCAGATCTGGCAGCACTGAGAACCCTGTGAATGCTCCCAGATCTGGCAGCACTGAGAACCCTGTGAATGCTCCCAGATCTGGCAGCACTGAGAACCCTGTGAATGCTCCCAGATCTGGCAGCACTGAGAACCCTGTGAATGCTCCCAGAGCTGGCAGCACTGAGAACCCTGTGAATGCTCCCAGAGCTGGCAGCACTGAGAACCCTGTGAATGCTCCCAGAGCTGGCAGCACTGTGAACCCTGTGAATGCTCCCAGAGCTGGCAGCACTGAGAACCCTGTGAATGCTCCCAGAGCTGGCAGCACTGAGAACCCTGTGAATGCTCCCAGAGCTGGCAGCACTGAGAACCCTGTGAATGCTCCCAGAGCTGGCAGCACTGAGAACCCTGTGAATGCTCCCAGAGCTGGCAGCACTGAGAACCCTGTGAATGCTCCCAGATCTGGCAGCACTGAGAACCCTGTGAATGCTCCCAGATCTGGCAGCAGTGTAATTATTACCGTCCCTGCGCTCGTCCATTCTGAAGAGATCCAGTGATTTCTGGATAAAAAACTGGGCCGTTTCTGATCAATGACGGACTTTAAGCAGGTCAGCCGAGCCGCCAGCAGGCCTCTCCCAGAGCCATTGCCTCGAGCCCACCGGCCTGAGCGAGACCTGGCTGTCTGCTTCAGCCAGGCCCCCGGCGCAAGAGAGGAATCACAAATACAGTTTTACTGGGCTGGAGACGGGGCCACGAGAGGCCAGAACAGTCTGCCACCTACCTGCAGCCAGACAGGTGTCTTTAGCAACAGAAACGCGTGCATTCTGCAGGAGCAACAACAGGCTAGCGGTTAGCGTGGTTAGCGTGGCGTGGGAGGTAGCGGGATGAGCTCACGGAAACGAGCACAGAGAGAGTCAGCGATGGGGGATGTTTATTTTTAAAGAAAGAAACCATTTTATGCTTTCACAGTGTGACCTGCCCAACCTTGACAAATGATTCTTATCTTGTCTATATGCATTTATTTAAAACCTTGTATATATGCATTTGTTTAAAACCATCTTGGCAAAAACACATCCGGCAATAAATGCTCATTCTGCAGAATAATGAATTTAGCGTGGTGCCTGAGGAAGTCTGTAATCACAGCCCTCTGCCAGCCTGAGCCTGTCTCGCAGCACGCCAGGTAAAAATAGGACTTTATTTGCATTACAACGATTTGTATAAATATCCGTGCTCTCAGGATTTAGAGCTGGGACCCTGAGTGAGGTGAGCCTCTGAGTTAGCGACTCAGATGGGGCCTGAGTGTGGTGAGTTAGCGACTCAGATGGGGCCTGAGTGTGGTGAGTTAGCGGCTCAGCTGGGGGCCTGAGTGTGGTGAGATAGCGGCTCAGATGGGCCCTGAGTGTGGTGAGTTAGCGGCTCAGATGGGCCCTGAGTGTGGTGAGTTAGTGGCTCAGATGGGGCCCTGAGTGTGGTGAGTTAGCGACTCAGATGGGGCCTGAGTGTGGTGAGATAGCGGCTCAGATGGGCCCTGAGTGTGGTGAGTTAGTGGCTCAGATGGGGCCCTGAGTGTGGTGAGTTAGCGACTCAGATGGGGCCTGAGTGTGGTGAGATAGCGGCTCAGATGGGGCCTGAGTGTGGTGAGTTAGCGACTCAGATGGGGCCTGAGTGTGGTGAGATGGCAGCTCAGATGGGGCCTGAGTGTGGTGAGTTAGCGGCTTAGATGGGGCCTGAGTGTGGTGAGTTAGCGGCTCAGATGGGGCCTGAGTGTGGTGAGTTAGCGACTCAGATGGGGCCTGAGTGTGGTGAGTTAGCGGCTCAGATGGGGCCTGAGTGTGGTGAGTTAGCGACTCAGATGGGGCCTGAGTGTGGTGAGTTAGCAGCTCAGCTGGGGGCCTGAGTGTGGTGAGATAGCGGCTTAGATGGGGCCTGAGTGTGGTGAGTTAGCGGCTCAGATGGGCCCTGAGTGTGGTGAGTTAGCGACTCAGATGGGGCCTGAGTGTGGTGAGATAGCGGCTCAGATGGGCCCTGAGTGTGGTGAGTTAGTGGCTCAGATGGGGCCCTGAGTGTGGTGAGTTAGCGACTCAGATGGGGCCTGAGTGTGGTGAGATAGCGGCTCAGATGGGGCCTGAGTGTGGTGAGTTAGCGACTCAGATGGGGCCTGAGTGTGGTGAGATGGCAGCTCAGATGGGGCCTGAGTGTGGTGAGTTAGCGGCTTAGATGGGGCCTGAGTGTGGTGAGTTAGCGGCTCAGATGGGGCCTGAGTGTGGTGAGTTAGCGACTCAGATGGGGCCTGAGTGTGGTGAGTTAGCGGCTCAGATGGGGCCTGAGTGTGGTGAGTTAGCGACTCAGATGGGGCCTGAGTGTGGTGAGTTAGCAGCTCAGCTGGGGGCCTGAGTGTGGTGAGATAGCGGCTTAGATGGGGCCTGAGTGTGGTGAGTTAGCGGCTCAGATGGGGCCTGAGTGTGGTGAGTTAGCGACTCAGATGGGGCCTGAGTGTGGTGAGTTAGCGGCTCAGATGGGGCCTGAGTGTGGTGAGTTAGCGGCTCAGATGGGGCCTGAGTGTGGTGAGATAGCGGCTTAGATGGGGCCTGAGTGTGGTGAGTTAGCGGCTCAGATGGGGCCTGAGTGTGGTGAGTTAGCGACTCAGATGGGGCCTGAGTGTGGTGAGTTAGCGGCTCAGATGGGGCCTGAGTGTGGTGAGTTAGCGACTCAGATGGGGCCTGAGTGTGGTGAGTTAGCGGCTCAGCTGGGGGCCTGAGTGTGGTGAGTTAGCGGCTCAGATGGGGCCTGAGTGTGGTGAGATAGCGGCTCAGATGGGGCCTGAGTGTGGTGAGATAGCGGCTCAGCTGGGGGCCTGAGTGTGGTGAGTTAGCGGCTCAGATGGGGCCTGAGTGTGGTGAGTTAGCGGCTCAGCTGGGGCCCTGAGTGTGGTGAGTTAGCGGCTCAGATGGGGCCTGAGTGTGGTGAGATAGCGGCTCAGATGGGGGCCAGAGTGTGGTGAGTTAGCGGCTCAGATGGGGCCTGAGTGTGGTGAGATAGCGGCTCAGATGGGGCCCTGAGTGTGGTGAGTTAGCGGCTCAGATGAGGCCCTGAGTGTGGTGAGATAGCGGCTCAGATGAGGCCCTGAGTGTGGTGAGTTAGCGGCTCAGAAACCCAGCATGCTGTGAGACTCCTCAATGACTCGAGTGCACACGTTTCCTGAAGCAATTCAGGTGCAACAACAGTGTGATGGCTAGGATTCAAAAAATATTTAAATCACACCTTTTCTCTTCACCTCACTGCTAAGAAGCACCAACCCATCCCCCTCTTTAATGCTTCCACAGTGCCAGTAATTCATGATCGCAGTCTGAGATCACACATCCAAAAGCAGAATCCCAGAATTCAGTTTGAGTGGCAGGCCGCTATGACCTCAGCCACAGGGACAGACAGACAGACAGATGGACAGATTGTCTGTCTACATATTCATAGACTGAATTTTCATGGACCACTTTCTGCAAAGCCTCCTCACTGCATCCATAACCTGGGTATGCAGAGTCCTTCAGGCCAAATGGCTTCCAGTCATAACAGAAGCATGGAGACGTGCTTGAATGTGCTGGTTAGCGCTCATTAGCCAGACAGCTTGTTTAATATGCAGCGTTCAACAGAGACTCTGCCTCTCTCACAGTCGGCCATGTCTCCTCCACCATGTTCTCCCCACCATCATGTTCCCCTGCCACTCCGCCATGTTCTCACTCTGCCATGTTCCCCCGCCACTCCGCCATGTTCTCACTCCGCCATGTTCCCCTGCCACTCCGCCATGTTCCCCTGCCACTCTGCCATGTTCTCACTCCGCCATGTTCCCCTGCCACTCCGCCATGTTCTCACTCCGCCATGTTCCCCTGCCACTCCGCCATGTTCCCCTGCCACTCTGCCATGTTCTCACTCCGCCATGTTCCCCCGCCACTCCGCCATGTTCTCACTCCGCCATGTTCCCCTGCCACTCCGCCATGTTCTCACTCCGCCATGTTCCCCCGCCACTCCGCCATGTTCTCACTCCGCCATGTTCCCCTGCCACTCCGCCATGTTCTCACTCCGCCATGTTCCCCCGCCACTCCGCCATGCTCCCCTGCCACTCCGCCATGTTCCCCCGCCACTCCGCCATGTTCTCACTCCGCCATGCTCCCCTGCCACTCCGCCATGTTCCCCTGCCACTCCGCCATGTTCTCACTCCGCCATGTTCCCCCGCCACTCCGCCATGTTCCCCCGCCACTCCGCCATGTTCCCCCACCACTCCGCCATGTTCCCCTGCCACTCCGCCATGTTCTCACTCCGCCATGTTCTCCTGCCACTCCGCCATGTTCTCCCGCCACTCCGCCACGTTCCCCTGCCACTCCGCCATGTTCCCCTGCCACTCCGCCATGTTCTCCTGCCACTCCGCCATGTTCTCACTCCGCCATGTTCCCCCGCCACTCCGCCATGTTCTCCTGCCACTCCGCCATGTTCTCACTCCGCCATGTTCTCCTGCCACTCCGCCACATTCCCCTGCCACTCCGCCATGTTCCCCCGCCACTTTCACTGGGCTCTGTAATTATTTTCCCGAGTTGCTGTTCAGAATAAACGTGCCATTTCACACAACTAGTAATTAGAACAAACGAGTTTGACTCACAGCTGCTAGAAGCCTGTGATTTACAGTGCCTAGCATTGGCTGTTATCTTTTTCAGTCAGATTTTATGTGTAATGTGTGGATCCGGCTTTTATATACATGTCCTCAGTGCGTCAGCCTTTTGTCAGGGCCGTTGGCTTGCTCCCTGTTTTTATGGCTCAGCTCAGTTTCATTAGCCTGGGGCGCTAAAAGAGAGAGAGGGAGCTGTAGAGTTCAGATTATTCCACTCCACAGAAGAGGGAAGCCATAGTGCTGTTTAATACACGCATGCCCTGCGCTGTTTAATGTGTGCGTGCCCTGCGCTGTTTAATGCACACGTATGACCTGTGCTGTTTAATGTGTGCATGCCCTGTGCTGTTTAATGTGTGCATGCCCTGTGCTGTTTAATGCGTGCATGACCTGCGCTGTTTAATGTGTGCATGCCCTGTGCTGTTTAATGTGTGCATGCCCTGTCCTGTTTAATGCGTGCATGACCTGCGCTGTTTAATGTGTGCATGCCCTGTGCTGTTTAATGTGTGCATGCCCTGTCCTGTTTAATGCATGCATGACCTGCGCTGTTTAATGTGTGCATTCCCTGTGCTGTTTAATGTGTACGTGCTCTGCGCTGTTTCATCCATGCATTCCCTGGGCTGTTTAATGCACACGTATGACCTGCGCTGTTTAATGTGTGCATGCCCTGTGCTGTTTAATGTGTGCATGCCCTGTGCTGTTTAATGTGTGCGTGCCCTGCGCTGTTTCATCCATGCATTCCCTGGGCTGTTTAATGCACATGTATGACCTGCGTTGTTTAATGTGTGCGTGCCCTGTGCTGTTTAATGTGTGCATGCCCTGTGCTGTTTAATGCATGCATGCCCTGCGCTGTTTAATGCGTGCATGCCCTGTGCTGTTTAATGTGTGCATGCCCTGTGCTGTTTAATGTGTGCATGCCCTGTGCTGTTTAATGCGTGCATGACCTGCGCTGTTTAATGTGTGCATGCCCTGTGCTGTTTAATGCGTGCATGCCCTGTGCTGTTTAATGCATGCATGCCCTGCGCTGTTTAATGCGTGCATGCCCTGCGCTGTTTAATGTGTGCATGCCCTGTGCTTTGCTGATCTCTTCTGCTGCGTGTCTGGCCTCCCTCCTCCTCTATTTCCTCTTACACTTTTTCTTTCAATTTGTGTAAATTCTGACACTTCCTCCACCACTGGCCCATTAGACCTACAGCATTACTTATAATGAGAGCAAACTGAGTGCACTGCACTTAACTTCAGTGGCTCACTGGGGACTTCACTTATTTAAGCATCACTAATGGCACATGAATAGAACATTGCAGTTTTTTTTAAATTTATCCTTTACTCAGGTTGTTTCATTGAAATTAAAATCTCATTTACAATAAAGACCTGTTTAACAGTCACAAGCTCATTTCCATTACAAATATACGTTTAAAAAAAATGGAAATTTTACCTTATTGAACCGATGTCACAAATATAAACATCGCTGTCTCATTCCCCATTTGATGTCTGAAACTCGTTTGTCTGCTGTCTTGTGTAACTTTGTATGTTATGTCAGGTCCCCCTTACAAAAGAAATCTGTGATCTCAGTGGGGTTTTCCTGGTTAAATAAAGGTTAAATAAATAAATAAACCAGAGGGATTAAAACATTTACACTCCTCAGGTACAATACTGCAGATCCAGGTTCTGAACTCGCTGACAGAAATGAGACAGTGAAGACTGAGTTTGTTCAGCAACATGTTCCATTGGCTGGGGAAATAAAAGCAGTTTTCCCAGCTTCAGTCTGAGGGCGGGGGCGGGGGCGGGGGCGGGGGCGGGGGCTGGGGGGGGCAGCAGTCGCGGTTGGGAGAGACTGAAGGAAAGAGGGGTCTCAGGTAGGAGCACCCGCTAAAGTAACCTCATGCTTGCTGAGCTAATGATCAAACCCAGGGTGGGTGCAAACCGTGAAATTAACCTTTGTGTTAATTGAGTTTTTTTTTTTTTGCTGAGAAATGTGTTTTACGTTTGTTTGCGTTATTTAAACTGGTATGTCCAACCCCAGCATAGTGAACCCAGTCAGATCCACATTCCAGTCAGGATGACTAGCAGTGGCGGGTCTTTTAGGAAGATGTGACACGGCAGAATGAGTTGGATATTCAGCCTGTGCAGCTCATCAGTAAAATAACAAGTGAGCAGAGCAGAGCCCCCCCCCGGCTCCGCCTCGTCTGCACTGCCACCAGTCCCCCCACCCCCCTCCCCCAGGCTGTTAGACTGGGGTCACAGGTCACAGGGGTCTCTAATCAGGGAAACATGTGCTTAGTCATGCTCTGGACCTGTTGTCTGTTGTCTTGTTAATTTAGTAAAAACACAGTGCCCTGCTGCCCAGCATTCCTTTCCCAGGGTGCATCAATAATGACCCCCCCCCCCCCCCCCCCAGCCCCCCCGCGTCCCACTGCTCCTGTGTGGAGTCCCGTCCTCTGACTCACCTGTTTATCCATAAACAGGGACAGGAACAGGAGCCTGGGGGTGTGAAGGGCGGGGGGGGGGGGGCGGGGTTAAGGACGTGTGGAATGTTTTTGAAACACCCAGCACGAAATGAGCAAACACAAAGCAGCACAAAATGAGCAAACACAAAGCAGCACAACAGTTGCCCCAGAATCTGTCTCCCGTCCTGTTCGACTGCAGAGAGAGAGAGACCCTGAGCCCTAATGAGAGAGAGACCCTGAGCCCTAATGAGAGAGAGAGAGACCCTGAGCCCTAATGAGAGAGAGACCCTGAGCCCTAATGAGAGAGAGAGACCCTGAGCCCTAATGAGAGAGAGAGAGAGACCCTGAGCCCTAATGAGAGAGAGACCCTGAGCCCTAATGAGAGAGAGAGAGACCCTGAGCCCTAATGAGAGAGAGAGACCCTGAGCCCTAATGAGAGAGAGAGAGAGACCCTGAGCCCTAATGAGAGAGAGAGAGGCCCTGAGCCCTAATGAGAGAGAGACCCTGAGCCCTAATGAGAGAGAGAGAGACCCTGAGCCCTAATGAGAGAGAGAGACCCTGAGCCCTAATGAGAGAGAGAGAGAGACCCTGAGCCCTAATGAGAGAGAGACCCTGAGCCCTAATGAGAGAGAGAGAGAGACCCTGAGCCCTAATGAGAGAGAGACCCTGAGCCCTAATGAGAGAGAGAGAGAGACCCTGAGCCCTAATGAGAGAGAGACCCTGAGCCCTAATGAGAGAGAGAGAGACCCTGAGCCCTAATGAGAGAGAGACCCTGAGCCCTAATGAGAGAGAGAGAGAGACCCTGAGCCCTAATGAGAGAGAGAGACCCTGAGCCCTAATGAGAGAGAGAGAGAGACCCTGAGCCCTAATGAGAGAGAGACCCTGAGCCCTAATGAGAGAGAGAGAGAGACCCTGAGCCCTAATGAGAGAGAGACCCTGAGCCCTAATGAGAGAGAGAGAGACCCTGAGCCCTAATGAGAGAGAGACCCTGAGCCCTAATGAGAGAGAGAGAGAGACCCTGAGCCCTAATGAGAGAGAGACCCTGAGCCCTAATGAGAGAGAGAGAGAGACCCTGAGCCCTAATGAGAGAGAGAGAGAGACCCTGAGCCCTAATGAGAGAGAGACCCTGAGCCCTAATGAGAGAGAGAGAGACCCTGAGCCCTAATGAGAGAGAGAGAGAGACCCTGAGCCCTAATGAGAGAGAGAGACCCTGAGCCCTAAGGAGAGAGAGAGACCCTGAGCCCTAATGAGAGAGAGAGAGAGACCCTGAGCCCTAATGAGAGAGAGACCCTGAGCCCTAATGAGAGAGAGACCCTGAGCCTAATGAGAGTCATTATTAATCATTTCTCATCAATTAACTTTAAGTGAATAATTCTATATCTCACACTCACTCCCTATCTCATATACACACTTCTCTCTCTCATACACACACATACACACACACTCACGCACACACACGCACACAGACACATACACACATGCATACACACACAGACACACACACACAGACACACAGCAGTGTTCTGTGCTGCTTTGGGGAACCTGTTCCTGCTTCCTGCTCCTCTCTTCCTCTTCCTCATGCAGTTTTTCAGCCGGAATGCATCGATGGCTGAACCCGTCACTGAGACGCACGATTAGGCGGAAAACCGCGGACAGGAATAGCTGCCGTTTTCGGGACCTCATTAACAGGAACGCCGCGGCGCAGGAAGCGCTACGCCGTGCTAATCGAGGAACGCCGCGGCGCAGGAAATGCTACACCGTGCTAATCGAGGAACGCCGCAGCGCAGGAAGCGCTACGCCGTGCTAATCGAGGAACGCCGCGGCGCAGGAAACGCTAGGACAGAGTGTAGCACAGTGGGTAAGGAACTGGGCTTGTAACCGAAAGGTCGCAGGTTCGATTCCCGGGTAAGGACACTGCCGTTGTACCCTTGAGCAAGGTACTTAACCTGCATTGCTTCAGTATATATCCAGCTGTACAAATGGATACAATGTAAAATGCTATGTAAAAGTTGTGTAAGTCGCTCTGGATAAGAGCGTCTGCTAAATGCCTGTAATGTAATGTAATTTAACGCCGTGGTGCAGGAAACGCTACGCCGCGCTAATTGAGGAACACCGCGGCGCGCCGTGCTAATCGAGGAACTAAACGCTAAACGCTACGCCGTGCTAATCGAGGAACGCCGCGGTGCAGGAAGCGCTACGCCGTGCTAATCGAGGAACGCCGCGGCGCAGGAAACGCTACGCCGTGCTAATCGAGGAACGCCGCGGCGCAGGAAGCGCTACGTCGTGCTAATCGAGGAACGCCGCGGCGCAGGAAACGCTACGCCGTGCTAATCGAGGAACGCCGCGGCGCAGGAAGCGCTACGTCGTGCTAATCGAGGAACGCCGCGGCGCAGGAAACGCTACGCCGTGCTAATCGAGGAACGCCGCGGCGCAGGAAGCGCTACGTCGTGCTAATCGAGGAACGGCACGGCGCAGGAAATGCTACGCCGTGCTAACCGAGGAACGCCGCGGCGCAGGAAGCGCTACGCCGTGCTAATCGAGGAACGCCGCTGTAGCGCTCCTCGTAAAGTCTCTCTCTCCAGCCGTAAAGCTTTTAATAGCAGAAGGAGAGAAAGATAGGAAATAATGTCATAAAAATGTTTGAAATGTTCAGTCATGTGAATCAGAAGAGAACAAAGGCACATGTCCTTATCCTCAGCAGCATATGCACATTCCTGCCACAGTTATCTTATGACTGCATGTGTGAGCACTTATTCAGTCTTATTTTAGGCATGGAAGGTGTCCTTATGGGCTGATAATATAAGTGATGCATCGTCCTGTTATACAGCACAGATTAATGTAGAAATTCAGTTTACCTTTATATACAGCAGGGATTTGAACCCACAGCCTTCAGGCTGGAAGTGCAACCTGTGAGTTCTAGGCCCAATTCCCTAGAGTGACACAACACCATGTGGTGTTCTTCTGGTGCAGGTCTGTACAGGTCTGCTCACGCAACACGAGCCACGAGCCACAGGCAGGAAACAGCGTTTCTCCGAACGGCTGGGGTGGCTCAGGCGAGATCCTGGGCTGAGGGGAACTGTAACGTGAGCAAAAATCTGATCTGAGTGCCTGACGTCACAAAAGCCGGTGTTTTCTAGCTTTTAAAAGCTTTTCATCTCTGATTCGGCCTCATTGCGCTTTGAATTCTTTTTTAAAAAGTATCCAGTCAGCATTGTGTTTGCCCCTGAGGTTAATTCTGCTTCTACCTGGGGGGGTTAGACCGGTCTGTGGTGTCTGGAACGCCACAATGCCAAACGGAGGAGATTTGTAAAGCTCAGACCCAGACGTCAGCAGGCTGGTGGGATCCGTTTACCTCACCACAGCGTTGGCAGGGCAGAGCCACTTCCCATCACACAAGAATTCCTGCACACCGTTCCTAAGCAACACACAATGGGACCTTCAGCCCTGTTTATGACGCTGCTCTCTGGAGTTAGCTTAGACCCTGGAGGAAATTACAGACAGTTATGGACGGTGGTTTCATTATTTGAATATCTGTATTTTGGCCACGGAACACAGCAGCCGGTACGCCAGCCAGAATAACCCTCCTGACAGAGGAGCAGGCCTGGTTACCGGGGTTACAGCGCCCTGACGTCGGCCATGTTAAATTACCTCCGTCGCTGTGATACGTGTTCTGACTGTGCTACAGATGATGTGTGTGTTTGTTAGTTTTGATGATGGGGGTGTAGTTCTGATGGCTGGGGTGTAGTTCTGGTGTCGAGGGTGTAGGTCTGATGGAAGAACTAAAACATGGTGCAATGGTAAACTAAAAAAATAAACAATGAACTGATTTTATTTATTTTTTAAACACTTTTCAAATAAAACTTAAACAATACTGGTAATACAAAAGTCAGGACTCTCATTAACTGAAATATATATTTAATGACCATCACTGGTGTTTGGTCATATTCATTTTTCATATGTAAATATATAATTTATCAGCCCAGCTGACGCGTTGTAAGTCTCGTTGGAAATGCAAAGAGCAGACGTGGGGGGGTGATTGGGTGGCAGACCCGGGGGTGGGGGGGGGGGGGCGTAGACTCAGCCCAGGAATGTGACCAGCACACAGGGGTTAACGTCTCTACTGTTTAGTTAAGCACTGTGAGGTCTTTATGACCACAGCAAATCAGGAATTTAGTTTAACATCTCAACCCAAAAAAGGCACCTATAGAGTGCTGTCTCCACAACTGCAGCATTGTGGGTCAGACAGAAGGCTGCCCCCCCACTAACCCTAAAACACACAGCTCCCCGCAGCTCTCCCATCTAAGTACTAACCACTCTGAGCCCTAACCATAACCCTAAAACACACAGCTCCCCACAGCTCTCCCATCTAAGCACTAACCACTCCGAGCCCTAACCCTAACCCTAACTCCATTTGACACTGAGCATCTCTCTCTCTCCCTCTCACTCACGCACATACATACGTACGCACACACACGCACATACACACACACACTCACACACACACACACACACACACTCACACACACACACACTCACACACACACACACACACACACAAACACATGCGCACACACACACGCACACTCACACACACACACACACACACACACTCACACACACACACACACACAAACACATGCGCACACACACATGCACACGCACACTCACACACACACACACACATGCACACACACATGCATACTCACACACACACACAGCCTCTTGTCAACACTGGCTGTGCTAGAGAGGAAGAGCTGTCTGTTTGTTCCATCAGTGGAAATGTGAATGGCAGTCTAAGAAGCTCTGGGTCTAGCCAGATCTCGCCAGATCCATCTAGATCCCTCCAGATCCCTCCAGATCCATCCAGATCCCGCCAGATCCATCCAGATCCCTTCAGATCCTGCCAGATCCCTCCAGATCCATCCAGATCCCTCCAGATCTCACTGGCTGCAGTTTCTGCCATGCTGCTGTGTTTGTGCAGCAGCACTACAGAGCAGGTTCCCATCATGCACCAGTGCTCCTCTGCCTGGGGAAACACACAGAAATGGTGTTGGCAGGGATGATTCAGCGTTAGTCACGCAGTGGTTTGCATTCTGTGGCAGACGCTCCTGGTTTTGGTGCCCTGGTTGGTCTCCCCTCTGTGCTGTGGTACTGACCCCAGACGGCTGGTGTAGACAGGTGTGCAAACACAGACGATACCTGCGTAAAGAGTGGGAAGAATTTTATTACTGACTATAAACCGCCTTTTATTCCACGCGTCATTGCGTTCACTGTCATAATAAAACCATGCATATCCATAAATAACTTAACGCGCAGAACACGGGCTGCAGGTTAGCGGACGCTCGTGTTTCAGTTCTGGCTCTAATGAAGGTGTATGATTCTGAAACTGTGACCCCATTAATCAGGAGGTTTCTCCCCCGGCTGGTGTGTGTGTGTTCAGCTCGCCTGCATGTTTAGTGTGTGTGTTCAGCGCCTGTGTTCAGCGTGCTCGTGTGTGTGTTCAGCTCGTGTGTGTGTTCAGCGCGTGTGTGTGTTTAGTGTGTGTGTTCAGCTCACCTGCGTGTTTAGTGTGTGTGTTCAGCTCACCTGCGTGTTTAGTGTGTGTGTTCAGCTCACCTGCGTGTTCAGTGTGTGTGTTCAGCTTGCGCGTGTGTTCAGTCTTCTCACACTTTTCCTTGGTGAATAGATTTCAGTTTCTCTGCAGTCAACACAGAGCCTACGTTCTCCATGGCGTTAATTAAGCAGTTTCTAGTGTTTTCATTTGTGAGAATTCTGCTTGCAGTTTTTTTTCTTCATATAAATCCTTATGTAAAGTGCCCCTCCGTGCCTAAGCGACTTTGGTGAGCTGCATTTCTCCTGTCTGCTCTGAGTAGGACTCCCCCCCCCAGCCCCCCTCCCCCCAAAGAAAACACTTTCAACATTTTCAGTTTTGGGAAACAGTATGAAGCTTGCGCAGCTGGAAACTCATCAATGAACATGTTCACAAAGAAGCCACAGTAGGTATTGACGTGATCATGGATGTTAAGGGTCTCTCTCTCTCATTAGGGCTCAGGGTCTCTCTCTCTCTCTCATCAGAGCTCAATGCTATAGATCACAAACAGGATCTATAGCAAATCCAGGAAAAGTCAAAGAGCAAAGTCCACTGAAACAGACTACCTGTTCGATTGTTCATAATGAAAAAAAAATTATTCTTTCATAATTTAGAATATGAAAGAATAAATTGCTTAACATGCAAATGTATAAAATGTGGCGACAGTCCTTCAGATCCGTGACCACATTTATCTAAACTTGACTCCGACAAAAATGTACAATTACACCAAAGATTTTGTTCTGAATATTAATGGGAAACCAGTGATTATTGTTTCATAAAATTATCAGTAACCTGATGGAGTTCTACTCATGTCGAAAGTACTAATTACTAACCTGTGTGTGGTTGCTATGTCATCCATACATATGGTGACATGGCAACAGTAACACATAGCAACAGCAATGAGAATCACGTCACACGTCACATTCTGTGGATGTTATGCACGCCATTGCCTGCAATCTCTCTTTCTCTCTCTCTCCCTCCCTCTCTCTCTTTCTCTCTTTCCCTCCCTCTCTCCCTCTCCCTCTCTCTCTCTCCCTCCCTCTCTCTATCTCTCCCCCTCTCTCCCTCCCTCCCTCTCCCTCTCTCTCTTTCCCTCCCTCTCTCCCTCTCCCTCCCTCCCTTCTTCCCTTACATACGCACACACATTAATCCTAATCCTCCCTTTTATGGGCAAACGGCTGAGCTGATCGGGCTGATCTGAAAGTGGACATCAGGTCCCTTAGAATGATTGACTCCCTGTGTCTGATTAAGCGGTGAAAATGTGGCTAATTATTCTGGGCCCCGGAGCTCAGC
Organism: Anguilla pacifica; assembly: GCA_039654925.1. Taxonomy (NCBI): domain Eukaryota; kingdom Metazoa; phylum Chordata; class Actinopteri; order Anguilliformes; family Anguillidae; genus Anguilla; species Anguilla pacifica. Next base: position 727,997 of record CM077294.1, read on the forward strand.
ACATGCTAATTGGACAGCGAAGATAATTATTTATTCTGTAATTGGCTCATGAATTTCAGGATATGGATTTCAGACTAAATAACAAAAACATGTTTAATATTCTATATTCCTCTCAGTGCATATGGACGTAGGTTTGCTTCACACACACACACACACACACTCACACATACACACGCACACACACACAGACCCAGATACTCAAACACAGACACACACTCACACACATACACACAGACCCAGATACTCACACTCACACTTACATTCACACACGCACACACACACACACATACACAGACCTAGATACTTACACTTACATTCACACACACAGACACACAGACACCCTGCATTCCATATACCAAGTTTTGTATTTATCTTGAAAATGTCTGAACTCATTTTGATACATGTCTAACAGATGTTTTAAAAGAAAACTGACTATAAGGTCATGTTATGCTAAGTGAAAAACAACATGCTAACTCAGTCTGTCAAACTATTCTGGAGTCATTTTGGAAGGTGTGGATGGGTAATGATGCTGGTATGGCAGTGTAACGATGCATTGGGTAAGGGCTGGTATAGCAGGGTAATGATACACTGTGCAAGAGCTGGTATAGCAGGGTAATGATGCACTGTGTAAGAGCTGGTATAGCAGGGTAATGATGCACAGTGTAGGAGCTGGTATAGCAGGGTAATGATGCACAGTGTAAGAGCTGGTATAGCAGGGCAATGATGCACAGTGTAGGAGCTGGTATAGCAGGGTAATGATGCACTGTGTAAGAGCTGGTATAGCAGGGTAATGATGCACTGTGTAGGAGCTGGTATAGCAGGGTAATGATGCACAGTGTAGGAGCTGGTATAGCAGGGTAATGATGCACAGTGTAAGAGCTGGTATAGCATGGTAATGATGCACTGTGTAGGAGCTGGTATAGCAGGGTAATGATGCACAGTGTAGGAGCTGGTATAGCAGGGTAATGATGCACAGTGTAAGAGCTGGTATAGCATGGTAATGATGCACTGTGTAAGAGCTGGTATAGCAGGGTAATGATGCACAGTGTAGGAGCTGGTATAGCAGGGTAATGATGCACAGTGTAGGAGGTGGTATAGCAGGGTAATGATGCACTGTGTAAGAGCTGGTATAGCAGGGTAATGATGCACTGTGTAGGAGCTGGTATAGCAGGGTAATGATGCACTGTGTAAGAGCTGGTATAGCAGGGTAATGATGCACTGTGTAGGGGCTGGTATAGCAGGGTAATGATGCACTGTGTAAGAGCTGGTATAGCAGGGTAATGATGCACTGTGTATGAGCTGGTATAGCAGGGTAATGATGCACAGTGTAGGAGCTGGTATAGCAGGGTAATGATGCACTGTGTAAGAGCTGGTATAGCAGGATAATGATGCACTGTGTATGAGCTGGTATAGCAGGGTAATGATGCACTGTGTATGAGCTGGTATAGCAGGGTAATGATGCACAGTGTAGGAGCTGGTATAGCAGGGTAATGATGCACTGTGTAAGAACTGGTATAGCAGGGTAATGATGCACTGTGTAAGAGCTGGTATAGCAGGGTAATGATGCACAGTGTAGGAGCTGGTATAGCAGGGTAATGATGCACAGTGTAAGAGCTGGTATAGCAGGGTAATGATGCGCTGTGTAAGAGCTGGTATAGCAGGGCAATGATGCACTGTGTAGGAGCTGGTATAGCAGGGTAATGATGCACTGTGTAGGGGCTGGTATAGCAGGGTAATGATGCACTGTGTAAGAGCTGGTATAGCAGGGTAATGATGCACTGTGTCGGAGCTGGTATGGCAGGGTAATGATGCACTGTGTAAGAGCTGGTATAGCAGGGTAATGATGCACTGTGTAGGAGCTGGTATAGCAGGGTAATGATGCACAGTGTAGAAGCTGGTATAGCAGGGTAATGATGCACAGTGTAAGAGCTGGTATAGCATGGTAATGATGCACTGTGTAGGAGCTGGTATAGCAGGGTGATGATGCACAGTGTAGGAGCTGGTATAGCAGGGTAATGATGCACTGTGTAAGAACTGGTATAGCAGCGTAATGATGCACTGTGTAAGAGCTGGTATAGCAGGGTAATGATGCACAGTGTAGGAGCTGGTATAGCAGGGTAATGATGCACAGTGTAAGAGCTGGTATAGCAGGGTAATGATGCGCTGTGTAAGAGCTGGTATAGCAGGGCAATGATGCACTGTGTAGGAGCTGGTATAGCAGGGTAATGATGCACTGTGTAGGGGCTGGTATAGCAGGGTAATGATGCACTGTGTAAGAGCTGGTATAGCAGGGTAATGATGCACTGTGTCGGAGCTGGTATGGCAGGGTAATGATGCACTGTGTAAGAGCTGGTATAGCAGGGTAATGATGCACTGTGTAGGAGCTGGTATAGCAGGGTAATGATGCACTGTGTAGGAGCTGGTATATTATGGTAATGATGCACAGTGTAGGAGCTGGTATAGTAGAGTAATGATGCACAGTGTAGGAGCTGGTATAGCAGGGTAATGATGCACTGTGTAAGAGCTGGTATAGCAGGGTAATGATGCACAGTGTAGGAGCTGGTATAGCAGGGTAATGATGCACAGTGTAAGAGCTGGTATAGCAGGGTAATGATGCACAGTGTAGGAGCTGGTATAGCAGGGTAATGATGCACAGTGTAGGAGCTGGTATAGCAGGGTAATGATGCACTGTGTAAGAGCTGGTATAGCAGGGTAATGATGCACTGTGTAAGAGCTGGTATAGCAGGGTAATGATGCACTGTGTAAGAGCTGGTATAGCAGGGTAATGATGCACAGTGTAAGAGCTGGTATAGCAGGGTAATGATGCACAGTGTAGGAGGTGGTATAGCAGGGTAATGATGCACAGTGTAGGAGCTGGTATAGCAGGGTAATGATGCACAGTGTAGGAGCTGGTATAGCAGGGTAATGATGCACAGTGTAGGAGCTGGTATAGCAGGGTAATGATGCACAGTGTAAGAGCTGGTATAGCGAGAGACAGAGAAAACGGGGAAAAGGAGAGAGAAAGGGGTAGAGAGGGACAGAGAGAGTGGGAGATAGTGAGAGAAGAGGGAGAGAGCGAAGGAGCAAAGGGGGGAGAGAAAGAGAGATAGAGATAGAGAGAGAGAGAGAGAGAGAGAGAGAGCACAGCCAGAGGCTCTCCATGTGACTATGCTAATCGGAGGCGCTCTTGATATGAGAGCACAGAGCTGGAGACGGGATTAGCAGTCAGCTGACTCTGCTCTCCTCTCCTGCTGATCAAACACAGGAGCCCAAGGTCCCTTCATTTGCAGGAAGTTAGACCCCTAACGGGCCCTTTCAGCATAAGGAGCTTATTCCAGTCAGTGAACGCAGTGGCGTCAATGCAACACAAGCAGATATCACACTCTCTCTCTCCCTCTCCCTCTCTCTCTCTATCACACTCTCTCTCTCCCTCTCCCCCTCTCTCTCTATCACACTCTCTCTCTCCCTCTCCCTCTCTCTCTATCACACTCTCTCTGTTCCTTTCCCTCTCTCTCTCTATCACACTCTCTCTCTCCCTCTCTCTCTCTATCACACTCTCTCTCTCCCTCTCCCCCTCTCTCTCTATCACACTCTCTCTCTCCCTCTCCCTCTCTCTCTATCACACTCTCTCTGTTCCTTTCCCTCTCTCTCTCTATCACACTCTCTCTCTCCCTCTCTCTCTCTATCACACTCTCTCTCTCCCTCTCCCTCTCTCTCTCTATCACACTCTCTCTCTCCCTCTCCCTCTCTCTCTCTATCACACTCTCTCTCTCCCTCTACCTCTCTCTCTCTATCACACACTCTCTCTCCCTCTCCCTCCCTCTCTATCACACTCTCTCTGTTCCTTTCCCTCTCTCTCAGTCTATCTCTCTCTATCTCCCCCTCGCTCTCCTCTCTCTCCCTCTCCCTCTCTCTATCTCTTAGGACAGCTGTAAATGGTGTACTGTGGAGTACATATACAGTCTAAAAGCACAGTATAACACCACACAACAGAAGAACAAACAGAGAGTCTAGCGCTAAAGATTTACTGTAGAAAGAAAATAACTGTTTGAATTATTGAATCAGAAATAAATCTGAGGTATAGAAAAGCCAAGGGAGTCCATTCAGGGGTAAAACTGTGTAAAACACAGTAAAGCACTCTGTCCTACACTCCACATAAAACATGGCAGGCAGAGTTTTCTGGTGTTTGAAGTACATGAAAGAAAAATAATATTGATTTCAAACCTGCTGCTGCTGACTGAGAATACACAACGATTTCAGACGGTACGTTCAAAAAATACAATAATAGTATGAACTACTGCGAATAGTTACACACAGCATTTGAATATATGTTTGAATAGTATCGGAATATCAGAAATCAAACATGAGCTTCAAGTCCTGTCCTGCTGCTTCTAAACATTAGAGCATCAAAACAGGGTCATAACCACAGGTCCCCACAGCGACCCAAAACAGGGTCATAACCACAGGTCCCCACAGCGACCCAAAACAGGGTCATAACCACAGGTCCCCACAGCGACCCAAAACCATGGTCCTGTAGGTAAGGTTTGCACAAATCATGCACACAGCTCTGGAGCCACATAGGCACGAGGACTTCACTGTTGATCCGTAGCCAGCTGGAAGACTACTTGTCACAGTTTTTAAAGATCAGCTAGGAGACATAAGCTTTAACACACAAGACAGTCTGTCTGCTTTCTGTTTCCTGATATTAGTTTTTAATGAGTGCCTTACACCCACAGATGTTAGTACTGGTGTATAACACAGCATTCTTAGTCTATAAAAAACACACGTCAAATTTGTTCTGATTTCAGTTCGTTTGAGTTTACCTCACAACTCTTGAGACCAGCACACAGCCAGGCCTAAACCAGGCCTAAACCAGGGACCAGCACACAGCCAGGCCTAAACCAGAGACCAGCACGCAGCCAGGTCTAAACCAGAGACCAGCACACAGCCAGGCCTAAACCAGAGACCAGCACACAGCCAGGCCTAAACCAGGGACCAGCACACAACCAGGCCTAAACCAGGGACCAGCACACAGCCAGGCCTAAACCAGGGACCAGCACACAGCCAGGCCTAAACCAGAGACCAGCACACAGCCAGGTCTAAACCAGAGACCAGCACACAGCCAGGCCTAAACCAGGGACCAGCACACAGCCAGGCCTAAACCAGAGACCAGCACACAGCCAGGCCTAAACCAGGGACTAGCACACAGCCAGGCCTAAACCAGAGACCAGCACACAGCCAGGCCTAAACCAGGGACCAGCACACAGCCAGGCCTAAACCAGAGACCAGCACACAGCCAGGCCTAAACAAGATACCAGCACACAGCCAGGCCTAAACCAGGGACCAGCACACAGCCAGGCCTAAACCAGAGACCAGCACACAGCCAGGCCTAAACCAGGGACCAGCACACAGCCAGGCCTAAACCAGAGACCAGCACACAGCCAGGCCTAAACCAGGGACCAGCACACAGCCAGGCCTAAACCAGAGACCAGCACACAGCCAGGCCTAAACAAGATACCAGCACACAGCCAGGCCTAAACCAGGGACCAGCACACAGCCAGGCCTAAACCAGAGACCAGCACACAGCCAGGCCTAAACCAGAGACCAGCACACAGCCAGGCCTAAACCAGGGACCAGCACACAACCAGGCCTAAACCAGGGACCAGCACACAGCCAGGCCTAAACCAGGGACCAGCACACAGCCAGGCCTAAACCAGAGACCAGCACACAGCCAGGTCTAAACCAGAGACCAGCACACAGCCAGGCCTAAACCAGGGACCAGCACACAGCCAGGCCTAAACCAGAGACCAGCACACAGCCAGGCCTAAACCAGGGACTAGCACACAGCCAGGCCTAAACCAGAGACCAGCACACAGCCAGGCCTAAACCAGGGACCAGCACACAGCCAGGCCTAAACCAGAGACCAGCACACAGCCAGGCCTAAACAAGATACCAGCACACAGCCAGGCCTAAACCAGGGACCAGCACACAGCCAGGCCTAAACCAGAGACCAGCACACAGCCAGGCCTAAACCAGGGACCAGCACACAGCCAGGCCTAAACCAGAGACCAGCACACAGCCAGGCCTAAACCAGGGACCAGCACACAGCCAGGCCTAAACCAGAGACCAGCACACAGCCAGGCCTAAACAAGATACCAGCACACAGCCAGGCCTAAACCAGGGACCAGCACACAGCCAGGCCTAAACCAGAGACCAGCACACAGCCAGGCCTAAACCAGAGACCAGCACACAGCCAGGCCTAAACCAGGGACCAGCACACAGCCAGGCCTAAACCAGAGACCAGCACACAGCCAGGCCTAAACAAGATACCAGCACACAGCCAGGCCTAAACCAGAGACCAGCACATAGCCAGGCCTAAACCAGGGACCAGCACACAGCCAGGCCTAAACCAGAGACCAGCACACAGCCAGGCCTAAACCAGGCCTAAACCAGGGACCAGCACACAGCCAGGCCTAAACCAGGGACCAGCACACAGCCAGGACTAAACCAGAGACCAGCACACAGCCAGGCCTAAACCAGGCCTAAACCAGGGACCAGCACACAGCCAGGCCTAAACCAGGCCTAAACCAGGGACCAGCACACAGCCAGGCCTAAACCAGAGACCAGCACACAGCCAGGCCTAAACCCCCCTCCCCATGAGCTGCCCCCTCCCCACACGCTGCCCACCCCTCCCCACGCGCTGCCCCCCCTCCCCACACACTGCCCCCCCCCCCCACACGCTGCCCCCTCCCCACATGCTGCCCCCTCCCCACGTGCTGCCCCCCCTCCCCACATGCTGCCCCCTCCTCCCCACGTGCTGCCCCCCCTCCCCACACGCTGCCCCCTCCTCCCCACACGCTGCCCCCCCCTCCCCACACACTGCCTGTTTCAGAGGGGCAGAGTCAAATGCACGTGAGCTCAGGTGAGGGATCTGGGAGGGAAGAGCCTGAAGCAGCCAAGTACAGCCAGGTACAGCCAGATGCAGCCAGGTACAGCCAGGTGCAGCCAGGTACAGCCAGATGCAGCCAGGTACAGCCAGGTACAGCCAGGTACAGCCAGGTGCAGCCAGGTACAGCTAGGTGCAGCCAGGTACAGCCAGGTACAGCCAGATACAGCCAGGTACAGCTAGGTGCAGCCAAGTACAGCCAGGTACAGCCAGATGCAGCCAGGTACAGCCAGGTGCAGCCAGGTACAGCTAGGTGCAGCCAGGTACAGCTAGGTACAGCCAGGAACAGCCAGGTACAGCCAGGTGCAGCCAGGTGCAGCCAGGTACAGCCAGGTGCAGCCAGGTACAGCCAGGTACAGCCAGGTGCAGCCAGGTACAGCCAAGTACAGCCAGGTACAGCCAGATGCAGCCAGGTACAGCCAGGTGCAGCCAGGTACAGCCAGGTGCAGCCAGGTACAGCTAGGTACAGCCAGGAACAGCCAGGTACAGCCAGGTGCAGCCAGGTGCAGCCAGGTACAGCCAGGTGCAGCCAGGTACAGCCAGGTACAGCCAGGTGCAGCCAGGTACAGCTAGGTACCGCCAGGAACAGCCAGGTACAGCCAGGTGCAGCCAGGTACAGCTAGGTACAGCCAGGAACAGCCAGGTGCAGCCAGGTGCAGCCAGGTACAGCCAGGTGCAGCCAGGTGCAGCCAGGAACAGCCAGGTACAGCCAGGTGCAGCCAGGTACAGCCAGGTGCAGCCAGGTACAGCCAGGAACAGCCAGGTACAGCCAGGTGCAGCCAGGTACAGCCAGGTGCAGCCAGGTGCAGCCTCTTTGCTGTAACTGTGTACATGACACGAACTCCCCGAGTCACAGAGACCCCGCTGGGAGAGCTGGGAGAGGGGCAGGGTTCATACTCTTTTTCACCAATGGTTTTCAATGACTTTTCCATGACTTCTCCATAACCTTTAACTGAATTTCCATGACCAAAACAAATGACTTTATCTCAGCGGGACGATTTAAAATTATTTATTGTAACAGCTCCAACTACCCTGTACCCTCCAACAGACCCTGAATGGTCTTGATATCTGGGTAGAGGAGCACAAAATGAAACTCAACCCAAAGAAATGTAAAGTTTTACATGTCACCCACATGAGGCATCCACCCGCCCTGCCGACTCTCTCCATTGACCAGAACATCCTGGAAGTCTGTGACACTGTCAAGGTCCTGGGGGTCACCATCCAGAGTAATTTGCGTTGGGACAGTCAGGTGGACCACATGCTGACCTCAGCAAACAGGAAGCTTTTTGCTCTGCGTCGCCTGAAGAAATTTGGTGTCCGAGACCCATAACTGGTTTCCATCTACACAGGCTACGTACGCCCGGTGCTGGAGTATGCAGTCCCCGTCTGGCACAGTTCCCTGACTACAGACCAGGCTAAAAGGCTGGAAAGCATGCAGAAACGGGCTTGTAAAATCATACTTGGCCAGAGGTACTCAGGGTACCCAGAGGCTCTCAGCACTCTCGGATTGTGCACTCAATCAGAGAGACGCACTCAACTGTGTCTTGGCTTTGCCAGAAAGCTGCTAAAGACCAACTTCAGTGACTGGCTATCCCCCCTCAGGGAGGAGCTCACAGGTCGGCAGACAAGGAACTCAAACAAACTGGCCATCCCAAGATGTTGAACTGAGAGATATACAGGAGATCACCAATCCCCTATATGTGCAGACTCCTAAATGACAGTGGATTTTAAATTTAAATTTTGGATACGAGATTAGATCTCAGCTTAGATAATTGCAATATTTTAAATTTTTAGTCTACTTAGTATTTATGTTTTATTGTAGCAGCAAAATAATTCAGTGTTTTTAATGACAACTGTCTTTATGAACCTGTAATAATGCTGAAAGGTCAATAAATAAATAAATAACACCAAGTAAAATTAGGTCTGCATCTGAAACATATGGTGCCTCTCTAAAACAAATAAACATCAGACAGACACACTTAGATACATTCTCTCATATTTTAATTCGAATAGTTGAACATTTTTGTCAATGTCTCAAACAGGGCTCGAAATTGCGACCATTTTGGTCGCATATGCTCCCGAAATTTAATCTGTGCGACCTCAAAATATAATTGGGAGCATTTGTGCGAGTGTAAATAATTGTTCTGGTGCGACCTTTTTTTTTTTTCCAGTCGAACGTCTCTTCCTCTGTACATTCGCTAGTTAGTACACTCAGCATGTCCCTTGTGACCCTTCTAACCAATCGCGAACTTGACATTCTTACCTTTAATGCTGATTTTAAATTGGTTAATGTTAGCCTTCAATCACTCCCTTTCGCTGCACTCCACTGCCACGCGACACAGAGAGCTAACGCGTTAACTAATGTTACCTGAAGACAAAAGTTTATGTTCAATTTATTAGCATTATCGAAAGCTGAAAAGTTGAAACGGACGTTTTGTGTAGTGACCCGGTTGGAACAGCTAATTTCTCCGATGCAGTTTACTGGCGGTTGATTTAATTAGCGGTATTAATGTGACGAGAAGCGCTTTGTCGTTTGAATGCATAACACGCAATTCCTTGACGAGTCGACACATTTTATGCACGACAGTTTAACTGTTACTTGTAAACCGTACTGTTATATTGTAGTTTTTTATCAATAAAAAATCTATTGCATATATCGTTGGTGCTCCTTACATTTCGGTGGGTGTTCCTAAGTTTTTGAAGTTGGGAGCACCAGTGCTACCAAGTAAAAAAGTTAATTTCGAGCCCTGATATATTATTGAAGCTGCACTTCCCTGGCATATTGTCGGCACAGTAGGGCCTACGTTTACTAACTGCTACATCAGCAGAGGCGTGCCTGTAAACAGACTGAGCCAGACCGAATTAACTTCTCACACCACCAAAATACCGCGAAGGTTACGTGCCAATTTACGTTTTATTACTATACATACTATTTTTATGATTGGATTAATTAGTAATTATATTTGATGCAACTTTAGCTATATTTCCATTACTTTTCAAAAAATATTATTTTCCATAACTTTTCCAGGGCCTGGAAATTGCATTTTAAATTTCAATGACTTTTCCAGGTTTTTCATGACGCACGAACCCTGGAGGGGGTGCGGCCAGCGTGACCCCCCAGGTGAAAAAGACAAACCGAACCCCACACAGTGTACCAGTTTCAGCCCTCCCGATGGTTGCCATGGCAAATTTTCCTGTTACACTCCACGCTACAGCACAGTGCCCTGCACCCATTCAGACACCACTGCGTCATCAGGGCATAATCACTCCTAACCAAGCGCACTCAGGATTACTCTGGAGCTCAGCATTCAGACTCATCCATCAGCCCATTACTGAGATGAAGCTGCCATTGTTCTCATATGGTGCCTGATTAATCTGATAAGGGCAAGGGAATCAAATCAAATCCAATTTATTTGCATAGCGCTTTTTACAGAAAACTGTCACAAAGACGCTTCACAAAGTAGCAGAAAAAGCAAAAAACAGGCCTGCACCTCCGAACAGCAAGCAAAAAACAGGCCTGCACCTCCGAACAGCAAGCAAAAAACAGGCCTGCACCTCCGAACAGCAAGCATGGAGGTATGGAAAAACCTCCCCAGTGGGGAGAAAAACCCTAAAATGTGAACGTGGATTACGGCTCAGGCACCTGAGCAGGTGTGACCTCTGGTATTTACCTGAGACAGGAACATCAGCTCTGAATCCCACTCTGAATCCCACTCTGTCCAGCATCAGGTCTGAATCCCACTCTGTCCTGAGTGAGAGTATCAGCCAGGAACATTCATAACTTTATGAGGTTACTGGGGGGTAAAAGGAGAAAAAGAAAAATGATTAAAAAAAATAAAAATAACACTCAGAATTCCACAGGGGCCCTCGGCAGGCTGATAAACAGCCACACGTGTCTCTAACTCACCACATTAAACCAGCAGGAGAGTTTACTCTGAAAGATGGAGGTCCTCAAAGGTCACAACCACAACCAAAATATATACGCTCTTAGAATATATGCTTGTGTTACCTGCCATCGAAGATGAAAGTAGATGCCCTGAAATGTTCCTGAACACACACACACATGGACATACAGATACACATTCACACACATTCTCACACACACACACACTCCTTCTATCCCCCAAACACACACATTGTCAATGGCTTCAGTTAATATAAACACATATTTCATCATGATCCCATTCTACAGCTCCTCCGCAAAATTAAACATTTTTAATTTAATTTCTTTGTGCAGCAGAACATGACTGAATGAGTGCGAGGCCGGCAGAGAGTGGGAAGGTGGTGGAATTCAGACCTTCTCTCAGACACACTTCATTTCCTCCCCGTTTATCACCTGAGAAGCAGAGACCCAAACAGCCAGCATTACTTCAGTCAGAAACGGGCCCTGTTCTTCACCTGGCCTGACTGCTGCATGACCCAGACCTCCTCTGGCCCCGTGCCCTCTGAGCCCAGCCCCCCCCGAGCCCAGGCCCCGCCCCCTCTGAGCCCAGCCCCCCCCGAGCCCAGGCCTCGCCCCCTCTGACCCCAGCCCCCCAACCCCCCCCCCCCCCCCCCGAGCCCAGGCCCCGCCCCCTCTGAGCCCAGCACCCCAACCCCCCCCCCCCCGAGCCCAGGCCCCGCCCCCTCTGAGCCCAGCACCCCAACCCCCCCCCCGAGCCCAGGCCCCGCCCCTCCTGAGCCCAGGCCTCGCCCCCCCTCTGAGCCCAGGGGCATGGCTTGCTCTCTGCCCTCTACCTGCTCTCTACCTGCACACTGCTCTCTACCTGCTCTCTACCTGCACACTGCTCTCTACCTGCTCTCTACCTGCACGCTGCTCTCTACCTGCTCTCTACCTGCACGCTGCTCTCTACCTGCACGCTGCTCTCTACCTGCTCTCTACCTGCACGCTGCTCTCTACCTGCTCTCTACCTGCACACTGCTCTCTACCTGCTCTCTACCTGCACACTGCTCTCTACCTGCTCTCTACCTGCACGCTGCTCTCTACCTGCTCTCATAACATTTCATAACAAACTATAGAGCCTGCGGCCAAATTCACCCTACCCACAATGCACTATG